>VZRV01005418.1:5165226-5345366 GCA_013398115.1 Falcunculus frontatus
CATGGAACAGCACCTGGGAAGATGGAAAAGCAGCCGACGGGATGGGAAAGCAGCTGCGGGGGCAGGGAAGAGCAGTCAGTGGGAGGGAGCAGAAAAGCAAGCGGAAAGATGGAAAGAGAGCCGGAAAGACGGAAAAGCAAGCGGAGGGTCATGGAAGAGCACCCGGAACGAGGGAAAACGCAGCCGGGGGCTGGCGGCGGGGTGGAAAAAGCAAGCGGCAAGATGGAAAAGGAGCCGGCAAGGCGGATAAGCATCCGGGAGAGCTGCGGATGGAGGATCGGGGTCACTCACCGGCCTTGGCTTGCTCGCGGTAGCTCTTCTCGCTGAGGCAGACGGCGGTGCCGTGGAGCAGGGCGTGCAGCGGCTTCTCCTCGCCCTGGCGCGGGAGGCAACGCAGCCCGCGGGCGCAGCGCTCGGTGTAGACGCCGCAGGGCTGCCCAGCGGGCAGGGCGCAGGTGAGGCAGCAGCCGCAGCCCGGCTCCTTCACCAGCTCGCAGCCCAGCGGCGGCGGCGGGCAGAGCGACAGCGCCTTGGCATCGCAGGGCTCGCACTGCACGAAGGAGCCCAGGCACCGCGACAGCCCCGGGCAGGCGCCCAGCAGCACCAGGAGCCGCAGCAGCATCGCGGCGGGGATGCTGCGGGACGGGGCGCGGGGGGCTGCCGGGAGCGGGCGGCGTTGGCTTTCCACTTGCCCCTTCGGGGGCCAAAAAAAAAAAAAAAAAGAAAAAGAAAAGAACAAAAACAAAAAAAGAAAAATTAAAGAATTTTAAAAAATAAAATTCAAAAAGGAAAGTGCAGCCCCTGCTTGCATGCGCCCCACTCTGGGGTTTATTCTCGCGGTGCGAGACCCTCCTGCTTTTTTTTGGGGGTTAGGAGAGGGGGGACGTCTAGACTTCCTTTTTTTGTCTTTTTTTTTTTTTTCCCGTTTCTCCTTTCAGCTTTTTCTCGCCTCGAAAGGGGGAATTCGCACCGCGATCCGCGGGAGCGCAAAAAAGAGAGAGGGAAGGAGGGGGGAAAGGGAGCGAAGCCTGCAGGGGTTGCACAGCCTACAGGTTGCAGGGGGAGGCGTGGGGGNAGGGCTGGGAGGAGGCAGGTTGGGAAGGGAGCAAAGTTCCTTGAAAACCAGTGTCCTGCTAATAATGCATCAAAGCAGTCAAGAGGAGGAAAAAAAAAAAAGAAAACGCAGGAGAAGGAAGAGGGGATGCAAACTCCCCTCCCCTCCCTCTTCTTCTGCAGGAGAAAAAGTCCCGACGCAGCGAGCTGCTGGGAAGCTTGGTATGAAGCAAAGTTGTGTTTCGATCGGCTCTGTTCAACTCTCCCGCTTTCCTCTTCCAAGATTTGCAAAGAAAAAAAAAAGACCAAAATAATAACAAAAAAAAAGTTTTCTGCAAAGTTGGAATGTTTTGTTGCAAAGTCGGCAGAGGAGCGGTAAAAAATCAGGGGGAAGGGAAAAAAAAAAGAGGAAAAAAAAAATCCACTTTGTAGACCTCCCAACACTTTTCCCCTGGAGAAGTTTCTAAAGAGACTGAATACTGCAGAACAGGCTGTCTTTTAAATAGACTGCCTCTGGCTGCCTGCCAGCCCCTCGCTGCAATTTGAGATCCCAATGACACCTCAGCTTGACTAGGTGCCAGCAGCGAGGGCCCTATCAGTGCGCGCTCGGGCCGTGGGGGTGGGGTGCGCAGCTCCTGACTTCTGGGCTTCAAACCCCGGGCAGTGATCAAGGATAATATTATGAGGAGAGACAAGGGGAGGAGGAGGGGGAAGGGAAGGCCGAGCATCGGGGGGGNGAAAAAAAAAAAGCAAAGCGGTTGCCATTGGGTTGCAGGGCAGCCTGGGCTGCAGGGAGTCTGGGTGGGAGAGGTCAGGGCTCCGAGTTTGGGGGTAAGTGGGAGATTGAGCTAGCAGGGCCTGATCCTACGTGCTGGTAGGGCGTGGACCCCCATCTGGTGCCTGGGTAGCGGGCGGGCTGGGGACCCTCGCAGCACCCATGCGCTCCAAAGGTGAGCGCAGGAGGAGATGGCTGGGTGCCTGCCAGGGAGCTACTGTCGCCCGCCCGGGCCCAGGAAGGAGCCTTTGTGTGTGCAGGGTGCCCAGCCCTCCTCTCCTGTCCCTCTGCCCCTAGGCTAGGTTTAAAACTGCGGTGAGGCTTTGCCGTGTGCGGGGGTGAGCCCCTGACACCCCTAAACAGCAAGGGTTAACACGGCCGGACAATGCGCAGAGAGAGGGCTGGGCTGCTTGTAAGGACTGTGTTAGATTCCTCTTTGGAAAAGTTCGCTGTTGCTTAGGGCATGCCAGAAAAGAAGGGGAATTTTGCCATGTGAAGTCCAATTTGCACGTTTTAGCTCATTCTTCTGCCTCTTGCCCCGCACAAAATGGAGAGGGAGAAGAAAGGGGAAAAAAAAAATAGCGCTTTGCAGTGCTCATCCCCTGTCCTGGGCAGCTTGGGGTTTGTTGTCTTTTGTTCCACCGCTGCATTCCTCAGGGTTACAGTTCTCCCGGCCCTGGTCCTTCTCACTTGCCTCCCTTAGTTCTCATTCATCGCTAGGAGCGGGGAAGCTGGAAGCGTAGGGAAGGGAATCTCCAAAACTGGGGTGTGCAGCCCCCGCAGCTGTGCTCAGGGGTTACACCTGGAGCAGGGGGGCGAGTTGAACCGAGAGTGGGAGTCTGCTCAGAAACTCAAGCACGAGGGCATCTTACCAGGGCAGTGGGAAATTCAAAGGGATAAGCTAATTCTGAGTGAGGTTTATGTGCGATTCAAGTCAACCCCCCTTCCACACAGGCACACACTCCTCCAAAGCTTCATATTCCCCAGGTTTCTTTTTAGATCAGTCATCTGTGCAGCTGCATTGCATGGATTTTGCCACTAGAATGCACCCTTATCTATGGTAAGAGGACGGATCGTTGCTTAAAAGCATTAACTCCTTCTTCTCCAAAATTTCCAGTTTAAGGCTTTCTTTGCACCTCTCAGGTGTTCCTTGTTTTACTGCCTTTTTACCTCATGTGGACTCAGGAGTAAAGATCAAATTCCTCCTGTTCTTACCGCTTGCCCTTGAAAAAAGAAAGCCGCATTTCTAAGCTTGGTTGGGTGTTTCTTTGCTTTTCTTTCTACCAAGAGTTTTTCCAGAGATTTTATTTATTACTACCCGAATCTCCGCTTAGATCCCAGTTAACTGCAAAAAAATAGGCACCTTTAACATAAGAAAAGCACTCCCCAGAGGCTTTATCTAGAAGTGCTTTAAAATGGTTTCTCCAGTTGACACTCAGGACTTTTACAGCATATTAATTGCATCCTGCCACTGTTTTTTATGAGAATCTGCCGCTGGTCTGAATGGGTGCTTTGCAGAAAATAGCACCAGGCAGAGAGTGAGCACTGTTCACCTGGAGATCTGGAAGCACTTTGTGAGAGGGCTTAGGGCAGGAGAAAAATGGTTTTCCTCATTCTCTCATCTGCCCTGTAAGAAACAGAGTGCCCTGTATTAATACCTGGTACAGAGACAGTGAGAGTATCTGGAGGGGTGGAGGAGAGGTTTCACTCCCACTCCTACCTGCGAGACACAAAATGGTGAGGCATGTAGAGAACTGCCTCCATCAAGCCCAGCTGCAAGCCCTGGCATGGGAGGCTTGGGCACGGCTGGATTGCCACGGGGCAGAGATCCTGTGAGGGATCCCAGGGGAAGCTGCTCTGACTTAGGGCTGTCCGGGAAATTTCTCTTGGGCCAAAACCCAGGTCGTGTGAAGTTGTCTTGCAGCCACCCTCATTTCACTCCTGTGCTGCGCTGTGCTGCAAGGACGCTCATCCACAAAAGCTTGCCTGGAAACTGAGTAGTTTCCTCAGCCAGAAGATGACAATATTTTAGCCATGAGAGGTGCCCTCTTGGCAGGTTCCCCCCAGTTTATGAAAGCATTCTCAGCCATGGGGATCTTAGGGCTACCACCTGTACTGAGACACTGAGCCCAGCAGCAGGGATGGAGTTGCAGATGACCCCCTGGTCTGTGCTCTCCATGCTCTTCATGAGATCTGCCTTTATGGCATCTTCTGCTGACACCAAAAAACCCCCACTACCCTGGGAACATAAGACAGCCACAGGACAGTGTGCAGCGTATGGCTGGCTGGGAGCTGTAGGAGAGCCTGCAGCTAACAAAGATCACATTTCTCCTGGCTTGTGCTCTTCCAAGGGAGATCACAATCATGTTTTATGTTTATAAGACATGCTCTCTTATTTCGAGGGAGTGAACAGAGAGCATTCAGAGGAAACCAACGTTTCTATTAGTGTCTTCTAGTGTATTTCATTGCTATAGGCTCTACGCGTTGCATACAGCTCTGCTGCAAAAGGAGAATTAATTATTTGGAAAGCAGTTACTGTTCTTAACATATCAGATATGTTACACTTCATTATGATAGTCTCAATAATATACAAAAGCACTGACTTTCCTGGGTATGATAAAGAGGATGGAACAGATACTTTAATCAATTTGGGCTAATCTGTGTGTTTTGGAAGCACTTAGAACATAAAAAACGTTCAGGCAACCTAGGAAGATTAAGAGCTGAATGACAGATACAAAAGTAAGATACTTTTTTTCTTCTCCCTCCAAAACCACTGTCCGGTTTTTGTAGATCTGAAACTCATTAGCAAAATAATGCTTATACAGGAGAATGTATAATTTTTTTCATGAGCAAGCTTTAAAAAACACTGAATAGTTGTGAAATCAGGTGCCTGAAGCATCGTTCTGAAGAAAATAAAAAGCCAGTACTTCTACAATTCTTGGAGGGAAAAATGACAAGCAGCAAAAGTGGAACTGATGGGACAAGTCTGAGACTGAAGTGCAGAAAGGAGAGATGAGCACCAGCAGGAGGTGCAGATATCGACACAGTATTTCACTTTGCGTGGAGACTGCCTTGAGTGTCAGAAGTAAAATGTGATTTCTTCCCAAGATACTTGTTATTCCCTTGGACAGTACCTTCTTGCTTCCGATAACCCCAACAAGTGTTCACAGCTTCGTGGTGGGAGCCCCTTTCCAGCAGGATCCAGCAGCCCATCCCGCAGCAGTGGATGTAGTAGAGCTAGCGAGGGCTAGGTGGCATACTGGATACGTTGGAGAGTCACCTCCAAGGACTTCCTTCCACATCCAGCAAGGGTTAGGCTGAATGAAATTATCTCTTTGCAAGCAGCTTTCTGTGTCATTAAAAAAACAAAGCAACCGATGCTTCCAGTGAAGACAGCATCAGTGTTTTGCTTTCTAACATGCCTCATGGGGGTATCAATTTTAAACCGCATGTAGAAATGGAGTCTCCCCCCACCAGATCAGTGCCTGGGTGTTCTGCGGGGCTGTGTTGGCTCTGTTTCACATTATCAGGGCCCAGCTGCCAAGATTTCCAGTGGTGACGGGTGACTGGGGTGCCTCCACCTCCCACTTGGCCCACATGGGTCAGCTTGGGATGCAAAGTGGGGGGATTCAGTAAGTGAGGGACATCAGACTCTGGGCATCAGGAGGTCCTTCCTCAGAGACTTTCTCAAGGACTGAAGCATAAAGGCTATACTGGATGTTTAAATGATAGAGGCAGAAATAGCTCAGGGGACAAATTCCTCTTGCCTGAGCACAGACGAAATTAATTTCTTCTGCTAACGGGGGAAAGACAGATGTTTCATCATGAGCAGACAACAGAGGTTCCCCTTTGCACCTTCCTGGCCGGAGTGGAGAGCACAGGTCGTTGTGCTGCTGGTGGCTCTCATGGACCCGAGTGTGGGGCGAGCGGTTCAGTGCCCCTCCCAGCACTGTGCAGCAAGTAGGGCTGTGAGTCTCCTGCCCCACTGGCCATGCAATGGCCATGGGGCCGTGTACACTCCTGCTTCCTTGGGGCATTGGGAAAGTGTAGTCTGGCTCTGGGGAGAGATGTTCGATGACTGGGCATGAGTTGCAAAAGAAGCTTCAATTTCCCTTATCTGTGCAACAGGACTGCTGAGGCTTCCATGTCTCAGAAGGGACAGGGTGGACTTAAAGGGCTGTCTTTGTAAGTGGCTGGAGATCTTGTCGAGGTGCTCTGCAAGCTGGAAATATCCATGTGATTCACTGACTTTCCACCTCCACCTTCCCCTGCTTCATGCTGCCCACATTGTTTTTTTGTTATTAATTGTTTTAGATTCAGACAATGCCTCTGCTTTGGCCTCAGGCAGACACACTGGCTGAATCACTAAAACACTTTAACACACATCTGCTGAGGCAGCAGAACTCAGTATCTCCTTCTCTCTTTTTCTGCCTCTTCAGTATCACAGTCAAGAGGTGACTGAGACACAAAGTAGATCTGAAATTGGCTGAAAAGGGAAAGTGCTCCCAGCTGAAGTGCAGAAAACACCTGCATCTAATAAAAACAAATGAGAAACATCATCAATAACCAGGAGAAAAAGTAGTGTAAATAAAGAAAGAGTATAAATTCAGATGGTCTCTGGGAAACTTGAACAGATGCCCTAGCCTGCTGTCTTCTGAAGGTATTGGCTAATTATTTACCTTGTAGTGCAATAAAATACAGGGGGTTTCTGTGTCTCTCTAGCATAGACTAAGGTGCTCTAGAAACATTGCTGTGCATTTGGGTGCTATGGTGATGGGTGACACAGAAATATGATGGATTGTTGATGTGGCAGGAGAAGGCCATCTCCTAGAAGAAGGAGTTGTCTTAAGAAGGAAAGTCCTTTCTGCCCTTGTAGGTTTTACACGTTCTGAGTATTTGGATAATGATTCAAGGTAGAAGATATGCTCAGAGTTGACTGAGAATCTCCCAAGTCCCTTACAGGGTGTGTTGGGTGGAGGTGGGATGTCCTTTGCCTCTGTGGTCATGGACCTGCTGCTGGCCCCATGAACAGCAGTGAGGAATACTTTACCTCGAAGAGATGACTCCTGACTGTGACCTCCCTCTGAGCCTGCTCTGTGCACATTCATTCCTGAACCTTTGCATAGCGCCTGAGGAGTTGGCATGAAAATAACCTCTTGGAGCCCTGCTGATTTTATTTTTTCTTTTTTCATCTTTCAACCGCTCTGGATTCCCTTCTGCTCTGTGCATGAGCCAAATGGATATAGGCTTTTCATCTCTTTTTGTGATGCCATGTGCCTGAAAATGTTCTTTTCTGAATCAATGTTAGCACCAGGAACACACCAAAACCCCTGTCCGAAGGGCAGGGAGGTGCAGTTTTCATGGAGAGTCTCATGGATGAGTGTCTGGCTGCACCGTTGACAGGAGTGGGTATGGATGGTTTGGAGGCTTTCTAGGGATGAGGAAACATGATCCCTACAACCTGATTCTGAAGCGCTCTCAAAAACCAGGCTGTCTCTTCTGCTGAGGTGCTGCAGAAGTTTCCTGGGCCATCCAAACTACTCTGGAATCTGTGGATAGCAAGTGCTGGCTATTACCATTTATAGTCCTTTTAAATAGGGAGAACTCTCTTGCCTGTGACTATCACACCTTGATTTCTTGCAGAGCTTTCTGCTGGTGGGATGCCTGTGTGCAGCTGTCTTCATTAAATACTCACAGTGAGCAGTTGCAGTGTTCAAAGGACAATTAAGGTCCTCACTGAATTAATCCAGGCTGCAGCTTAGAGCCTCAGCTTCCCTGATGTGAAAGGAAAATATCCTGTCTCTGTCCCATCCCAGACACACGCATGAAGCCTCATTCCTGAAGGTCTGCAGAGTGCTGTAAGGTCAGAAATGCGTGTAGCATTTCGGGGTCCTGCTGAGACACCAGGGACAGCAGGTTCTGTGATGGTGGTGCTGGCTCATGCAAGACTGGATGGAGAGGGACCCAAACCAGAGGGGCCCTCAAACCCTGCTTGGATACATCCTCTTCTCAGCCACCAGTAACTGGCCTGGATGTGGGCTCATGATTATATCCCTGAAGTAATTCCCTGGACTTCTCCTTACCCCCACTCTATAATTATTCATAGTTATTTTCTAATGGCTGTCCTACCACTTGTTTTCTTTCTGGCTTTCTTTTTCTTCCGAGTAATGAAAACACATCAATGGCCTTTCTCCAAGAACAAGTTATTAAAGCCATCACCCCTGCCTATCCCCCCTCCCCTCGTTTAAAGCCTATCAAGCTCCACTGGATTTGTGGCCAGAGTTTGCATCAAATTACTATTTTAAGGTTGCCAAAATAAGCACAACCAGAAAGTTGGGAAGGGGGGGGGGGGAGGGGGAAAGAAGAATAGGGAGAGAAAGTTATAATCTTCCCAGATCACTATTAATTACATTTATAAGAATTACACTTTTCCAGACGGTTACACTGCTGACAAGCAGGAGGATCAGCTCTTGCAGGGCAACCTGTGTGTGTATTTTGGCCTTTGCTTTTCCTCTACAAGTCCTTTGTGACTTGCAGCTGCTGCTGGGACACCTCTGTCCCCAGTGGGATGGAGAGGACAATGTGCATGTGCAGGGAGCGCGGATGGCTTCACTCTGTCGATGAAAGAGCTTGCTCCCACAAACAGGTCCCAGCTTGACTTGCTGATTTGCCACCTCCTCTGAGGCTGAATTTCAGTGCCTTGTTTTTTTAACCCAGTCCCCAGGACAGCAGAGGTGGGGTGCAGGATGCGGGACTGGGGGTGATTGTCTAAAGCTGTTGCTCAAGGCTAAGAAATATTAAGGGGTGCTCTCTCGTGGCTCTGGACTGAGCTGTGCCTCTTTCCGATCTCCTGGGAGCGTGCTCTTGCATGGATGAGTCTAGTGGATGAACACAGCCATTCGGAGTAGCTCCCACAAGTCAGACTGTTTCTTGTGTGTCAGAGGAAATTTATTTATTTAAAGGGGTGTAGCAATTGTGGAAGAGAACAGAGGTGTCAAAAGGCACTTTGCTTTTCTCCAACCAGTTCCTTCTGGTGCCTCTCTCTGAGGCTGCTGTCCTCCCCAGTCTCTGCAGTGCTGAAATCTCTGACAAGGGTCTCCCTTGCACTGCAGCCGAAGTTATTCTCTCCTCTCATTGCCTTTGCTTGACGTTTCCTGCTTAACACCCCCTCTCCTATCGTAAGTCAGAGGTGTGAGGACCCAAATATTCATCAGAAGCAAAACCTCAAAGGCATTAAAATAACACATTTTGTCATTGACCCAGTTATCTCCATTTTCAGAGCTCTCTTACTTCAGACACATCAAAACTTTGGATCTCATATATTCTCACCTGTAATGTGATATATT
This sequence comes from Falcunculus frontatus, assembly GCA_013398115.1. Lineage (NCBI taxonomy): Eukaryota > Metazoa > Chordata > Aves > Passeriformes > Falcunculus > Falcunculus frontatus. The sequence goes on from VZRV01005418.1 coordinate 5,174,401, forward strand.
TTGTGTCTTCTACCAAATGCCCTCCCTAAAACTGCGTATTACACAGGCCCTTCAGTGAAGAACAGAAACACCCTCTTACTAGTGGGGAAACATTTTTGTACAACATCCACTTTGTCTCCAGCCTGTGAATCCTGATCCTCAAGGGTAAACTAAAATAATACCGACTCTTGAACTAAAATTCATAACTCTCCTGCCTGTGACAAATCACAGCCTCAACTAGAGATATTAATTTTATGGCATATTACAGCTTCCCCTGCAATTTACCTGTCCCCCAGGATTCTAAAGGCAATAATTATCTCTCTGTCTGTCCATCCAGGACCAACAGCTTTTTTACCTCCCCTTTTCCATATTTCTCCTCTGCTTTCCAGTTACTGGCTCCCTTAAGATAGCCATCACAGCAAAGAGACACAGGTGGTGTTTGTGAGCCAGGGACACATCTCCCTGGCACTCCTGACAGATGGCTTGCAGCAGTGGTCCCCTTGCTCTCTCACTTGTGCAGTAATTGCAAAAGTACGCAGAGCAAGAGCTGAAAGGCCCCACTGCCAGTCTGTCACCCTAACTCCCTTACCTCCTCTTGAGGGGAGGCATATTCACCCTTTGAAGAACTCACCCTTTCCCCTTGTTTTCCCTAGGAAGCATCCTGCCTCCCTTTTCTGCCCTGCTTGCTGCCTGACAGAGCAGAGCATTGCTCATGCATGCCCCAGCAAGAGTCCTTGCCACCATCTGATGAACAGCCCTGGGACACACTGCTCCATAGGGTTGAGACTGGCCCTGAGGATTGTTTCACTCAATGCTAAAGGAAATAATAAGTGGTATTAAACTAGATGCATAAAAAGTAGTATTAAAGCATATGCCTGAAAAAGGTAGTTGAAATCAGAGTAGATGCAATAATCCAGGAAGGAGATGAGGGAAAACAGAGTCTGTGCCCAGTGCAGAAATAGTGAGGCCTTCCACATACAAGTGTCTTTTGGGCTCCCAGACTCAGAGCACACATCAAAGGCCTGAACTTGGTCCAAACCATCATTTCGATTCTTTTCCCCCTGCCCCCCTCCTTTTTTCTTTTTTTGAGGAGGGAATCTTCGTTGCCTCTTGTGAACCAAGTTTCACAACTTGGGGCATGTGGCTTTCTCTGCAGTCTTCCTGTTTTCCTTTCACAGCCATGCTGTGGTAGGCTAAGAGAGAGGGAGAGGGAAAGTCAGAGCCTCTTATGCCTTGCATTGGTCCTAACTCCTCGGAAAAGTCACTGGGAGGTTGAGTGAAGCACATGGGTCTCACAGCAGGAGCCTGCACCCTCATGGATCTTTGCTGGGAAACAGCATAGGAGCATATGAGCCTTGTGCTCTTGTGGCCTGGGGAAATGTAGTGACTCAACACACTCGTGCCAGTCGGTGACATCGTTGTGTTGGGATGCATGTGTCGGCATCAGGAATTAATTCAGTATTCCCCCTGCATGTCAGGCTGACAGGAACTCGCGCAGACTGAAGGCATGCTCCAGCACATGTGATGTCGTGTCTTTGAGGGCACTTCTTGCAATGGTCCCGGGAAAATGCCAGCCAACTGTGTGCTGCTTGGCAAGAGGAGGGTAATGACAACAGGGCAAGAAAGCACAGCCCTCCTACGAAAGAAAATTCCAGGAGAGCTGCTCCATAGCTGTGGGTTGCACATTCCACTGGGATCCATGGGCCTTTGGTAACCATCTCTCTGTCTGAAACAAGTCTGGTATAAATGGTGCCTTAAAATATTTGGCTTCCTCTAGGGCAGTTAATTTTCACATTTCAGATGGGAGCCTGAGATTGAACCAAATGGGCAACAGATGGTTGAGGGCTCAAGCTCAAATACAGACCAACTTGACAGGGTAGACTCAGAGGACAGTGCCATAAAGAGCAGGCAATTTACAATGGTTAGGAAGAGGAGCAGGGGTCTCCCTCTCCTATGGCATAAGGAAGCTGGAGAACCCTTTCTTGGTCACATTTGGAAGGACCACAATTAACAAGCATTCTGGCAGTGATGCCAGCTCTGCCAGCATTCATATACCAGAGTGATGGATTCTTCCTCAGGACAAGAACTTTATCTGTGAACAAAATTCTCTGCATAAATTTCAGCCAAAGGAAAAAAATCATTCCTCCCACGTGCCTTCATTTTTATGGCCCATTTGCACTCTTTTTCCGGAGTTTTCAGCAGCCTCTTCAATCTTCCTGCAGAAATCCCTGAGGACAGTCTGATCCAACATAAACTTTACTGTAGCAGCTTTCCCAGGTGACTGGCTCCTGTAGCTATTCTCTGTGCTCTAGCTCTGCCTGAAGTCACTACTTGTTGCCAGATCCTTGATGCTTTTCTGAGGTCTCCAAGTCTGTGAATAGCACGTTGTCTGATTTCCCATCTCTTCCTTGATGTCCTTCTTGTCTGCTTCTTAAAATCTCATCTTTCCAAAGCATGGCCGGACTTTTCAGATCTTGTATGTCACACTCTTTGCTGAAACCTTCCGAAATGCGAACATACTTCAAGTGTAATGGTACAAGATTTTGGAGGAGGAACAGTTAGGGTCATATAAGACCTTCATCTCATCCTCAACTTTACTGACACTTGTAGAATCATAGCACAGTAGAATTGTTTGGGTCAAAAGGGACATTAAAGGTTATCTTGTTCCAAACCCCTACCATGGGCAGGGATACCTTCCACTAGACCAGATTGCTCAAAGCCCCGTCCTGGCCTTGAACACTTCCAGGGATGAGGTATCCACCACTCCCCTGGGCAGCCTGTTCCAGTGCCTCACCACCCTCGTAGTGAAGAAATGAAAACAACTCTTCCAAATGAATGTAGTAGCCTATCCTTGCAGACTCCATCCCATCTCTCCTTACACATTTAAAAGTCTGGTTGAAAGTAGTTGTGGAGCTATTTTGTGGTTAAAGTTAGGTGTGGAAGATCTGAGATGTTCCCAAATCTGAGAGTTTTGGTGGATGTTGAGAAATCCTGTCCTTTCCAGGGTCAGTTGACCAAGTGATGACTGCTTCAGTGTTGGCAGTGTTCCTCCAAAACAGCCTGGCTTTTGTGCCTTACAGTCTACTGCTTTTCCAGCAGGCTTGGGAGCCCTTTGGCTGGTGGCTGCTCAGCTTCCAGGGCAAGGCAGAAGCGGGTGGCCACAGTCACCCTGGTACAGCTGCAGCCTGCATGGGATGTCTTAGGCTCAGTCACACCTGCATCTGTTCCAGCTGATGGATGAGCCAGGAAGGCCACTCTTCTAGCTGAAGAGATTGCTGGAGACTGGCCTTAGATAAAGTTTGGACTTGGGAATTCTGTTCCTGGAGCTGCCTGGCTGCAGTTTTAACCAAGCATGATGTGTGGCTGCTGAGTTACAATCACTCATCTTTTTCTCTCTGCCATAACCAGTTTCCATAAGCACTGAGAGGCAAGGCCTAGAAAAAAATCTCAACAAAACAAACTACCCAAGAAAAGCAAACCAAAAAAACCTCTCTGTTGAGGGAAAAGATTAGTTAAGTGACTACATTTCCTGTACATCAAATGGCTGAGGATATACAGGTTTCCCAGTTTCCAGGGCACCGTAAAATCAAACACAATAGGAAGGGGGAATGAGATTAATGGGAAAAGCGTCATGGTCTGCTCTCAGCCAGAGCAGTCTCACCAAAAGTGATGGGACTGTGCCAGTGAAGGCATGAGCAGGATTTGGCTTTGAATCTGTTAAATGAGGACATTACCAGAGTACCAGATTACATACCCTAGTTTTCTGAAACCAATTCTGCTAAAGTAGAAAAGATTTGTTAGGAGGCTGCAAGGTCAAGAAAGCAAGATTATTGGTTTAGCAGCCTTCTGCTGTGCTGGGGACCCCAGGCGATGGTAAGCACAGCTCTGCCCAGTGTTTCACATCTTTTGCTTTGTCATTTAAAGACTTGTTAAAAAGGACAACGAAACATTCTCCTTTCTTTCTCTTCAATATTTGCACAGTTGGAGTAATTCTTACTCTGTGCTTTTTTTTTTTTCTCCTCAGAAAGCAAGTGCTTCAATGCCCTTATTTTCTAAATAAACTGAACATGCCCACACAAGTGCACCCACGAATATGAGCAGCCCAGAGCGCATGACCACAACAACGAACCATTTTGTAGCACAGTCTTCATGAATATCCTGTTCAGACCAGCCGAGCCCCCTGTTCATAAACAGCTCTATAGTTCCTATTAACCAGCAGCCCTCCAGTAATGATCCGTTCTGTTCAGCCCTGTACCCTTTGGTGACCTCCCAATAAAAGACCCTACTATTGCTGCGCAGCTTGGCCACAATTAATCAGCGTAGCTCTGGGCTTGCAAATTACTTTCACTGTTGCCAGCCATTACTTTCGAGTGACCCTACAATAACAAATCGAGATCCACTGCTGGCAAAATAGTCAAGGTTGGCTTTTTTTTTTTTCAAATACCTCAAAACAGCTCTCTAAATAATTTTTTTCCCTATCCATTTCAGAAATTAACAGGTTTAACCTGAGCACAAAGAAATAGTAATTGGGGGGAAAAGGCAGAGATCACTTTTAATAGGTTAATTGTCCAGTCAGGAAAAAGAAGGAACACCCAAAGTCAGTCTGGAGGATCCAAGTCACGGATCATATCTATGTGATATGTGTGTGTCCCCACCCCAGAAGAGGAGGATGTCACCCATTTTGTGCCTGGGCATGTCTCTTGCCTGAGTGATGCCCATCCGAAGGCTTAGGAGATGCTGTGACAGCTGTGCTGAGGAGTGTGCTTGCAGTTCCATAGCACAGTCACATGCTGATGCTTGAGCCCCTGCCCTCTTTAGCTTCCTTGTGCAAGTGCAGTCACAAACCTCGATTTGTGCTCCTCCACCCTCCCTGCTCTTTCTGGGTTGGTTTTGCTGGTGGCCAATGCTGCGAAAGAGTCACTTTTTCCTATAGCGGGTAGTTGATTTCCAGCTCTCTTCTTTATCTAGTTGCCAGTTTTCAGGAAAACTGTAGAAATGTTGCATCTTGGAGCACCCTGCAGTGCTGTCAGATTGGGTTGAGATGGGCCAGTGAGTTGAAAAGCTACTGTAAAGTCATGGGGACATGGAAATGCCCATACCCTTAAGCATAAACATGACTGAGCACCATTCAGTCTGTGGTGTCTGGTGTCACAGCATTGTGGTGGCATTTTCACTGTATCCTTCATAAGCTTCTGCCAAAGTCGGAGTCTGGAATTTGTCCTGTTTCAGCTTGTTTTAGCACCTGGGGTTGAAATGAATTTTAAAAGCAGAGAGAAGCTGTCAGAGACTGAAATATTATGGTTTATGACAAGCATTTTCATGAAGAACTTTCAAAACTGTACTACAAAAGCTGCAGAGGGGACTACCGAACCCTGAATGGGGCTCTGAGAGGCCCTGGACTGCTCACGGATGAAGATAAGATAAAGTAACAACTCAGGACTGGGACATTCACAGAGCACAAGCTTAGCACCTTCGGGGAGGAGATGACAGCCCCAGGGCTATCAGCTGCCAGGCTTGAACAGATCCTTGCACCAAAGGGTAGGGGGAGAGAGGCTTTGGGTGTGTGTTGGAAAAACCTCTGGGGAGAGGCAGTGAATGCCCATCCTCTGCCGTGCAGACCAGCCCAGCTGAGGGGCCCTTCACCTAGGGAGAAGCTGCAGGACAGAGGGGGTGACATGGCCCATCAAAGGCCTCCCCAAGGGGTCCCCAGACCGTGCACCAGAGCACCAGAGATGATGCAACAGATCCACAGTGTTGCAAGGGACAGTGCCAAACTGGCCCCTGCAAGGGAGGCACCTGGGTGTTCCCACCTGTCCAAAGCATATATTAATCCACAGGATTCTGTACTCTTGGGAATGTGGCGGCATGGCGTGGCCACGGGGGACCCTCACCACCAAGAAAGCCAGATGGAGGGGAGCAACAAGACCTCGTTGGGACCCTCCGATGGGTGATATGCTTCCACCTAACCCTGTCACTCTCTCCCTGTCCCCCCCCTCACTTTTTTCTCTTCTTTCTTTCGTTCTTTTGTTCTTTCTTTTCTCCTTCTTTCTCTTTGCCTCTTTTACTATTAAATAAAATACATCAATTTTTTGGCACCAACATTTAATCTTGTTTGGTTTTAATCTCATTTTTGGGAATATTTTGAACCTTCAAAGTTCTTTCCATTATATACTCACAGGCTTAGTTTTCTTTGCCCTTCTGGGTGTAAACCGGATCATAACATTTTATTGGCGTAGTCGGCAGGATGCCTTTAAAATGAGAGTGTTGGTTCCAAAAAATTAATAAATTGCTAATTTTTATGATAGATCATTTTCTTTGCATGTTTGTCTGTTTGTTTGTCTGTTTAAGTAAAGTGCACATTGAAAGTTTGTTTTTTAATATTAAGCAAGGTACCTTCCCAGAGAAAAGGAGTGACATTTGGAAATTAACTATAAGGGGCACCCTCTGGGAAGTTCACTCTGTGTTTGTGACCTAGCTTTGCAGAACTGTAACTTTGAGACTTGTAGCGTCGAGATTTTTAGCTTTGAGCTTTGTACCTTTGTTAAACACTAGGTGCTCTCCAGGTGTAAGGAGTAGGACCTCGGAAAGTATTTTATAAGGGGTGCCCCTTGAGAGAGACTACTCGGGTGTTCGTAACTGTTTGGTTTGGTATGAGAGGTGTCTTCCCAGGGAGAGGAGTGAGACTTTTGAAAATTAGCTTTATGCAGAGCTACATTCAAATGTGTACATTCAAAGTTCTTTCCGTTTTATACTCAGAGACTTAGTTTTCTTTGCCTTTCCAGGTGTAAATTGGATCGTAACAGAAGCACAAAGAGCTGGCACACAGTGGGGTCCTGGCTCTGATCTCTCCAGAGCCACTGACTCGTTCTGTGATCTTCGGCAAAGCTGTTGACCTGCTCGTGCTTTGTGCTACACAGCTGGAAAATTGAGCAAAAAAAAAAAAGCCGATGGGAACTTCACTCAAAAGAGCAGATGCACAGATTTTCTAGATAAACAAATCACCCAAGCCCTGCCACTCCAGTATCCCCGATCCTCCTCTCTTCTTTGCACCTTATAGTTCAAGCAAAAAGCAGTTTAAAGTGGAAAATCTGGGACTGTGTTTTCTTACACGTTCTGGATTCTCCTTTAACTGTGAAAATGTTCAAAGCGAAAACTTGACCTGGCAACAGTTTCTGAATGACCCCGCTCTGGCTGTGAAATCCACTTCAGCTTTGCAGGAGCAAATTTTTACAGTCTTTTCTGGTGGAGGAACAAAAAGATTTTTATTATTATTATTATTTTTCTTCAAGAGGAAACTTTATACAGACTGTGTGTTATGCTTTCTCCCAGCACTCAAGGTCAAATCAGCAGTTCTGTTCTCATTGTTCCCCACTCACTTTATATCACCCAAAAAAAATAAACCCATTCCCTGCTCTCACTGCAGATACCCCACGGCAGCAGAGGGGAAGGACAGAAGCGCAAGCAAACAATGTGACATTTCTGCCATTGCAGCCACACGCAGTAAAGACACATCTGGGCGATGTGATCACGTAGCTGAAAGTTCCCAATTATAATCGCTATCTCCTAATTCAAAGGAGTAGTGACTCACAGGAAACCCTGAGCTATCTGGGCCTCCCAGATCCAAGTTCCTCAGACTACAAGCCATGGCACCGAAGGTAAAGGCCTCCAGTGGATTAACTTCAAGCTGTAACTCAAAAGTGGTCAAAGACACCCCTGGTGAAGATTTGATATCAACTTCTCTCCAGCTTGGTAGTGAGTGCAGGATCAGAAGCTGTGGCTGAACATCTGAGGCTCAGCTGGAGCCAACTTGATCGTCCTCAAGCACCCGGTGCCAGAAGCTCTCTGCTGAACACCGCAATGATTTCCTACTGGTCATTTTTGCCAAGGCACTGTGTGCAGCACCAGTCACGCACTGGTTGAGAAAGTGCATTTATATTTGTTGGAAAGGCTTCCCTGTGTGTGAGGGTGGCTGTTTGCATGTGCAGCCAACACGCCTCACACCTCGTCAAGACTCACAAGTGCACAGAGCACAGGACATTATTATGTATGTGCCTGCACATTCTCACAAAGCTGAGCCTTAGGTGACAACTAATTCTGAATGATGTGTTAAAAAAAGCAACAGGTATGCAATAAGGACTAATCCTAACCTGAAAAAATACCTTTTTATCTCCTGGCGTGGCCCTTGAACAGGAAAGCCTAGTCTCTGACACTGTCTTTCCCCACAAGTCTTAGCTTCCACTTCTTAGCCTTAGACACTGGGCATAATAAACATTTCCTTTTAGTTGGCCAGCTCATACCTGTGTTTCCAGAGCTTGGCCTGGGGAATAGCATGTCTCATTCCCAGTAAGGGTTGTGGAGGTGACTACCACAGGATGGACAAGGGAAGGGAATTCAGGTATAAGCCAAGCTGAACTGACCAGTGCCAGGCAGACTCCAGAGTATGGTCCTTGATCTTTTAGTTACAGGGATATATACGGCCTGCATTTCCAGAATTGTAAATGAGACATCACATCATCAGGCTTGAGAGAGTAACACACTGAGGAAAGGGCGTCAGGCCAAGGACATATTACAGTATTATCTTGTTATTCCTTCACACTCTCAATCAAACTGTGTTCCTTGTCCAGCATTTTACACATGATTATGGGCTCTCTGGGGACAGAGGCCATCTCCTAGCTGCATTTGTGAGCTGCTGAAACAATGAGGTCGTGTCCTTGATGAGGAAGAATTTCTGCACACCAGGGATGCTGATGATGCCAGGATGCTCACGGGAAGGGCGAAGGAACACTCCCCTGCTGAGATGCTGCTCCACAGCAGAGTTGAAGGTCTGTTTGCTTGTCTCACTTATTCACAGATTGGCAGGGGTTTGGTCATGGCCATCTAAGGAATACGTGCATGAGATATTGCAACCAGACAGTTCATTCCTCTGCCCACAGGGGTGTTTCCACATTGGAAAATGCCTCACCTGCATATGAATTGCCCCTGCCACCAGAAATAATTAAACGTGTAACTAAAATGTGAGGTCTAAGGAATATTGTCAGAAGTCTCTTCAAGTTAATTTTTATTAGGTGTTGGATGTCCTAGTTGAGGGTTATTTTCCCTCTTAAAGGCTAACGTAGGAAAGAATCACACCATCAGCTCAGCCCTCCCGTGAACTGCCGGCAGACCGTGTTCCCAAGGGGAATGGAGGCAGTGGGATGAGCCACGCTAGATTACATAGTGTGACCAGATGTGCTGTGGAGTTTGTGAAGCCTGTTCTTTGCTATGGGGTTAACATGCATGAGGAGACTGCTGTAGCTGATCCTCCTGTGGAGCTGGAGCTTGACATTGCTTTGGAATCATCTCCTCCTCCCATCTCCATTGCTGTGGGAGGAACTGCTCTATCACTGATGGCTTTTGGGGCACTCTCTTTGCTCTCCCCACACTTCCAAAAAAGCTTGTCTAGTGCAACATCTCCAGTGTCCGGGCTTGTCTTTTTGTCCATCTAGATGGTGTCCTATAGATTTTCTTGCTGCCCACTGTTTGCCCCATCTCTGTGGCCTAGGCTACCTCAACCCTAGAGGCTAAATGGGGGAGGGAGGGAAGCAGAGCACTGAGGCAGAAGTTGCAGTGCTTTGGAAAGGCTGTTCAAAGGCACCCAGAAGGAATCTCATCTCTGTGTGCACCATTCTGGCCCATCCTCTACAGCCACAGGCAGGCGGTGATGGACAAAGTGCCTATATGGAGGCATAAGCTGCTCTGAGCTGAAATTTTCCTATGCATCATCCCCAGCAGAGCAGACTGGTGCCTGGATGTTACGTACCTCTGAGAAGTGGGTGATAAACATGGCTCGTTATGCCCTGGCTTGTGTCGCATGCTGAGCTTATTCACCCCTTGTACTCAGGGATTTGACAGAGGGGGTGAGCTGGTAGGAGGAACGTAGCCATCCCTACTCTAAATCCACTTTCATCCTTGTCCTGGGGCTTGGAGACTTGGGTCACATTTCTGTACATTCTCCTCAGCCCTGCTGCCTGGCGCAGAGAGGACAAGATCCTTGAAGAGTGACAGGTGTGTTTGCACAGCTACAGATCACCCTGCAGGCCGTGTAAATTGAGGTATTCATGAAAAGCTCATCCACCTTCAGTTCTGCCTGATAACTTCTTACAAAACCCTCTGAAATCAAAGAGGAAGGAGTCAGGCAGCCCCTGCCCAGGACAAGCCCCGGTGACCAGATGAAAAGGAACAATTCCTAATTAGCAGCCAGTGCAGAGCCATCTGTGCTTGTAAATAATCCGCTAGTTGTGGGCCACGTGAGGAGAGCTGAGCCTGGTGTCAGCTTCTTGTGAAACCTACTGTGATGGCAGGACAGCAGGATAAACTTTTGAGATGCTTATGGCAGGATGAGAGTGGACAGTGTCATGTGGGCAACGTCATGTCAGGCAAAACAGCTGGGAAAGGACACGGTGGAGAAATTTAGAACATGTATTGGTGTGGGTATGGTTGTATCTGGGATATTTGTGCAGCTGAGACCAGGAGAAGCTGTCACAGTTGTTACATCAAAGGTGACAAGGATGGGAGAGAGGAGCGTGGGGAGTCCATTGAAACTATAGGAGACAGTAACTTGCAGGGTTTTATCCAGGAGGGATCAGGTGGAGGTAATCTTTGTTGGGAACAGTCTCGCAGTTCATTGCTTCTCTTTTCCTTCCCCTGGAGAAAAGAAAACATGGTTGAAAGGGTCTTCTGTTTCGGAAAGAATTGGGTATTTCACCTGCTTTATCTAAACCAGTCCACATTTTGCAGGGTCTCATCCTGTAGCAACATTTCCACATCACTAATCACAATTTTGTTTTGGTTTTCGTTGTTGTTGCACAGATCTGAACTTCCCAGAGGGAGCAATAAATGACAAAGAGGTGAGGTTTGCACTGCATCCAGATGTGCCTGGTAGACAGTTGTGCAGTGTGTTATGTTTCTGTCTTGCATTATCTCTCAGGTTTTGACCCCAGTGGGGCAGAGCTCCTCAGCAAGCAGCACACTTAGAGGGACAGAGAGAGAGAGCAGCAGCCTTGGAAAATGGTGCTTTGCCCACCAGGTGCTGGGTGATTGCATGAGACAACCCCAGATTTTGATACTTTTTGTTTCCAGCGTCTCTCTGGAGTTTTGGCCCATTGCAGCCATTTGCACTCTCTGATTTTGGTGCTGGCTCCAGGTCTTCCTTCCAGCAGTCAGATTCCCTCCTGCCTGAGGTCATGCTCAAGCCTGAGTGATAATACCACATTCACATGTTTTTCAAAGGCTGGATCAAACTATAGAGGTGACTGAACCTAGCAACAAATGTCCTGTTGTGCACAGAAACAGCGCTGAGCTGATTTTTGATACACCCACTTAGTGCAGCCGGGGTGCTGGCAGGCTGTCTGTGTTTGGTTGGTGCTTTATGGGACTGCAGCAGGGAATGCAAAGCTGTGGGAGGTTGGGTTCTCTTGCTGAGAGCACCGTTTGCGATTAAAGCCCATAAAGTGACCAAAGGTTGTCACCTCTCTTTGGCATGAGATACACAACTAGCCAGGAAAAGGTAGTAACTGCTGACTTTGCCATTTTGTTAGTCTGTTTGCAGTCTTCCAGCTGGCTGTGAGCTCTCACAGTCATGTTGTTCTCCAAGCTGAGCTGTATTAATTGTCTCTAGAGACCCAACATCAGCTGCTTTATTGTAGCCCAAACTTGTGACGAGTAATTTGTTTTCTCTTGCTGTAATTGCTGGTAGTAAAACATTATTTCCACTCATCAGAAGGTCACAGGGCAAGAGGCAGGCACTCTTTGTAGCAGTTGTGGGAACCCATCAGAGAAGAACCTAGTGTTTGAGATTCGAGTGCCCCTGGATTTGTTGGTGCTAAAACTAGCACATGGCAACAAAGAAAGATGAGAGTTGACATCTCTCTAGCAAAGATTTTTAAGGAAATGGGCTGTGGCTCCCACCTGAGGCAGTTTTGAATAGATTTCTAGCTGTACAGGTCAACTCCCCTCAGACTGTCAGTCCTCTTTTCGTATCCCACCTGAGGTCCATTTCCTGTTGGATTCCTATGCTGTGCTTAGGTTTGGTGGATTCCCTCAACCATGTGGAATCGAGTAATTTATCAGCATGTTCATGTGGTTTGTAGTTTTTAAGCTACAAGATTTGTAAGCTATTATAAACAGAAAGGCCCAGCCAAATCTTGCTGCCTGACTGAGCTATCAGCATCTCTAGATGTGTAGGAGAGGCCATCCTTCCCTCATGTTTATTTGTAACACAAGGGAAAAGAGGGAAGCATAGTAAAGCTTAGTACCACATAATTTACTGAAGAGTGACAGCTAATTTGCATTTTAGCTGAGACATCCAGCAGCAAAATGCAGTCGCTTTCACACACACTCCAGGACTCCTACTACATGATCTTGGACACATGGATTTGATGGACAATGAGTTTTGCTGAAGCCCGTTACAAATAAGGAAGAAATGTGACAAGGCTCCAAGAAGTTTTGAGTGTTTGTGTGAGGTTTGCATTACTAAAAACTCCTGTGAAAGGTATCCCCGTGTGAGCTCAGTATTCCTCCACCAAAAGGTTTGTCTGGGCCTCTGCTGTGAGGTGGCCACTTGAACTGTTCTGTGGGTGGGTGCTGAGAGATGGACAGGAGGGAGCTTTCTGAGAAAAAGACTCCTGAAGGAAGGACTTGACTGTGGGATGAAGGAGCAGGCAGTTGGGACTGCACTCGTTTTACTCAAGTCCTCACTCAAAAATTCTTCACTTGCTGGTCATTTTAAATCTCGCAAGTCAAACGTGAAGGTTTTAAATTTGTCTTTCCGTACTGTCTAGAGAAGCTGGTGTAGTACTGTCTGCTTTTTATTTTTCCTGAGGACAAAAAAAGTATCCTGACAGGGAGACCTATTTTTGGTGTGTTATCAGACAAATATGACAGTGGAAATCTCTATGTTGCATTATCTACTTTAGTCTCTGCTGCAAGGAGCAGCGTCTGATCCGAATGGGCTCCTGCCAGACCAGGGGTCTCAGTGCCTCTGGTTGCCAGTAGCCAGCGTGACACCCAGCCATTACTCATGACAGATCCTTGGGCTGAGGTTCAGGCTCAAAATCCTTCTGCTGGAAAAGAGCCCTGCATCTTACTCCAAAGAGCAACACTTTATTTTCCTCACCATCAGCTAACTCAAAAAAAATCCTCATATTTTGTTCCTCTGGGTTCTCGTGAGTGCTGGATGTGCAGCTCTGTGCCACCTCTCTGAAATTGCTCCAGCAGGGACACAGCCTGCCTTCCTTTCCCAAGTCCAAAAGCCGAGCCCTGCTCCTTCTCTTTCACTGATTAATATGGAGCAAAGTCAGGACTCACGCACCTCATGCAGGGCCACAGTGTCTCCTTTCAGCTGTCATTCCCAGGGGCTGTGTGTGTCCAGGGTGTCTGTCTTGGCTGGTGGTGGAGGCACACCCTGCTGAAGACACGATAGGACCAACCAACTGCACCTGGGACCGTAACTCGTCACAGTTGGATGGGTTTCTGCTTTCAGACCAGCCTGCTCCAGCCAGCTACACACATCCTCCAGGCAATTTTAATGTTCCTGGAAAGTCCTCCCAAAAACAATCACATCATCCAGATCAGCTGAACATGTGGCCCACTGAACAGCTGCCAAAATCAAATCCATGCGCCTTTGAGAGGTGCTAGGGGAATTGCAGAGACCAAAAGGCATCACGTTAAACTCAGAGAGCGAGACACGCTGTCTTTGGACAAGTTTCTCGATGAGTCTGCCCTTGGCAGAAGCCACCGAGCCCATTTGGAGAGGAGCACTGCTCTGTGGTGCAGGCAAGTGCCTTGGGCAGCTCCTCTGCCTGCTGGTTTTTACTTCTGCCTTCCCTTTTAGTACTGAGCCACTCAGAGAAATGTTGGCTACTCAAGTCCAGTCTCTGCAGAAGAGCAGAGGCTCTGCTGAGACCACCCAGTGGAGGGGCTGGGTGCGAGGGAGCCCCTCTCCTGCTGGGTTTGGTTACCAGAACCCATCTTGTCCTTGTTCTGTTAATACAGTGCCGAGAACAATGGGACCTCAGTCCCTGCTTTGGGTCTTGAAGTAATGAATAACAGCATCTTCAGTTGAGGCAGTCAAGCCATATTTGGGGAGGATGCGCTCTTTTCTTCCAGGAAATGAGTCTGTGGAGCAGGTCAGCCCCTGTCAGCACTGTGCTTGTGAAACCTGTGTGACAGTAATTTGTTGAAGACCTTCATCCTCCCTCTGCCTTCCCTCTGCACTGCACCCTCTGCATTGCCCTTGACACTTGTGAGAGGTTTTTAATAACCAAGAACATCAGTGACCCTCAAGGATGTTTTGGAGGATGTGACATTCCTACCTTCTTATGAACAAAAAACTAAACCCAGGGTTTTTCCTAAGTTGCTTTTCCAGTCAGGCTTTTCCTTGCTGGTTCCTGGGAAATGTGCTTGTATGTTGCCATTGAAGTCTTAAAAGAAATGAAAAACTGTGTCCTTGCAAAGAACTTATCTGATAACAATCTTCTCCCATCACTGGTTTGTCAGACTTAAAAGCCAAAGGAATGTTAGCAAAGGGGAGAAGGGACAAGATGTCAAACCTTCCCCTGCCAACCTTCCTTTCCACCTAACATCTGCCAACACAAGGCTGGATGCAGAAAAAATAAAGGCTATGCCTGCCAGATGGCTGATGGATAATGGTACCATTGTAAAAATTGGCCAGAGCAGCTCAGACAGAAGCTCTGCCACCCTTCACAGCATGGGACAAGGGCTCAGATGGCTGTCATTCACCTCCAGCCATAAAGTGGGATCTCCCCTCCAAGACCCAAAAGACCTCATCCTGCCAGGTGCAAAGCTCTCTGCAATCTCCTGATTTAAGTAGGAGGGCTCCTTGGCATCTCTCTGGAACAAGCATTAATCCTTTTGGATCTGTTGTTCTGGGGGTTTCAGGAAAGGGATGTCTGAGTCTGCTGGGGCAAGCTGTTGCAGAGAGAAGGTGCTGAGATACCTTCTGTAGGACTTTCTCTGGGGCTGTCAGCCCTGATACATTCCTAGCTTTCTTATTTCTTTCTGTCTCTTCTGCTCGTTTGTGCTTTCTTGGATTGCTGTCACAGAGGAAGGTTTTTATATTCACTGAATTTATACCTCAGTGACTCAGCACTGGGCTCAACCAGAAACTCAGTTGCCCTGAGGAGATATGGATGGAAGAAATGATTGTGTGTGTAAGTATTTGTTGGCAGGGGACAAGTTCTTCCCCAGCCTCAGCTATTCACACACTTTTGATTTAGGAAAGCCTGAAGAAAGCTTTCTTCCTTCCTCCTTACTGGTGCTGAGCAGAAGCAGGACCAGACGTCATGCTCCGACACGCTGAGCTGTCTCCTTCCTTCATGCTCAGTGGCTTTTCTCCTGGTGCACTCGAGGGGATCTCAGGGAACAGCACTCCCAGCCAGTTTGCAACTTCAAAATGCGTCAGCTGATCGCTATCTTGTCTCAAATACCTGTCTGGTACAGACCATGTGTGGAGTATTAACTCTGCAAAAGAGGGGCTGGAGCACTGGAGCAGGGTGGACAAGGAGCTGAACTTTAACTCTTTCACTGCACAGGTCCCTGCTCACTGGTCACAGCTACCGTATGTGAGCAGTACTGGTGCAGGGGGATGCAGAGCCATCCATGAGGACGCAGGAGGACAGAGGAAGACACCTGTGAGGTGCACCCAAATGGAGCTGGAAGGGCCATGTCAGAATCAAAGTAGGCAGTTCCTCCTGTGGCGTGTAGTTGATCTGTCAGATGCATGGCCAGAGGATGTAATGGATAGAGATGAGCTTCCAGGGAACTCTGGATGAGTTGATGAGAAGAAATTCCCTGGAGATTAATATATTTGCAGAGGGTAACTCGTTTAGGTAACATGGGGGAAATGGCTTATTTGCTTGTCCTGTTCTTACTTTCCCCAGGTTGCAGGGCCAGATGTACATGTGGTTAGACCCAGCTCAGCTGCCAAATGTTCTCAGACAATCTTCTACCTCGTTGGCAGCTGCCTTAAGCTGAATATTGCCTGGAATAGGCCACAGACCTTAAGTATGCCCTTCTTGGAACTGCCGTGAGTGTTCATGGAGAATACCAAATATTTCCCTCTTGGTTGCCATTAACAGAATGAGGGGGAGAAATGTTGCTCGATGATAAGCCAAGATGTTGTCCACAAAGCATTGTTCCTTGAACGCACTGGGGGAAGTTTCCACGCTAACCGTGAGAGCTAAATGCTCTCCCTTGGTTCCTCACGTGCAAAGTGTGTACGGGAAAGGCTGTTTCCTGCTATAGGCTGCATGGCACTGGGTGATTGTTCAGCCTCAGTACCTTTTTGGTACTTTGCTCCCACCAGACTAGATGTGTCCAGTGTCCAGACACCTGTGTCTAGTCCAGAACCTCTTGCTTCTTCGTAAGTGTAGAACAAGACACAAATTAATAAGCTTACCCTGGCTCATTTATTGGACCTGGCACTGCCATGCAGAGGACCCACTGGGATTGCCAAAGCTACAGGGAGAACAGTCAGGGGACACAGCAGGGATTTTAGGTGTTGGATGGTGGGAAACGTGACCTGCCCCAAGGAAGGGTCAGGAGCCCCTCATCTGTGATGTTGTTGGAATGGCAGCTAGAAGAGACTGCTGGCAGTATCTCCGGGCATACCCTGGCTGTTAGCCCGGAACTTAGTACTAAAATGATCTCCCTTTAGTACTTTCAGGCATTTCTGAGCACTTTCCTCCTGTTCCAGAATCCTGCTCAAGTTTAAACTCTATTTGCACTTGGAAATAAAGAGGCCAAAACCCATGTCTAGTGCACCCTGAGAGAGAAAATTGATGTTTCTGCTGCTACAGAAGATCTTTGTATTCTCCTTGTTCCGGAGGAAACCCACAAAGCTGAACCTTATGCAACACATTTGGCAAACAAGGCTGTGGCAGGGTTGTGGCTTTGTGACCAGATGAAGTGACACAGGACGAGAAAGTCCCCAGAACTCAACCAGAGTGCAAAAAGGATGGATGTAGAAAGGGGAGAAGACTGCTGTTGTGGTGACATGAAACAAGATCTACCAACACAGTGATAGGCTGGCAAAATCCCTCTGCTGTCCCATAAGTGTCTGGCGCAGCTTTACCAGAGACAGAATGACCCAGAAGGTTAAAGAAACAGGATAAAATGAAGGAGGTCATCCACTGAGTGGTCTGGTTAATATTAATTTGGAAGGCAGTCTCAAGATGTGGTTTATCTCCTCTAGATTTAAACTGTATAGTGTTTAGGTATTTGCTATAGCACACTGTATAGATCCCAGTTTAGGCAGTGGGGAAAGATGTGTATATCTAAGGAATATTTATCCCAGCCTGTCCCAAAGATGGAGGCTATTCCTGCTTGAAAATATCTACCCTTCTTCACGAACAGAATAATCTGGACAGCTATTAAATTTAAGCATCTAATTTATAAATGGCTGAAGTTGGTGGTATGAGCATCGGTGTGGATAAGAATGAGCCCTTCCAGCCTTCCCCGTCTGATTCATTACATAAATATTCTCCTGTACTACATTTAAGAAGATACAAAAGTTGTTTTCTACCATGCGAGTAACAGTAAGTACTTGACAAGACTTCAGAGGACACCAAGGCCTTTGTGCTGTATTGTTGACAAAAGAATTACCAATGTGGACTTTTTCTTCTTTCATTTGCAGCTAACAGAAGACGAAACAGTTTTCCAAGAATTCTGGTTTTAATGTAAATGTGACAGTATTTTTTTTGGAGATGACAAAGCCTTTTATGAAACTAAGACTTTTAAAGGCAGCTTTAATATGCAAATATCTCACCACAAATGGCTTTTGTATAAGTTCTACAGCAAATATCAGCCTCTTCTGAATACAAACCCTCATTTTCTCTGTGGAAATGTTCTTCATGTCAGTGATGGGGACCGCTGTGGGGTCTGGAGCAACTGAGGGCTGTTAGTTTGCTTAATGTAGCATAGCTAGAGAGAACTTTATTCTTTGTCTAAAATGCTCTTGAGAGAAGGGCAAAGAGGCACCCCCAGCATACATGGGCTGGATCCAATGTCACAGAGATTGAGTTCATCTGAAGGAATAACAGTCTCTGATTTGAACTAACTATGGCTCTAAGAAGGAAGGTAGGATAAGTGAATTGATGGGGTTGGATATGACAACAGCTGCTTTGCTCTCCACAGAGCCCCACTGCTGTGAACGGGGCAGTCCTGTCCCCTTGCAATTCTTCACACTGGGAAATTAACTCAGCAACATCCTGAGGCAGGGTGCCAAAATTTAAACCTTATGAGTAATCCAAGGTGTTCACATGATGATGTGACAAGAGCAGCTTGCATATTTCAAGCTAGACATGTGCTTCAGAAAGAGGTGAAAATCCCTCATTCTAAGAGTGTGATGAGGGCATTAGGTACATTTCAGTCATAGTTTTATATTCCTTTCTTGTATTTTATTTGTCAGTGATCTAAATCAGAGGGCTTCTTTCTAAGTCTTTACTATGAGGAAATCCTTCCATGTTTCTGCTCTAGATCTTTCTTGTTTGTGTTATACATCTTTTGAGAGCTAGTGATTCAAACTATGTTTGAGGTCAGGGAAAGAGGCTCTGTACACAATGGCATTTTAGGACTTTCAGTCATGTTTTCTAGCTTCTTCCTAAGAGCGATGTGGTCTCTGTTGGACACCAAGACCTTGAGGCTACAAAGGAATTTGGCACAAAACCCAGGGAACAACTCTCTGAATTTCCCTTTAGAGGTGCTCTTTTCTCAGCACACCTCATTTCTGTCTCACTGAGAAGCCAGTTTGCTTTCACCAAGGTCTGCTGAACTTTTTACAGTTTCCTTGGGGATTTACATATATAATATACAAAAAAGTATGACTATAGCTAGGACAGAAGGTGGTACAGAACAACACTGCTTAAGTATTTCTGGTGTGGAAAGAAGGATGCTCTGTCAATCTCAAACCACAAAAGGGATTCAGGAAGAAGAATGCAATTTCTCTTCAGTAACTCAGCCAGAAAACGAAGGCTAATGAGCTTTTTCCTACTAAATGCAGACTGGAATCCTTCACTGTCACAGACTGATGTGGTCTTCACTTAAGTCCTCAGTCCTTGGGGTGCCATCAGGCAGAGGCAGGGTGTTCTCTCCCTAGCACTTCATGAAAAAGTGGGATAGATAAAGGAGTATTTTATCATGTTCACTGCTCCTCATGGCACCTGATCATTGTTTGACCATCTCCATTTCAGGTTAGCCAAAGGAATTCAAGAAGACTGATTCTTCCAGTAGGATACTCAAACACTTTTAGGTCTCACACGTGAAAGAATCTCCTGGGACTTTCCAACAGATGTGGATGTCTTAAGCTCAAACTTGGAATCTCACAGGAAAAAGGGACACTCCTAATTATCTCCTACTCCAGGAGATTCTGGTTTCAAAGAGGTCCATTGCTCTGTGCAGGATGGAGTAGCACTCTGGAGGTATGGAACAGCCTCTTTTTCCCACTTGGTGTTTGCAGGGATATATGCACCTCTCGGGAACACTGTGCTCTGAATCAGGCAGATGAAGTGGTGGTGTTTCTGGTGAGCTGTGGTATGGTATCATCAGGGACAGAGGATCCTGATGAAGAATGTTTAAAGTGCAATCAGTCTGTATGACTTAAGACAAAAAGCATCATTCACACTCGCACACACATCCAATTGACAGGGCCTGCCAATACCCACACAAGAGCCCATCCAGATGGATCCTTTTGCAACGACTGAAAACATACTAAGAAGAAAAGAATTTCAGTTCTTCTGTTAGCCTTAAAACACATGAGTTTTTTGAGGAACTATTAGTATTCTGAACATATGGCAACTCCCTGCATTGCCTGGGGAAGCTCTTGGCTTTCCAGTAAAAAAGCTGTTAAACCAGTAATGGGGGACTGGGTGTATCAAGTGTTTATGAGTCTCCCATCTGTAGGCCAGACAGAAACATCTCATTCTGAGTGTTTTGCAGTATCATCAACCCATCTGCAGAACTGTCTGTTTGACCCCGGGTATGTGACGGACTTGGCAAGAAGCGAGAAAGAAACGGGTGGTGGGGGGAGAGTGAGAGGTGAGGAAAGGAAGATGGGTGCAAGAGGAAAAGATATAAGGTGAAGAATATAAATAAGCCTGTTTAAATATCACAGAAGTGACATCATGACATTTCTTCACCCAAGTCCTTCGCTCTCAAACTCATAAACTAATTAGAGATGTGCATTTTACAATTCCCTCACCCTTACTGCATTAAAATCCATTTTTTTTAGCTGGTCTGGTCAAAGAGCAGGACTCCAATCACATGTTTGCAGGGGAAAGTGTTCGTGCATGGGATGGTCAGCTATGTATCTGGAGGGACCCAGTTTTCACTGGTGAAGAAAATAAACAGAAAAGTCATTTTTGTTTTTATTTTTAAAAATTTTCTTCTTTTTGGCTTTGGGCAGTGTTGAACTTCCCACCCTCTGCAGTGCTCACAGCCTGAACTATGCAGACATCTGGCATGTGAACAAATTACAGCCCAGGCAAATGCTGTCTTGTAGTTAAGTTTGTCAGTCTCTCCATCTTGCTTGTGCTTGCTTTCTTTTTTCTTCCTTTCTTTCTTGCTTTCTTGCCTTCTTTTCTGTTGCTCCAGCACCTGTCTTTGTAATAAATTAGTGGTCCAGCCGCCTTCGATTCATCCCAGAGGGAAAGAGCTGGAAGGTTACAGTGTGATGACACCCCCAAGGCTAACAGCTAGACACATAAAACACGTTATCATTAAAGCATTTCAGTTTTTATGATGGAAACCAATCTATCACAGTCAGCCATGGAGTCTTAAATACAATTTCATTTCTACTAAAATTGCACTGACCGTGACAGTATACGGTCAATATATTCTCAACACACTTTATATATATATATATATATATATTCTCAACACACTTCTCAACACACTTTAAGTGGCAGGGATGTTTACAACAGCTCATGAAATCACTGACAGCTGTAAATACCACACAACCATCCTCACTCTTTTCTGATTACTGAAACAATGTTTCTGGGAGGGAGGGAGAAGTAGATCCAATGGATTTTAGAAGTTATACAGCAGGAGGAGGACAGCTCAGAGTCCTCCTTCAGATTTCATTTTCTTTTATGGTTTATGTGTGTGACACAATTCTAAAAAAAGAGAGGTGATGTGGGCAATCAAAGGCCTCCTTTTATCGAACTGTAGCGTCAGTGCTAACACTAGTGCCTTTTAGAGGCCATTTCCAGGAAAGAGGGAATCACTTATAGCTCTTTCTCAGTCTTATCTGCCCCATCTTATTCTTTAAAGGACATTTTCCCAGGCTTAGCTTTTCCACAGAATGGATTTTCTGTCTCTGAAAGTGAGACAGAGGATAAATGCATCACATTTAAAATGGATGGATTTATTTATACTGATTGGTGTTCATGAAGTTCTTTCATAAGCAAACATTAGATTATTCAATAAACTTCACAAGCAATAAGATAACCCTTATAAAGAGAAGGGACAGAAAAACGAATAGAGATACTGAAGAGTGAGAACTATGAAATGTAGCTATCAGGTGCCTCAGTATTTCAGAGATCTAATAAGTGCTGAGACTGCATTCCGTGTAATAAAGAAGGGAATCTTTAAAGATGGATTTCAAGGAGGATAACATCACAAATTTACATATTCATAATGGACTTCTTCAATGCATGTGGGAGCAAAATATGAAAAGTGATTTCTGAAAATGTAAAGAGGCTTTATATAGCAGTTGATCCTCTTCCATAATTTATTTTAAACTTTTTTTTTTAAAATTTTTTAAAATTAATTTGAGGCCATGATTGCTGCTAGGCTCACTGCTGGCCCTTCCATATGCCCAATGCATCCTGGCAGTCTTGATTTGGCTGTGAATTCCAGCTGAGCTGGGGAATGGCAAGAACTGAGCAGTATGCACAAGGCAACCAGGAGAAATATGGATTCAAACTGGCCTTCCAGATCTTCAAAGTACTGCATGCACTGAGGTTGATGGTGGTGATTAGTTTGGAAGCAAATCTGATTCACTGCTGGCAGGGTTTCTGTCTAGAACCACGGAAAGTTGGTGAAGTGTGAGTTTTTGGAACTGATTGGTAATGGAAGAGGAAGAATAGATGATAGCAAGAGAGACTTCAGGATCTTGGGACAACTGGTTAAGAGATCAGGAGCACAACTAGTGTTCTTTATCCTTCCAGTTGCCAGGAATGATGAGGGATGAAATTGGAAGAGTCAGCAGATCAATACCTGGCTCTGAGCCTGATGTCACCAGCAGAATTTTGGGGTTTTTGATCATGGGTCGGTTTACATGACATCACGCCTGCTGGCAACACCCAGGGTACACCTGTCTGAAAGGGGCAGAAGGATTTTTGCATAGGAGTTAGCAGGGATCTAAAGGTCTTTTCTAACTGAAATGATTCTATGATTCTGTGATCTAATCCAAAGAGGGTAAGCAAACCTTGCCCAGATCTGCCTTTTCTTCAGAACCACCACTTTTATGTATTGCAACAGCAGAAGAGCTAACTTTTGGTCATGGAGAGTGAACTTAATTTGCTTCTTTTTGCTGAGGTTCCAAGATGAAGTCTCATTTCCAATGGGTGGAGCAGTAATACATATATTGCATCTTCTATGTCTAAGCAGAGAACCTCCATTTCCAGGGCTGTCAGCTGAACCTTCTTCACACTATGGAGAACACTTCATAAATGCAAAAAAAAAAAAAAATAAAGTAAAATGTGATCTTGCTGGAATGGGGAGGCATCCAAAAGGACTGTGCTTTGGGTTGTACAGCCTTCACAAGGAGTCAGAACAAATATCCAGACTTCAATGTGAGACCAAACAGAGTTGTTCAGTCCCTATGGAGATGAGATGTAGAACTGGAGAATGTAAACAGATGTGGAGGCATTTTGATGCATTTTTGAAAAGACAAATTACTTTCATGCTGCTATATTTTAGAGTTCACTCCATCTCCTTATCAAAAATGTGATGCAAAAAACAATAGTCACTTCATTTCCATTTCTCAATCTGTCTGGAGAGCAAAAGGCACAGTCATCTTGTAGATGAGTTACCAACGATGTCTAACAACTATTGGGAAGGACTTGGAGAGATTAAGACACTAAAGAAAAAGGAAAGAACTATCAAGAAAGTAAGAGTCTGAACGAAAGCGCCATGATAGATTGAGATCTTGAAATAGCGTGTGTTTATATATTATTGCAGGTGGGTTGATTAGCACATGAGAGATTCCAGCACAGCCTCATCCATCTGGAAAAGAGAATGCAAATGGTGAGTATCCAACTAACCCCGTATGGATATAAACATTCCATTGAAACGAGAAACCATAGGATACAAAATAGGTGGAATTTCAGCTTCATAATCTCATCACCCTTTTTTTTTCCAGGGGAGATTCACTCCATGAAAAAGGCAAGGCTCACACACTAAAAGGCTGGAATATTCTCAGCATCCTTGGAGCTGACTTCTGTGGGTGAACAGAGGGTGCCAACAGCCAAGAGTGTCTCTGTAGCTACGGGTACGATGGGAAGGCCCCTTGTTCAAAGATATCTCAACCAATTTCAAC
Organism: Falcunculus frontatus; assembly: GCA_013398115.1. Lineage (NCBI taxonomy): Eukaryota > Metazoa > Chordata > Aves > Passeriformes > Falcunculus > Falcunculus frontatus. The sequence goes on from VZRV01005418.1 coordinate 5,197,976, forward strand.
TAACCATTGTGGTCTGTTCAGGTCAATATTATGGACAGCAATAAACAAGAGGACACTGTGTCTCATCAGTCTCATGGATATAACTTTCTGCTTACAGCTGTATTTGGCAAAGGCCTGTAGGTGGTTATGGACTTTGAGTCAGTGGCTGGGCTTGGATGGGAGCCTTCTGGCTTGCAGTCCTGCACTCTAACCATCTAATCTCTCAGCCCAGAGGAAATTGCGGTGTCCCTTTGGGCCCTTAGTAAGACACCACAGCTTTGTTTGTTGAGTGCTTAGCTTTTGATGGGGATATTTGAAGGTTTCACAGATGGCAGTCAGTGACTCTCTGCCCTTTTTCTACCTGGAGGCTGCCAAAGGATGGCAGCAAAGAGGCAGGCGTTAGAGGGATATCAGGATATGAAAAGAGGGGGTATGTGTAGTAGAAGAAGTCCTGGAATTGCTTTTTCTGTGAAAGAAAGGCATACTATCTTGGAAAAAACTATCTGGAATACAGTATTTTCTGCAGTTTGATGCTGCTAAAAAATGCTGCACCGGCATCTCTGCAACACGATCCCCAAAAGCAAGAATATGGTTTGTTATTACATGTGTGGCCAGGAGGACTTCGTGGTGGTGGAGGAGGCGTCCTCAGCTATGGCTGAGTATTTAGTTTCCATGTCCCTTCTGTCCTAGGATAGCAGTCAGCAATAATTACTTCAGTGGTTTCTACCCTGCAATTCATAACCTCTAGGGACTATACTCAACTCCACAAATTTGTTCCATGCAGGCCCCTTGTAGCAGGATGATGACTTCTAGTCTCTGCTGAGCTTGGAGTAGATTCACGTGGGAAAACTAGAGAAGAAATGCCAGTTCACTGGAGTGGCCAGTGCCAGGCCAGCTTTCGGTAATGAGCCTCCAACATTTGGAAACAATCCTGAAGTGACAGAGTAACAAACATAATGATCGATCTGAGACATATGATTTAAAGAACTACCAGCCACTGGATCTAGGCAGGAGAGGAAAACTGATCACTGATAACAACTGTTATTGACAGGAGTGTTAAGAATATCTCCTGATGACAGAAGTAGACAGCCTGTGTCCTTTAAAACTGTTGCAAATTCCTATTATCTAAGCATGATTTTCTTTAGAACAAGGGACGAGGCACTTTCTTTTTGTTTTCTTGTTTAACAGAGCTCCTGTGCCTCACATAATCTTTACACTTGCCTCCCCAGTTAAGTATCTTTTTTCTTTTCCTTCCCTGGTGTTTGCATGAACTTGGTGAACCCTCATCACGTGTGGCAGTGTTTATATTTGCACAGGCTGTTCTGCGTGTCTCTGTTTGTGTTGCCACCACATCTATATGGCTTGGCAGCAGCCCCACGGCTGTGTTTCAGCTGCATATAAATCAGCTTCCCTCCATCCCCCGGTGTTTCCATCTGTCTGTCTTCCCTGATTGCTCTGAAATGTTACAGGGCATGGAGGTTAACCCATGGCTGAACCCTTCAAACAGAGGTGGGACAAAATAAAACCTGAAACTTCTCCTCCACAAATTCAACTCATCCAGTTATGAAGGTGTGGAGTGTTTGTGTTTTTGAAGGGAGAGGAAACACGTTAGAATAGGGACTAAGCCCTGCTAATGTAGTGTAGTTTTCCAGTCTGTTATTTTGGAGGAAAATTGTTGCAGAAGCTCTGAGGTAATCTCTGGACTGTGGAGCTGATCATCCCTTAAACCTTCATTACATGAAGTTGCTGCTGCCTCACACAGATTTAATTTCTACTCTTTCATTATCACCTCTGGTTTCTTTAGTTGTAATATCGTTAGTTCGCTTTTTCGTTAGAGAAAGAGATATGAAAAGGGCCCAAAGACTGGTGGCATGAGGAGCTGAAGGTACCTTGTCATCCAGGAAAAGGAGTGTCAGGCAGAAACTGTAGACATTGATACTCTCCATGTATAAAGACATTTCTCCAGGGATCGCCTCCCCGACAGAGTTCACAGTGCAGCTCATTGAATTGCTGTGAGCCCTGGAAATAAAGCTCTACCCTGCTCAGAGTGTCCATGGTTTTCTCTCGGACAGGTGTCTTCTCTCAGGTAATGGATATCCCAGGGAAGCAGAAATGGAGCATACAGCCCTTTGCCCATTAGGCACTAAATGGCCGACCCAGGAGAGATGAAAAGAACTAAATGAGGAGTCTGTGCTTCTCTCAAATATTGGAATTGCCAGTTCCAAGAAACTGAGAAATAATGATAGGACAAAAGACATGGTAAAGGAACAAAATCCCCCTGTTGTCTTGGTGTGCTTCAGTCAGCTGTCAGATCTAAAAAGCAACATTTTCTCACCATCTTGATGTTTGTTTGGTACTCTGGCTTTCTTCTGTGCATAAAACTGAAATCAGGCTCTTCCCTTCTACATCTAAGTGCTTGGAGGTCTTTGCACGGGTACCCTAGCTCTTGAAAGAAGAAAGTACCAACAACCTAATCTCAGAAACATTGTAGACTAAGTGAGAAGAATAGGGGATAAACTTGAATTGGTCTCCCAAGTCACTTGGAGTCTACTTCACAAAGGAGACAATGTCCTTACCTAGGAAAAATTGATTAAAAATCATCTCTGACTGTGGGTTCCTACCTCTTTCCAGCCTTCTCTCAAACTGGGAGGTGTTTCGGCTTTGTGCTCTAGTTTTTCTTAGCTCTCTGGCTCCAAACTCGAAATCTTCAGAAGTTATGTCAGGTTGGATCTAATGGTTAATTTTAATAGATTTCAGAGAATGATGGGTAATGCCTGTTTTGGTACACAGATAATTCCTTAGTAATAGGATTTGTCCTAGTACTACATCTGTCTAACAGTACTTTCTTACTAAATCTTTGTTGGAGAGTGGGGGTGGCTATGATTTAATTTTTGATGGGAGTAACTGATTTAGAAATTCAGGAAAGGCAGATATCCCTGTGACATAAACATCCCCTCCCATTGCACTTCTAGCTGAGAGTCCCAGATTGTTTTTTAATATTGCTGATGTCCCAGATGCATGTCTGAGTAGAAGTCATTAAAAATCAGACTTGCAAGGAACCTTGAACACTATCTACCCACAGAAATCTCATAGAACCAGTGAGGTGTTGATATTAACCAGAATATTATCCTGGAAGTTCCTAGGATGCCACCGAAAGCATAGGTTGACCACTGAAAACAGATACAAGTGCATGACAACATTTATATTATTTTTTGAATAGAAAAAGTGTTAAGGAACCAACTGAGAACTATACTGACATATTTATATTTACTTCTTTTTTGTTTCAAGTTTTTTAATGCTGGATTGCAAATTTTAACTCAGTGTTGTACAGTTTGTACAGTGCAAGAACAGGACATGACTGGCAGCACAGGGCTAAGATCCATTGGGATTCAGCATTTAGAAAGTGGAAGAGAAGCAATCAGATGTCAAAAGACAACAGTAGGTCAGATCACAATGAAGAGACATCCTTCCCACCCACTGGGGACTTTTCTACTCCTCACAATGAGATGCAGCTGTTCAGGCCTTAGGACAGGAAAAAAAAAAAAAGTGCAAGAAAATATTGATCTGGACACAAATCCCTGGCAGGGACTGGTGAGGATAGAAATCTGGAGAGTTGGAGTGCTGTGTTATAGCCAGGTTGGGGGTTGGGAGAAACAGTCCCTGCAGAAGGGATACAGAGATTGCTACTGAGATGATGAGGTTGAAGATTTTGCCAGGGGTGGAAATAAAAGTGGTTTGTGCCCCTCAGACTAACTCCAGGAGCTTCACTCATACCTGAGAGTATTGGTCTGTGTGCTGAGTTTATTCAGATGGATGTGCATTTACAGTTTTGACTTTTTCATGTTTGTGTACTTTATAAAGCCATGATCATATTTTATTGGACTTTTATAAAAAAGACTCTTAAGTCTAACAAAGTTCCAGCAGAACTGAAGAGGCTGAGATGGAAAGACATGCAAGAAGGCAGAGACAGGAGGAGGAACTTGAGAGGAGGGTAAAGAAGAAATAAGCCGCGATAGAGAATTTCTTGAGCAAAGCTGAAGACGAGGCAGAGCTGTGTCAGAGCAAATATTGAGTTACACACTTTAAATTAATCCATAAACTAAAGGCAAATGTACAGCTTGACTAACACTCTACACTCCCCTCCCCCAAATCACACTCAGCTAGCCCCTGCTTGAACCTGGAGCAGAATGTAATACCAATCCACTATGCCAGGCATCCCACCAGAGGCATCCCGTTAGCATTGCTGTGGATGAGAAATGAAGGGGAGGTGCAAAGCAATTAAAGGTGACAGAGAAGGAAACGCATTTCCCTTTCTGTCCAGCCTAGGGAATTCAGTACTGCAGATAATTACTGAAATACCTTCCAAAACAGGAGAGGCTATAACGGAGAGGCCATTCCTCTGCATTCAGATAAAACCAACGGTGTAAGCAGTGTCCCTAGTGGGAAATGCTGTCATAGGGGAGGGAGTGTACATTAATATCCACTATGCTTAGAAGGGAGTTTCCCCCTCCTGCTGAGTTTGGCAGCAGATATTAGATTCCTTCTCCTTCATTCTGAGGTCCTATGGTCCAAGTTTAGAGGAGCTGGGCAGTCCTTTGAAAGGCTCCTTCTAGTCTGCAGTGAGTTTGAAAGTATCGTTCCGCTCACACTGAGACTGCTGGTGGGGCATGGGTGCATCCATGGCACCGGGAGGTGACCTCATTCCCAGGGAGAGGAACAACAGAGCAGCTGGGTCACTGAAGCCAAATACTGCAAAACTAAATTTGCTCTCAGTCCATACAGCACCCACGCATTTGCATACACCCACCCTGAACCCAAGTCCCTGGAACTCTTTTGGAAAAGAACAAACAAACAAACAAAAAAGCAAACAAGCCTAAAAGCTACAACTTTCAACGTGTCAAAAACCAGGAAAGATCTGGCGTGTAATGTTTGTCTCATGTCCTTCCTATAGCAAGAAATGTTAGGAAAATGTTTTGGTCCTCCAAAGAAGTGGGCTGTGTGCTCTGTGCAGCATGGAAAGGCAGCCCCTCCAGCCCCCTCGTGATCCCCAAGCCTTCAGTGCTGGGATCAGCACAAGGAAGGATGCCAGAGAAAAAGTATGAGATTACCTCTCAGCAAAGCCCTTTGGCCCGAATCACTGACATCTTTGATTTAAACAGTAATTTAAAACACGCATGATGAGAAGTCAGGGAAGGGATCCAGGAAGGCCTGGGGTCCAGCCAACCTGGCGTATCTGCCAATTTGCTATTCAGAAGGTAGGTTTGCTAGGAAGGGGCAGGATCGTGGCTGAAACCTGTCATTGCCTCAGCTAAGCCACAAAACCCTTATTCAGAAATGACCAGAGATTGCCTGGCTGAGCCAGCACTGCCTTGCTGGGTGCTACAGCTCTGCCCTGCTGCTCAGCTGCTCTAAAGCACTGTATAAAAGGAGCTGGGGAAAATCCTGCCCTGCTCCTTCCAGCTGATCAGAAATCCCTGCTGATGTGTGCCCTGTGGGTTCCTCTCTGGGTCACCAAGGCCCTGGCTCAGTGTGAGTGTGCCTGCCTCTGCCTGCTGTCCTCTGAGTGTGAGGACAGCAGGCAGAGGCAGCACAAAAACTGCTGAAGGAACAGAAAAAGTCTGGATTAAGGGATCAGCAAAAGGAGCACACACACAAAGAATATGTATCCCAGGTAGCTTTTATCCACTCTTCTGTCTCTCCCAGACCAGTGGCTTTCCTGAGTGATGCTGCTGGCACCTGCCTCTTGACATGCAGAGACAAAAGAGAGCAGGGTAAATCCATTCTTAAGTGACACATCCTAGTTGCTTGGTCTCAAAGAAAGAAGTATATGGCTCTAGATAAAGGTTTCCCAGGTTGAACACTACTGCAAAACTGACACAGGCCTGCTGCTAGTGGGGGCCCAGATTTAGAAATATCAGTGGTTTCACTTTAGTGAAGGGAGAGGTGAGTTCTGACCCAGCTCTGAGTCCAGACTCTGGCTCTGGTCCACCATGAGTACCACCAGTGGTTAATTACCTGTTGGGTTTAGATGCCAATATGCTGTTCTCACACAAATTATCTTCTTCCCTGCCAGGCAATTTCAGATTCTGCCCTGATACTGGTTGTGTCATTTTTCCTCTCCTGGGTCAGGTTCAGGTTGGAAGCTTATTTCTTGAAGAGGGCAGACAGAAGAAGAGGTCTCTGACTTTGAATCAAATTCTGTATGATCATGACTCAATGATCGTAAATCCTTCAGGGCCTGAAACCTAGCAAGGGAATAAAGGAAGAAGCTCTGTCTCTCTTGGATCAAAGGGAGGAAAAAAAAGATGTGAAGGAGACAAAAGGTGCTGCAGGGTATGTGAAAATCAGAGCTCCCATACATCTTGCTGAAGACTGCCAAAGAAGGGTTCTCCACAGCCATCCCATATCTACGCAATACAGTGATGGGAGCGATTTTAGATAAGATCAGGCCTAGAGAGAGCATGCCCGGCTCTGTTTCTTCCAGCAGAGCAATATGGAAACCCAGTGCTGGGAAACCGTTTTTCTGTGCCAGTAAAGATGCAGGGAGTTGTGTGCAACCATTCAGGAGCCTCCGCTCCCATGCATCCTCCCGCTCCCTGAAACCCTGCCAGGACAGCAAAGGAGGAATTGATTTACGTGCAGTAAGCCAAATAAATAGATAAATAAATGAATAGATACAATAAATTACACCCTTCCTACCTTGCTCATCTAAAGAGAGAGAGAGGGACGGGAATCAAATTCAGGAGGAAGTCGTCTGCAGGTGTACAAAGCTGGGCACTGGGTGCTGACAGCTCTGGTAAACACGATATTTATTCCCTAGGAGAGAATTTCAAACTGCTCTTTGTGAGACCTGTCACTCACTGTCTCCTGTTCTCAGCAGTGAAATTTCTCTACTGCGAGATCATCGGGGTCAGACAGCAGTGGGGGAGTCCAGCTTGAGTTTCCCCAGTGTTTTAGTTCTCATTTTGATGAATTTGTTTTTGAAAGAACACTGCAGAGAAGTGTCCCTTTGGCTGAGTGTAACCCACTGACAGTCATTTTGCTTCCCCATTTGCCTGTGCCGGTGGCAAGCCAGTGAGTTCCCAGGCATTTTGTCAAATGTCCACCCAGCTGAACAGGCTCTTCTTCTGTGGTCAGTGGCAAATTGCCTGGGAAAAGAATATAAGAAAGTTACAGTGCTCACCATCGTCTAGCTGGGACCTCCCAATTCCTATTAATGAGTTCCTTAAAGCACTAGCTGAGAAGGCTGCCCTATAGACCTTGGTGTTTAATAGGCACCAGCCTCAGTGAATCATCCTCTTCCCTGCTTCTGGCATCCTCAGCATTCAGTGTCAAAAGAATTTCTCATGGGAAGTGTATATAATGTAAAAAACTTCAAGGAGCTCCTTTGAGCTTCCCCAGACTGACCCTCCTATTTGAGATCTGGTCTCCCACTACCATGCAGTATTCCTTCCTCCTTTGCCCTGTCTTCAGCTGCCCACACACCTGCAAAAATGCCAAGAACAGGTCTGTAATCCAAGGATTGTTCTCATGAGTTCTCTCTCAATAAAATAATCAGAGATCCAGTGATTACATTAGCCCATCTACTCCTTGGAATTCAGGAGGGAGCTCAGTGTCCAGAATTGCCTGGGGACCCAAACACATGACAGAAAAGAGAGTCTTTCTTTTCCTGCTCTTGCCAGGTATTCAGCTCCCACTCTGTTCAAACCCAAATGCCCTTTTCCTCTGTGCATCATCAGAACTAAATCCAAGTGAACAGTTCTTTTTCACTTTATCACATAAATTGTTCAAGTGATATTACAACAGAGCTAAATTCATCTTTGCCCTGACACCAAACTCCCACAGAAGGTAATACAAGGGCTGGGAATGGAGAAGATTTAGGGTCAAGATATTTCCATGTACCACCTATTTCAGTTTAACACAATGACCAATAGCAAACTGCAGCTGGGATGAAACTGAGGGTAGTTCTAGTTGCTTTAACACCTCTTGTGGGGTCCATACAGGCTTCCCTAGCCTTCAGAAAAAGAAGAAAAAAAAATTTCTACTGTCTGTTCTTATGCCAGCATTTTCCTGCAGTCTCCCAGAGCAGCAGACGTGCTCTTTTCTAATCGCAGTGTAGATTAGGAGCTAAAGAACAGGATTCCCACACCCAGGAATGTTCTAGAGCTGTAGCAGATCAAAAGAACAATTAAAAATATGAAAAAAAAATATACTAAAACTGGAGATAAAAACTATGGATTTGACAAAGACACACAGTTTCATCTACCTGTACCTCTCTTTGTCTCACACGATTACTTAGGCCTCTCTCTCTTCACTGATATCTCTTCCCCTTGTCCCCCAGAGGCTGATTGCTCCTTCCTCAAATTGCCTAAACAGCTGACGTGGAGCTGGTAAGTGAAGAACAAGTGTTTCCCACCTGTGTGCTGCTGAAAAGGGTGTGCTCCCATTTCAGACCCCAAGAAAGGCCACTGAGCCTGAAAGTGGATTTGTTTTCTTAGCCTCCTAGTTAGTCTAAGAAGAGATATTCTCTCTCTTTGAAAAACCCACTTCTAATAAAAATAATTCATTCCACTTCTGAGTGAAACCTCAAAATGTCCAAATTTGCTGGAAGTGGGTTTCTGACCTTTTGACGTGAAAGATGAGCTGGCACGTTTCCCTGGGAAACCTTGCTTTCAGGCAGAGGGTTTGACAAAGTCAACCTGTTCCCGCAGAACCTCTCCAATCTGGCCAGTGGTGTTTCCAGCCAAATCCCCCCTCCTGCCCCACTCCAGCCCTCTCTGTTACAGCCAGAGAAGAAAGCATTAGTGAAACAGAAGGATCCCTTCTTGCTTTCAGAGTGGAAATTAAACCAACATTAGTCTATTTACAGAGGATCTTCATGTGAAAGCTCAAGCCAAGAGCAAATGCCAAACAGGCCTGGGGTTAGCCTTTCCAAGCAGCAAAAAAAACTATAAACGTGGCCCTAGAAGAAAAAAGAAAAGAGAAAGGAAAAAAAAAAAGAAAAATGAGAGAGAGAGAGAAAGAGAGAGAGAAAGAAAAGAAGGCAGATTAAAAAAAAAAAAAAAAAAGGCAGGTGCTATTTCAGCAGAGTTCCCTACTCAGCAGTTTCCTTTCAAAGCTTTCCAGTCCCACTGTTTGCTGAGTTGCTCCGGGCTCAGCTGCAAGGCAGGCCAGAAAGTACATGCATGGGCCATTACTGCTGGGCTGGCTCGGCGTGGCTCCTAACCATGTGTGGATGGTGCTGCATTGTCTGAGCCTCCTGGCAGGCTCCCAAGGGGGCTTCTTGTTTGCACTGCCACATCTGTTTGAAATTCTGGCACATCTCAGCCTGAGAAATATGGTTTGCGGTGTCATAGCAACCACTTTTTCTTGATCTGACAGGCAAGGTAAAGTTATGGAGGCCTGGAAGTGCTCCTTGCAGGTCTGGTTGCAATGGATACAGAAAGCTCCTGAGGTTACTGATTACGTGTAAAACCTATGGTGGTTTTTTTCCTTCCCTAGTTTGCTATCTCCCACTGTGCCTTAAATCACTGTACTTGTGGCAGTGGGTTAGTTCAGAAGTTCAAATGAGACCATCAAACCTGTTCTTGAAACTTCAGAGATGTGCGGTTTGGACCTCTGTTGCCCAGCTGCAAAAGGCAAAGACGTCATAGGTCCACACACCCAAACCATCTTGGTACTAGGGCATATGGGGCAGAAATCTGCCTTTCTGTTCCCATGGTAAGAACATTAAGCTGCCTGAGGGGGACTTGCTGAGGACGTCTGTCCTTTTTCCTGAGGACAGGTGTGAGGTGGAAGGTGTTCTGTGTGCTTTGGCAGCAACCCTGTCTTGGAGCAGCATGGACAGAGCCACCAAATATGTCCTCCACCACTGGAGTCTGAGGTGAAGGAAAGATCCTGAAGCTCTGACCAGAAGATAGATGGGAAATTTAGTTAATCGCTACCATTGTTAATGAGTCAAAGCATCCTCTACCTTTCAGCTGGGCAGTGCTGCTAATTAGCACGCAGTCATCAGTATAAAATGTGTTTGCTGGGTCTGCCAGTGAAAGCCGTGTGAATTTGTCCTTCCTTGGCTGCTCTATGTCCAGTGCCATGTAACTATAGCCAGGGAGCAGAGGCCATGGCCTCCTGCCAGTGCTCCCTCCTGTAACACCACAGTGTCAGCAGGAATGTAAACGTTTGGCAAAGACAAAGGGAACAAAGCCACCTGAATCTTTTCCCCCTGGAAAGGAGCTTGGCAGGAACCACAGGAATGTTCCTCGAAGCAACCGGTACCAGAGAAACTGAAAAGGATGAAATCCGTGACATCAGTGGCTGGCTTCAGGCTTGAGTCACTGCAGAAGAGGCTTTGTATGGAGGCATGAAAGGAGAGCTGAGCCTCAACAAGAGCCATTGCTGAATGCAGGTACTGTTGGGAGGGTGGGTGGCTGATCTCTCTCCAGGAAAGCAGCTTGCCTTCCTGAAGAGACCAGCTGCCAGGTGTGCCTTTCCTCTGCTCTCCTGCAAGTGTATGAATGGTGGCTGAATGGTATGGATTTGAACAGTAGTAGGCTGAGCTGAAAGCAGAACATTTGCTGTATAACTTAAAAGTAGGTCAGAGACAGGTTATCCCCAAGAAATGGACTTGGCTTGGCCAAGAGGAATGAGTATTTGCAGGGCTGTTAAAAACTTGTGCTTCCCCAAAGAAAAGCATTAACAAGCAGGGGAAGAAGGGCAGTGGATACAATTAAAAACACACGGCAAGGCAAAAATGAGAGAAAAAAGAAAACAGATTTTTTCAAAATGCCTTAAAAATATACAGTGGGATAATCCAGACTTGTTTGCCATAAACGAGGAGGCAATCACGGTTCAACACAGGTGTCCAGGCCCGGAGGGAAGGCAGGAGAGAGGGCAGCCAGGCAGCAAAGAGAATAATTACAGACTCCGTTGAGGGTATCAGCATTTATTTTGGGGTATGAGTCCAACTTTGCTATGAGGATTCCATTTGGAGGCATGCCATGAAGGAAACTCTCAGGAAATATTGACTATCACTACCCACAAGGGTGGGAGGAGCTGGAGTCTTCCCAGCTCTGACACCAACCTGTGAAGAAGAGCATACCCTGCTAAGCCCATGCCTCAGTTTCCCCACCAAGATTCTCCCCTGACAATAAGATCCCAATAACTTTGTCACACATTCTGAGAGCTCTGTGGGGAAAGCAAATGTAAAAGTAGGAAAGATATCATTTTGAACATGCTAAAATAGCAAACTAGCGTTCTGATCTTCTTTATGAAATTCCTTGCCTGAAGGGTAGTACTCTCCATTACGATCATGCCAAAGACTACACAAAGCTACCAGAAAGTCACTCAAGTGTACAAGTGTGCCCATTAAGGAGTGATGGCTGCATGCATTTGTGTAAAAGATGCAAAATCTCCCCAACCAAGTCCAAGCCAAATCATTCTCCAATGACTTGACACAACAGAGACCCAACAAATTATATGGAGTGAGTTACTTGCTTTCCTTCCTTCTTCCTCTGCTTTATGTTGTGGTTTACTATCAAAATGTTTCAAACTCAAATGACAGCAGGGACTCCTGATGTCCTGGTGTCTCTTGCTGAAGCATCACCATAACATACCCCTTGAGCTTGACTGGGGCTTCTTTCAATTCTTCTTCTTCTCCTACCAAGGGTTTCAAAGAAACTGTGAGTGAACCCTGGGTTACTTAGGTATGGTTTGTGTCTAGGAAAGTGCAGTCTAATGGGAAGTCTGCTGCTGAGAGGGATGGTCCCACCTCTGCATTTGAGGTAGCTTACATAGGTTCTGGAATGGTCTTCTAGGTGAAGAAAATTAAGATAACATGGTCATTGTTCTGTGAAGAAATAGGCCAGTGGCTGTGAGATGAGAGTTAGAAATGGGTAAGTCTTGACTGGGGTCTCCCAGACAGTGTGAGACAGAGAAAATCTTGCTCTGATGCATGAAGATATGAATACAGTGAAAGTGGAGGAAAAAGAGGATTTTGCACAGGAAAAAGAACTTGTCAATCCCTTAGTTTGGTGGATGCAATAAAGGACTTGCTTAACTTTATACTGGCTGTTAATGATGTGGAGAATGCCATCTGAACTAATATGTCCAGCCACATTTAGGGAGGAGAAATGCACATTTTCTGATACAATTCATCTGTATGAATGTAGACAGTTACTTTTGGATGTGGTGATTCATGCCCAGATCTCTGCTGACTCCACTGATTACATCTGCAGATACTGTACAACCTCTACAATGGGCTGCAGAGAACACTTAACGTGATTAACTGAAATGGGGTTGTCAGTACCATGTCAGATATGTTGCATCAAAATTCTGTCAGTCCTTGGGCTGTGAGCCAGTGCCATCCCACCACCAGCTGGGATGAACTTGGGCCAGAACTGTGATGGAGCTGCAGGATGCTCTGCAGTGCGACCAGGGCAGAGCTGCAGCAAGGACAGAGAGAGAGGGGTGCCCAAAAAAGGAGGTGAATGTGACTCAGGCCTCTGCCTGCCAGGGCTGTTGTCAGAGAAGAGTTGCAATTCTGAATCAGAGGGAATTTCTGGGGGTTGCATGTAGCTCGGGGTAGGGCAGTGCTCTGGAGTGAGCTATGAATAAAAGGGGAATCAAGCTGCTAATGCCTTAGGGATTAGGTGCCTTGTAAATGAGCTGGTTAAGATAATTTTTTCTTCTGAATTTACCTGACATCAGCCACTCTCAAGATATTTGCAAGGCACTTGGCTAGAAGAAGTACAGGTGTGTTCCAGTGCAGCTGTGTCTATCCTGCTCAGTTAGGGGCTTGGAAGAGTTATTGCCTCTTCCAAGAAGAAAGCAGGTTTTTTTCTGGGACAGGAGAGATTGAGGAGGGGTTTGACCTAGAGGGCTTGTATGGTCTAAGATGAGCTGGGAGCCAGCAGTATTGTGGGTTTTCCAAGATCCTGACTCAGCTTTTGACCTTTGGCAAATCATTGACCTGAGTCAGAGCAGCTGGAAAGTTGAGTAAAACTTAATCTGGAAGGAAAAGTAAAGATGCTGGATTCAGCTGAGCTGTCAGCCTTCTGTATTAGGGCAAATTTTTGTTCAAAGATAGAAATAGCCTGAACTGCCCTGCCTTCCTCAGGGATTTATATGACTTTGGATCATCCCCTCTGTTGCTGCTCTGGAGTAATGTAAGGAAGGAATGGGAGATGAAATGAACTGTGATTAGCTCTGTTACCAAGATATATGCAATTCACTAAATCAGAAATCTTGATGGACTTGCTTTTAAACTATCCAGTTAGGATTTCTCATGGGGAGGTAGAAGAAATTCTAAAGAGAAATTGCAAAAAATAATTTAATCTTCTTTCTTTTAATTGAGTTTTAGAAAGAAGTGTTCTGTTGAGAAGGGATAGGTCTGCAGAAGCAATAGTGGGAATAAATCAAGTGTAGGGATTCCATGCCTGGTGTTATTGCTGATTTCTTTTACGGACTGGGGCAAGATGCCCAGTCTCTTCTCCTTCCCATGCTCCAGCTGTAAAACAAGGCAACCATATTTGCGTGGAAAAGTTTTGAGACTGTCCATTCACATATACATTGCACTATAATCCAACTAATCCACGAAGTCAAATCATATGGATGCTCTCAGGTTATTGCAAAGGGAATCAAAAGCTCTAGAGATCTCTGAATGAAGGATAAGAATTTCCTCTCTTCTAATTTTTCTTCTCTCAAGCACTGCACAAACAAAAATGAAAATCTGGCCTTCCGACAACTAAATTTCTCCCACTGTTTTCCAGCTTCAAGAGAAGGTTTACATCAGCTGTTTTTTAATTCACTCTCTTGCCTTGGATTAAACAGGAATGTCAAGAACAGAAGGACATCTGTGTACATCACTAAGCAATGTGGTCTTGAACACTACTGAGTTCTCCTTTCTGCTACTCCTCACATCAAGTCCAGTGGTGTTAAATGTGAGAAGTTATGTCTGTCTGAAAGCCAAGATAGCTCTCAATTTGTGTTGATCATCCACAAGGCTGGAGAATGGGACTCACAGTTATTCAATGGCACTGTACTGAGCAGTAAAGGCATAGTGTTTCCAATTAAGAGGTCTGATTGTAAAAGAAGATTTATGGAAAAGATGGTAGATTAACAGAAGAATGCTGGTCCAAGAATTTTGAGGTCAGTGACTCAGGGAGACAGATAACTGCAGGCTCCCTCGGGTTCACCATATCCCCTTACCACATGGCATGCATGAGGAAGCCCCAAACACAAGTGTTTTCACCCATAAATGTGTGACTGCCTTCCCTTCTTCACTGAACCTTTAAACAGTTAACAGCACTCTGTATCTTCCCTGCAGCAGAAGCAATTCCCAGACGTTGAAGCATTTCCATTGCAAAACACAGCTTGGGATTCTGGACTCGCTTATTTGTTTGGAAGATGTAGACAAAATGAAAGTGTAGCAAACTCATACCAGATTGGATCCACTTCAGAAGCTGCCAAACAGCTGCCAGTGCTGTCGGGTCAGAAGAGCTTGCCAGGCTGTTCCCTGGGGCAGGGGGTAGGTTTTAATGGGGGAACCTGGGATCTGGAGATGAGCTATACAGCTATCCTGGAACAGAATATGCTGTCTACTGCATTTTCCCACCCGCAAGTATATAAACATGCCCCCTACCCCTCTTTCCAGGCTGAAATGCAGCTGATCTAGCGCATATCCACCAAAAAAAAAATGTGCCACTGGGCAATTAGCAGTTGCTGCAGTGTCACTTCAGACAAAAGAATATACGCAAGTTGGGGATTTGGGGAAGAACAAGAGAAAAAAGAACAGCAAGAAAGGAAAATCTGTGGGATGTCACATAGCTCAGTGCCCTGCTAAAGGCCCTGTTCTTAACCTCTGGGTCACTCCTTTCAGCCCCATTTTGCTTAGAAACATTGGAGAGTGAGTGGAAGCTGCTGCTTTGTAGTCTAGGAAGGAGGAAAGCCTTACTAGCCTAGGTGAACAGGCAAACTGCCTCACTGAGATAGTGAGGTAGATGTTAAGTGCAAAAGTAAACTTTTTGAAAACATGTGAGAAGTCCAGTCAGTTGGGAGTCTTTAGCTACAGCGTGGGACTTTTCTTTTGCTTCTGTCCTAAAAAAACCACCAAAAAATACCCCAACAAAAAAAAAGCCCCAAAAACATATCTAGGGAGATCTGTAGCTCAGACAGTTTGGCACCTTTCACCAGCCTGAAATGAGTTAAAAAGAAATAAAGAAACAAGTTGAATGGGATACTGAGGTTCAAAACTCTTTGGAAAGAAAGATAAAAAAAAGAGAGGTTCTTTATTTGCTGGATTTAGATCTGAAAGAATTTTTGTTTTGTTTTTAATACATAGAAAAGATGAGGAAATATCTTCCTCTCTTTAGGGACTTATGAGAGCTCACCTTGTAAATCTGTCCATTCGGAAAGGTACAAACTCTTCCATATGTCATTAGTAATGTATGTCTTCAGCTTCCCCTGATGTCCCACTTGTGTGAAAGGGAGCTCTCCCTCCGTTAACAGAGATTAAGCAGAGACAACAGAAAAGATATCCAACAAAAGTGAGATTAAGTTGGTAAATTACAATGCAAAGGGTTTTGGAAAGAACTTCCTCTGGGGCTGCTTGAAATTTTCCATCAGAATATTTTTCAGTGGAAAATTGCCTTTCAAGAAAAAAGCAAAGTTGTTTTGTGTTAAGTTATGACCAATCTCTCAACAAGGCTTCAGAGTGTGGCAGGAGGCCTGGAGATTCAGCTGGGAAATCTTTGGACAGTGTCTCTTAGAGGCTGTCACCGCTGAGCTTTGTGACCCCATTCTGCTCCAGTGCTGGGCTTGCCGTGTGAAGCGCATTTCTCACAAAGCACCATGGTGACGCGGCTTCCACGGTGCATGGCATTGTCTCAGCAAGAGAGGGGACCATGCCGCACCACGAGAGATGTGGGCCAGCCAGGAATGTCAGCTCACAGGGAACAACAGGGACACAAAGCATACCAGCTACAACTCCCACGGGGGAGCATTTCTGAACTGAAATGGAGGGCTCTTGGCCAAAGATTTTCATTGTTTGATGAAATCTCAACATTTTCCATGGGAAAAGAAAACAAAAACACAATAATATTAATAATAATAAAAAAGAACGATTTTCAGCCCAGATTTATCCAGTCAGGGTTTGAGAAATCCCAAGGACTGAGTTTCTATTATGAGAATTCTTTCAGGATCCCTAAAAAATTGAGAGTGGGAACCACACATTGTTTGGGACCAATCAGACCATTTGACTAGGACCACAGAAGAGGTCAGGGAAGCCCATCATGTGTGGTTCAGGCTTGGACTGCATTAGCAATTACCAAGCAATGTTAAATCACATGCGGCAGGAGCAGCCAAAAATTTGCAGTGGACAAGTCAATATATTTGTGTTTAAGGCCAAGCATATGGTGGTTCTGGCAAAAGCTACCATGAAGAATGAGATAGTGACTGTCTTGATATTAGAACAGCTCATAATGAGTTTGCTCCTCTTAGATCCTGTTGTCTCTGACTTTCTCCCTTCTCTTGCCCCAGAAAGACCTTGTTAAATTACCTGTTTCAAGAGCTGAGCAGGTCTTGAGCATGAGCAGTTAACACTGCAAGTCCTCAGCAAGACAAGAGTGACCAAGAGAGGAAGGGAGAGGGATTTGTGTCTGTAAATTGCAAAGAGATACAATACTCACCTTTCACTTATGCTCAGTTTCAAGTTTCTGTTGAGCAGCATCTGATACCTTCCATTTTCCATAGGTGAATTAGCCAAACAACAGACAGACAATAGAGACAAATTGGCTAAGTCAGCAAATGTTAAATGAAAATGAGCTGGCCATGGGAAGGAGGGAGGGGAAATGTTGAGGAAGCCTTTACTAGTAAGTGATCCTTCCTTGGATTTTTTACCTGATTTCCAGGTTAGCTTGGGAACTGACAAATGAAGGCAGTGCCCTGGGAAATCTTCACTAGAGATTATATGTTCTACAACCCTTTACAATTATACCTGCGCTGTGTCATTTCAGTCTCCTTGGGCTGGGTCTGTATTGGGGTGTATTTTCCATCAGCACTGGTAAGTAATGCCCTTCCTTTGGGTCATTATTTGTGGTGCTGAAGGAAAAAAACTTCTCTCTGTTTTTCTGTGTTTCTGTATTGGGAAAAGAAATCAAAACAGATTGGATTGTGTTGAGTGTTAGTGTCAAGACAAAAAGGTCCCTACAATAACCCATCACCTGAAACAAAACTTTGCCAAAAGTTGTGATGTGCTCAGGCCTGATTCTAAGGCTTAGGAGTTATTCCAAGAGTGATATAAATGATAAAGTTTTCTTTAACTCTTCCTCCTAAAATAAATGTTTTAAGTGTTTCCTGAAAGGTTATTCTCAAGGGGCTTAGTCTCGTGACTGACAAAGGAGAAGGTGGAAGGATAATGTTAGGCATTCTGAAAGGCTTTCCACCCAGCATGTCAGAAGAAAGCAAAGCATGACCTTGATAGAGTAAATTAGGGAAAAGGGTGGGAATGCAGCCAAATCATAAGGAAGCATAAATATACAATTATGCCTTTAGTATCTTCTAAGTTTTTAGTATTTTGTTGTTTCCTGGCTGGTGATGACGAAATTCATCAGTGATGGACATGCTAGATATAAGTGAAAGGGAGGGATTTGTTTGGTCAATTTTTTTCCTTGTGAGATACAACCAGAGGCCTTGAGATCTTGATATTTTTAATATGAGGTAATATTCATAAGACAGTTCATCACTGCAGAATTTTCAAACTGTGCTAAGTCAGGAACTTAAAGGGGCAGCCAGAAAAAAGTACTGATAACTATTTAAATAGAAAACCCTTATGTCCATCTCTGGAAGTCCTGAAGCTTGAGACTGATGGGAGAACAAAACACTCCCTATTTACCCTGCTCATAATCTTTTCCCTTGGCATCTGCTATTAGCCACTGTCAGCAGTGGTGCTATGGAATAGAAGGATCCAGTCTGACATGGATTGTCTGTTCACGTCTTCTTGTGATACAAAAAACCTGCTATGTTGTTTGAAGCAAACTGCCCTATGTGACAACCACAGTTGCTTTAGAAACATGCTAATCAGCCACGAGTATAAAAGAAACATGAAATAGTCAAGATGAATTAGACATCCCTCTCCAGTCTGTTCTTGGAGGAAAGCAAAAACCTGTGCCTTGTGATCTCCACTCCAAACCTCATCTCCATTGAGATACCAACATTTAAAAAAAAAAAAAAAAAGCAGCAGGTGTTTCCCTGTGTTTTAGGGACACTCAGTGCAGCCATTGTCACCACAATGCACATTTCCTTGGTCATTGACTTTTTCCTCTGCTACATCTATGTCCTTACAACTGTTCAACATTTTTCTCTTCTTTGGTTCAGCCATTGAATTCAGAGGGGGCACCTTATTGAGCATAGTTGTCACTGAAAGGCACCAGAATCCTCCCTCTCTGAGGATACAACTGCCTTGCAGCTAAAGGCAGGACTGCAGCTCAAGCTGAACAGACCTGAAACTGAATCAAGCTTATCAGGATCCTGCATTGCAGAATATCTGTCAAGCTTTCTGATCCACTGTTAGAGCCTGAGCATCCAGCTGAAACTCCTTACATCACGCTGACCTTTCCCTCAGGAATAAAGCTACTTGAGGTGTGACTTCCAAAGACCGAGCCACCACCAGACTGCAGTGGGTATGTCCTCTCCAAAATGCAAACCAGCACGAGGAAGCTGAACTGGGCATCCATCCAATGGAGTGAAATGTCCTCCCTGTTCCATTTCATGCCTAAACATGCTGACCTAAAACCTTCTGACCGAAGAAATGCAAGGTAGGTGTCTTCAAAGCCTCAGTAATTGGCAAGCAGTATAACCATAGGAGAAAAAGCAGTTCAAGTACCTCTTGGTGATGGTTGAACTAAGCTCAGTATAGTCTGACTGGTCAGCTGAGCTTCCCTGCCTGTCCATCTGCACTGACTCAGATCTCTTAGCTCAGACCACAAGAGCACCAAAATCTTGAAGCTTATTTGGCTGTGAGGTAATAATTTTTTTGGGAGGACTCATTCTCTTGGGAAGGATCTTCTTCACCCAATTTCCTAAAGGAAACTAGGCTTGAGCAATTGTATTGTCAGTATTTGTATGTGCCAATATGTTCCCCTCCAAACAACTGTCAGATTGGTTGGCCAGGTGATAGAGTTCTTCGAGATTTTTCTGAGAGATGAACAAAAATAGGCACCCAGAGAGAGATGCAGAGGGATACGTGGCAACACAAGTTCATGTGTTTAAATTAGAGTCCTGAGAACAGGAAAAGTTTCAAACAGAGATCTTCATTAATCATCAGACACAAATCAGTGGGAATCCAGGCATCAGTAGTACTACATGAACAAATTGTTTGTCCAGTGTTTCTTCCTTTCTTTTTTCTTTTTTGGTTTGAATCTGTACAGCACCTAGCGTGGTGGTGTACAGAAATACACTTGTAATAACACAGCGGGAGAGTTGGCACACAGAAGGGATCATGAAGAGGGAAGAAACCGTCTTAGCAGGCAGCTTCTTCATTTTACATCAGTTTTTAATGTCAGGCCAACTCAGGGTGCAGGGGTGAGGGAGCAGAAAGTGGAGAGAAAAAGAAGAAACAAATGAAAATCCCACAACCCCAACAACAGAAACCGCAGACAAACCAAGAAAACAGCAGCATGTCCGGGGACTACTTGCTCCTCAGCTGAAGGGCCTGTTTTCATACTCATCTCTGTCTTGTGTCCCAGACTCACATCGCCTCTGAGGCTGAAATACTGGTTCCTTATTCTGAAAATTGAGTCTCCTGGGCTTTGGTAATATTTTCCAGCCTTTCTAAGGTGTCTGCTTTAATGAATAAGGAAATAAGAAGACAGACTGACTCCATGGGCACGGAGATTGGTTACCACTTACTTCATAGTGACTATCCAGACAGAATGAGAAGAAATGAAGCAGGGATTAATTGACCCAGATTGCCTTTGTAAAACAAGGTGGGAGGGATCAGGTAACAATTTCCCAAGCATTGTCCAAGGAGGAGGCATAAGCAGGCAGGCAGTGTGAACAGCCCACACTAGGGCTTGAAACCCTTCTTCAAAATCCCCTTGCCCTTCTGCTTTTCTCTGCTTTTCAGCAGCTCCATCCTTCCTGTTCCCACCTTCCCTGAGACCCTCCTTGGTTTTAGTTTTTTGCACTGCTGAAAGGTGTCGTGTGTGCTAGGAGACACAGCCCCAAAGTCTTGACTTCCACAAACCTTGCCTTACACAGCTCAGTTACTTCTCACTTCTTTTATTTTCTTTTTAATCCTGTTTCTCCCTTCTATCCCTTAGGCCCCCTCCCACTCCCTTTCACATTTATCCCTTAATCAAATCGCTATATGCTCTTCTCAGCAATTCTCTAAATCCCTCAGGCGGGTTAGAAGCCCCCTGAGGAAAGATCTTTTTTTGGCAACTGAGTTGAGATAGGAAAGAGGTCCTTGACAGAAGCATATTCCATCCCAGAAAGTTTTTAATCCTTCCAGATGCTTTGTCACAAACTGTGCTTTTATGCTGGTGCACTTTTAAAGGCAGCCAGGATATGTGTAGAGGTCAGATCACAGAGCTGCTCTGGAAAACTCTAAATTGCTCTCGCCTTTGATTCTCGTGCTTTAAAACCACTCTGAAGTTTAAATAAATGGATTAGAAATGAGTTAAAGAGCAGGGTGCTTAATGCTTGTGCTTAAATCTATAGCCTCAAGCCACGGCACTTTGGGCAGCAAGATCCTGTTAAATCTCACCAGCTCAGCAGACTCTGAACAAGTCAAGGCTTGGATGCAGATGTCTGTGGAGAAACAAGGTGAAACAGACCAGAGAGGTGGCACTGGTCTTTCTACAGCAGTTCAGAAGCAAGCCCAAGGTGGTGAAATGGGCAGTGGGACATACACTGGAGCACCTTTCAGGGAAGGCACCAGCACCGCAGATATTTGCTATTAATATTAAAGCTCTGACACCATAAATTTATTTTATTTTATTTTGTTTTAGGTCTCATGATTTCCAGACTTGTTTCCAGCTGGGGAAAAGGAGGAGCAGTGATAATGTGGTGGGCTAGATCCTCTCAGGAGACTCAGCTGCCTTGAAAGCCCGTTCTGCTTCCCGTTGTTTATTATTGTTGGATGGCGAAAGGACAGCTGTTATGTTACATCCTAGAGGTAGCTGCACTTCCCAGGCTGGATGAAACGATTGCTGTAAATGCCAGCTTAGCAGCTATTCTGGCCCTCCTTGGGGCAGGCCCTTACCCCTTGCTTCTGGTGTGGCTTTGCTCCATGAGAGAGAGCAAAACATTTTGTAGCTGCTATTGAAAAGAGTTTCTCAACCTTTTAGGATAATCCCTGTTTTAAAGAGGAGGAGCTGAGTCAATGACAAAGCAAATCACTTGTAAAAATCACAGAGCATTATTTGCTGAGTTTCTTGCTATCTCTCCACACTACCCTACCTGAGTGCAGCATCCCTACTCACAACTCCATTTTTTTTGCAATATGAGACCGATGGTATTTATTTCTGGTTCACCCTAAGACACCAGGAGTTGAAAGAAAACCATCCACAGTGACCCAGGTAAGCCTTTGGAAGGAGGCACTGATGATTAAAATCCTGAATTTTGGATGTTCACCATACAACTCACCACATGTATAAGAACAGTCTCGTTATGGAGGGAACAAAGAATGGGTTAGCTTGGCTTCCAGAGCTCACACACTCTTCTCTTTGCAGCAGGCTATAAATTATGCAGCATTTAAAGATGACTTTCTAAACCCCTGGCTTTAAAGCTTATTTATAACTCCCACACTGATATTTTTCAGACTCGTGACAGCTCCCACCTTCACAAGCTGGGGACATGCCAAGCACCTGGCCTTTTCTATAATGGCCCATTCCCCCCAGCAAGCTCCCCCCACCTCTTTTTTAAGCAGGGCTTTCGATATCTCAGGGATATTTTATTTATGGCAGAGACATAAAAAACAAGTGGAAGAGAGTGAGGATGGTCAAAGGGAAAAGTAGCAAGTGTCCTAAATGTCTGACAAACGTCATAGGACATGCTGGAAAAAAATAAGGCCCAGGGAGCCGCCAAGATCTCTTAGTGATAATTTATATAGGAGCAGCATGATTCCATGTAAAACAGGTTAGACTCAGACCTAGCCAAGATGGAAACTTATGACTAAAGGGGATCACCTTAAGGAAATGATGAGGGAGGGGGTACTTGTCCTTCCCAGGAGGGGCTAAGCTCACCATTGGCAATATCAGGAGTATGTGTGGGTGAGAAGGTGGCAGCCTCGTGTTGGCAGACACTGATCAGTGACAGGATCGTGATGGTGTCTGTGTGACGTCCAACTGGTTCTAGGACTTTGGTTTTTTGCTTTATTTGTTTTATATATTTATTTAATTGATCTCCCAGTGTTAGAGAGCTCACTCTTGAGGGAAGAGCCACATCTTGAACTGTAGCACGGATAGAGCTCTAGTAGCCCTAATGATGTCATCTGAAGTAAAATACCTCCAGCCCCAGCTCAGTCCTTGCTTTGGGATCTGGCTTAAAGTTGGGCCTGGCTCTGGGATTCCCTGTAGGAAACAGGGCTAAGATACTGAATCTTACTAGAACGACAAAAGCCTAGCATATAGAAAAAAGCTTCATATCAGCCTCCGTTTTGGTAGATGAGGCTGTTCCAGACCCATGATGTTACTTCCAGCCTCAGGAGCATATCTAGGTATCGCAGTCAAGAGAAACAGGTGCCCAGCCTGCAGGAGGAAGGTGACTCCTGAAAACTGGATATAGCAGGAACTGAGCAGCATCTCACAGCAATCCAGTTCCTCAGGATTTGTTTGTAGAAGAGACCTGTTTCCCCCCTGTTGATTGCCATGGCTTCAAAGCCTTGGAATGTCTTTGGCTCCGTGTGCAGTAGCATGAAGCAGAGTCTTGCAGTCTCGGTGGGGTTTGCTCCTTCTCCCAGCCTGAGGAACATTTCTGCACCCCAGGGCAGGCATTTGCATTGCCAGAGGAAGACAATTCAGCTTTGTGAAATCTTTGAAGGTTTTGAATTTTTTTTTTTTTAAATAAAAATGCCTGCAGCAGGATAAGCATTAAACAACAAAACAAAACAGAAAAGCCCCAATATGCGAGGCATACTTGTGTCAGAACATCTGTTTTCAGCTCTGTGCTTTGATTCAGATGTCTCCTTCTCTCTTGTCTGAAGTGACCAGCAGGTCTCAGAGATCAGAAATCTGGCCAGAGAAAAATCTTGCTTGAAATTTCTTTGTCTTCCCTGCAAAAATGCCCAAGGCTTTGAATGGCACTTTTCAGCAAAAGTAAATTCAGTCAAAAATCTCTGACCACCTTTAGTCTATTCTCAGTGGCACCAGGCACTGCAGGCAAAACAAAGACATCTTGGCAAAATTACACCATTGAAATTGCCGGCAGAAGAGCTCAATTTAACACCCACTAATTGTTGCACAATAGTTACAGGAATAATCGGAATTTGTTAATTAGATGCATGCCAGTGAGTAATTCAAGACTGGTTTAAATAATTATTCCTATCTTCCCAATAGGCTGTGGTGGTGATTAGCTTGCTGGCTGTTTCTCTTGACTGTTCTGCTTGAAATAAAAAAAGAGGTGAGAGACACCCATGCAGTGAGCCATGGCACTCCTTAATGAAATCCTGCTCCTGGGATACTGCGATCTGCTTGCCTATGAGCGCTGTTGGTTGTTGCTTTTGACCACAGAAACATCAGAGACAGCGAGGTGGACTGCCAGAATCCTCTTGGATCAGCTGCGTGCCAGTGAAATTAAATTAATACTTTTTAGTGTGTTTAATTCCTGAAGGAAAATGTAAGGATGACAAGTGCCACAAATTCAAATCCTCCATTATAACCACAATGTAAAAAAAGAAAATAAAAAAAGACCAGCGGCCAGAGAACAAAACTCTCCTCCCTGGGACGTAGCTAAATTCCTTGTCCCCCAGCCTGGAGAAATGCCCTCTACTGGCTCAGAAAGACTTTTTTCTTCAGTTTCACCATAAACTTGCCTATTTGCTGCCTTCAGATCTCCTGATAATTTCTCACCCTCCTTTGGTTAGCTCCTTCAGTGCTGCTTGCTTCATGTCATGCTTTTTTTTGGATGACGGGAGATACCTCAGGAAGGGATGGAAATAGAACAGTGGAAGGGAATTAGTGTAACTGACTTTCTGAATGGTAAAATTTGCACCCCAAACACAAACATGGGGAAAAAACCCTAAAAACAAAGCCAAATTGCATTCCACTGTATGATCTGCTTTCCTTGCCTTGTGAAGGAAGCAAGAGAAATGCCCAAATATTAGAGGTAAAAGATGGTTTGTGCTGAGAACGTTATTAATTTTCAAGTCATCAGCAGTCACAAATTTCTGTCAGTCTCCTTCTGGTCTCAAGGGAACTGTTGCTACTGAGATAGCCACCTGATGGAAAGCAGCAATAGTACAGTCCGGTTCTGGGTGGAAAATACTATAATCTGTAGGATTTGCTGAGGGAGTTAAGGAAGGCAATACACAAGCAGGAGCCAGGAAACGCGAAGACTAGTTTTCTTGACAAAAATGTAGGTGAATGGCTGCAAGTTCCAAGACTGTACTTTTGTATCTCCTCTCGTACAATAGCACTTTTGAGCACTCCAGAAGCGCCTTGTCTGCCTTGCACTAAAGCACTTGTTCATTTGTTGGGATGTGGGAGCCAGGGAAGCAAAGGCAGAGGTGCAAGAAGGCAATGGTAGTGGCAGAGGCAGCCTGTTTGCTCAGTAGACAACCCCTCTGTGGAGGGGGCAATTCTGCTGCACCAGCAGACCCTAACAGTTTATGAAAAACATGTGAACACCAGTTACTGCTTTCTCTTCATGTTCCTATTCCTGGGGTGAACTAGAGCCCCACAGACTACTCTGAAGCTGAATACCATCCCCTGCTACTTATCCCCATTACCTCATGTTCTCTGGTGGCTGCTCTTTCTGCCTTCTGTCTTGCAGCAAAGGAATCAAGGTATTTGAAAATGTCCTCCCTGTTCTTGAACCCTATCAGAGACACAACTACTTTTCTAGTCCCTACTCAGTGTGCCTCATTCCTTTGACAGAAGTACTTCCTCTCTCAGCTGCTCCCTGCTCATTTACACCCCTTTCATCATGATTTCCTTAAATTACTGCTGCTAAGTGAGCTGCCTTGGTTAGGAGCACAGACAAGATGAGCTCCCCATTCAGTCAATGGAGAGAGGCCAGGACCTTCTGGCTGTGCCTTGGTGACCTGGGTAACCCTCCAAGGCTTTCTCTTTCTGTTGACTGCAGAGGGAGCTGAAAGCCAGCAGGATGCTAATTTGTCTGCCTGAGGTGAGATAGAGCTGTACCATTGCATGGACAGGACAGGACACTTCAGGCCAAGCCATCCAACAGAGCAGCATTTGAATAGCTCACAAGAATTCAACTGTTCCAAGAAAGCAGCGGAGACGAGGACACATGAAACTGACTCAAAGCAGGGAAAAATGGCAAACAATTGCCCCTTGTTGAAATTTATGCTTCTCTTCTTACACTTACATAAGGAATCTGAAGACAGCCAAGAATATGGAAAGCAGAGGTTCCCCAGAGACAATCTCAATTCATGAAGCTTCAGTGGATTTTGCTAGCCCTGAACTTACTACCATAGGACTGAAACCCCTCCTTTTGTCTTCATCTGTACTACTAGAGTAGAAATGTGACTTTCTAGTTGTCTTATGGCTTCTTGTGTTGCCATCCTTTAGCAGACCTTTACCAGAACTACCGAACAGAGAAGAAACTTAAAGGTTCCTACATGACGCTCAAGGTTCAAAGGTTTTCTTCAGCCGGGGCTTGGTCCTAGTCAAATAGGAGGGGATTTTTGGTTGATTTTTTTCTTTTTCAGAGTCCAAAGACCAAGACTTCTTCTCCACCTCCAGTCAAATAAAAAAGCACAATGACAGTCTGGCCTACCTCTTTTATGGGATCCTGGGGTAATTACCTACTCACTTCAGCTGCTCCAGCCCTGCATGTGGAGATGCCAGAATACACCAGTGGCCTCACTGCTGCTCAGAATTAACTCCTTGTCTCCCAACTCCCTTCTTTGCCAGCTGGTGTGTGAATATTGTGAGGGGAAACTCAAGGAATTTCTCATCCTACTCTAATTTGTTTCTGATCCTAGAAAACTGAACACAAGTTGCCCTGTAGAATGCAAAGAAACTCTCCCCTAAACACTCTGTTTCCTCCATCCATTCAATGCAAAGTTGAATCTAGATGGAACAAAAATTAAAATAAACCAGGCATCAACTACTTACTGGCCAAATAATGGACAAAGGACTTAGGCATCCTGAGAAGGGCAGAAACAATACAGGTGGAAGAGAAGGCTGATAGACACAAACGGTCCAGCACTGAATGGTCTGAAGAAATATTGTAGATCAACAGGGAACAGGACATTTTTCTTCTATGAATCAGTGTAGAAACCTTTCTGTAGATGTCAACACAACATGTGCTTTGCCTAAATACCCCACAGAATTCTTTAATTTCTAATTTCTGTGATCCAGAGGCATAAACTGGATTGCTCTTCTCGGTTTGATCTGAGATATCCAGCCCTTCCCTGCAATGTCTGATTGTCTTTGACCTTCTGTCTCTAGTTTAAGTGGCTACAATAATCCTAAACAGAGCTCTCTACATTTCAGCAGACATAGGTCATGCAGTAATGACATTTTTGATAATTGTTCATAGTTTGTTATGCTGAGAATCAGGGGATGTCGAGGGATTTCCCACCTGAGATTTACCCACCTTCCCCAAAATTACTTTGGATGGAAAGGAGCAGCAAAGTCCAATATAATATAAAGCACATTTTTGGCTAACATCTGAAATGCCTTCAGATATCATCTAAAGTTACATACACATGTCCCCAGTGAAGCCTGAAACAAAGTTCTCAGAGAAGACAGGATTAATTCGAGGTCAGAAGGGCTTTGCTTTCTGTCATAACATTGCCATGATGTAGTACCAAACTCATTACTTACTGTGACATGAAACTAAGAGACTAAGGAATGGTTTAGAGTGTGTTAGTTCATACTCCCCTTCCACTGCATTATCTTCTCTTGAGGATGGCAGCAAACAATCTAAACAAGGACTTGTGTGTATGGAACAACTTAGTCCCCATGCAAACAATATGGGGACATCAGGGATTTCTGTGAGATGTTGTTTTTGTTGTATCCAAATTGCCTACAGATTTTCCTATGTGTCAGTCTCAGCTTGGAGGGGGCTGTGTTCTGTAATTAAACCAAGTTGATTAGACAGTTGCAGAGAAGGGAAACTAGTTCACAATATGTCATCTGACCTTTTCTGTCTTTTTCCTCAGCTCTGATCAGCTGTGAAGCAATTCTGAACTTTTCAAAACAATTTGTTCTTCAATTTGGAATAATGACAGTAAATAGTTCTTTAAATAGCCTCATTTGTCAGCTGTCCACTGGGATTAGTTAACATTAAAGAGCTGATCTCCTTTAACTGGATACTTAAGCTGTCTACTGCTGACCTTCCATATGATCCCAGGTAGGTGCTGTTCTCTGAGGGTCTTGGGTTCACCAGTTGTAAAGTTGGAAGGGACAACTCTAATTGTTTAGTTCTGAAACACTGAGAGTTGAGGATTTCCATGAATTCAATCCTTTTTCAGTGTACCAACTGGGAAAAGACACCTCATACTCAGCAAAATACTCCCTGTGCTGGAGGTTGTACCATCAACTAAAATTTGGTTGCTTCAAGGATAAGTCATACCTTTGCCTGAACATTCGCACCTTCTTTTTGGCCTGGCTATGTGTTTCTTCAGCCTCTGCAAATGAGCTGTTGTTATCTATGAATTCTCTGGCTACTTTTTCCTGTCTTTATAAATAAAAACTTAGAATCAAAGGAATGCTTGTGAGCTGTGTATGAACAAGCGCACACTGCTGACAACAGCAGATTAAAAAAAAAAGCTATCAGGTTCCAGTTATTTTGAGTATAATGCTCATGCATAATATCTCCCCAGAAACTTCAGGACTTCTGTTATTGTCACCCTCACAAAGTTCACACTGAACTTCTCCTACACTGTCTGATTAATCTAAGCATACACTGCAGATGCTTCTGACATTTATGGAGCTACATCAGCATGTGTAGAGCAGCAGGGATCCAACAAAAGATCTCAAAGTCCACCTATAGTGGAAGTCCAGATGAGAAAAGGGAGTGTAGCCAGGAAAAAACCCTGTTATTTACATATCTCTCTGTATAGCAACTATCTTGTATAGCAACTATCTTCTGCCGATGTCATGGGCCCTCCATAGAGCTGGATGTCTTGAACAATGCCTCAGTATACTGGATACAAGCTCTGCTCTCTCCCTGCTTCAGCTATCCTTGATTGCACGCTTCCAGGTGCTGATTTCCAGATTAAGGGAGTCTTTATTTTAGACTTTTCACACGCTGTCAACGTGGTGTTTGATTACATCAACAGAGGCAAAATATCGGTGCTTAGTGGAAATAAAGAGATTTTTTAGGCAGGGAGATCTATTTTTGTCACTTCCTCCTGTGGGGCAGGTTATCAAGATGACCTGCAAACAGCATTGCAGCAAAGAACAGCTCACTGTTTCGGGAGGTGAGGGGCGACAGATGGTATTTATGGTGTGTCATAAACAGTGAAGGACTCTTTGGACAATATCCTAATAAATACTCTAAAAAGAAACTGCCAGACTCTCATAACTCAACATACAGGCTGTCATCCTTTCTCTCCTGCTTTGTGATCTTGTTAAGGTTTGCCTTTTAATATTGCCACAATGAATTCAGCTATAAGGGCAAACTTTGGAGTCACTGATACGACATTCTGAAGGACTATTTATGGGCAGGACCCTTGCAGAAATCAACAGAAGGAGTGTGCTTGTCTTCAGGCTGGGATGCCTTACGAGGCCTGCACCTGCCCCTCAGAGACATTTTTACAATTGTGGTATAGATCATGGACCTAGCAGGTCCCATGGGCCCTACCTTAGCCTGGTGCAGTGTCAAAAGCAGACTATGACCATACTTCTAGGATTGATGACTTCCCACAGAGAGAGATGGACTCTAGTGGTGCAGTGCTTGACTCCAGATTCAGAATTCTCTCAGGCTTTTACCTCTGTGTGATGGATGCAGAAGTAAGACTGTTTGGAGGACATTCCCCAGGAGGAAGCTCCCAGTCATCTCTCAGCAGACCTGTAAGGGAGGGAGGGAGGGAGGTGATGGAGAGGACACCAGATAGAGGCAGTTAATGCTGACATCTGGAAGAGAACCCATGCATTGTCCTGAAAAACTGGTTCCCTTTCCGCAGCACTGGGGGCTGCTGTAACTCCCCTGCTCATTTTTGGGTTGAAGCTTGCCAGTCCTGCCTCCAGATTGACAAAATCCGCTCTCTGTTATCCCCTAAGTCCCTCAGAGGGAAGGAGTATCATCATTTTCTTGACACAGTGGTCGCCTTCCTCCCAGACCCAATTAGCTCCAGGAATGGAGCCTTGAGACTGCCTTCCTACTTGGACTTTCTCCAGGGAGACCACTAGGCCAGACAGCCACTGTTGCCATGAGCAGGGTGTTTCTACCAGGAGTGCTGACAGCCTGTTTTCATCAGCTCCGAATGGAAAAATTGTTTGGAAAAAGGCCTGAAATGTTTATCAAAGAACCACGGCATTTAGTGTAAATGATGAAATGACGGCAAATTAATCTAAGACCCACCATTGCCGCTATCAGGAGTCATGGGCTGTAATAGCTGTGATATGGTCAGTGGGAGTTTCACCCCCAGGCCTGTGTGTAGTGGTTTCATAGGCAAATCTTGTCTTTCAGCTGAAATGCAGCTGCTCCTGGGGTGGATCACAGGCTCTGCAGGGCACCAGCGGAGTTCAAAGGTGACCATTGCATTGGTCATGGCTACTTCATGCTGCTGCATCTGCCCATGGCCTTTGGAAGCCTTTTGCCTTAACGCTGCTAAGTTTCTCATGACAGGGACCAGCCTGTTGTTTTATGCTGTGATGGGGATTAATAATCCTCATCATGGTTGATGATGTAAACATGAGACCATCTGGGTTGTAAGGGCTAAAGGCCACAAGGAGAATGGCTCTTTGAATGTCTTGTGGTAAGCCCAGGGAAATCTTTCCTTTCCTTAGCAGTCAGGAGTTCAGGCTGTTCCTCTAACAAATAATACCCCTCAGGCCTTTCTGACTCATTTGCAGAGTAATAATTAGGCAAGAAGAGTTTCTTCCACTCACTTGGCATCACCATTGCTTGTGAAGCCCTTCTGGTAATGAGTGTAACTTCTGTGCACAGAAAAAAGGTTTTAATCTTGTGTGGGCTATAGCAATCCCATGTAAAACATACAAAAAATGCATTTTTAAAAATTATGCTTCTAGCTATTATGGGCCAAGACCTATCTTCTAAACTGGGAACTGAGTGTAATGTTGTGGTGGGATATTTCACTTCAGTTTTCAGGCAGCCATCAGTCACAGGGCTGCACTTTGCCCTCATCTTTGGATGTCAGTGTGGTGGCAGGTCTACACATCCTGGAGACATCACTGACCCTTTTCAAGGGCAGAATCGATGGAAATGAAAAATCATGCAGCAGATGGAGGAAGAAGAAAGGAGGATTCACCAAGCCTTTCTTGTATCTGTGATCAGTGTTACCTCAACAGATGCCTAGGAGAAATGTGACATCCAAATTCATGCACTGAGGCTGAGCAGGGAATCTAGTATTTTTTTTCTGAATGGTTAAAGCGGAGAGAGCTCAGTATTTTTCTTGGAGATTTCCCCAGTGCCTGGAGCTGACCAACACTGTCTCACCACACCTAGAGAGGACCAATGTGCAAGTGGAGCATTGATGGCATAGAGGCATCTCTCACCTCCTCTGCTCAGCCTTTTGCCCTTCACCCCTCACTCCAGACTTACTAAGCCCGGAGTTCATTAGGATTCACTTCTGCCTTGCCCTTGCTGCTAAGCATTTGCCCAGAGCTGAAGATCCTGCGAGGTGCTGAGCTGAAGATCGGAGCGAGGGCTGAAGGGAAAGCTATTGTTGTTCTTATCGCACTGTGAGGTTTGTTGCATTCCAAGGAAATCATCTGGTACTTGGCTTTCCCTACTTCCCTGGCCACCGTGAGGTTTTAGGACAATCCCTAATCTGTTCCCTCGTAAACACTGAGGGCCTTTCTTGTGGGAAACAAGTTTGCAAGTTCAGTTGTTTCTATCAAAGATGAGAGAACATCCAAGCAGCGCCAGACAGTACAAGCTTCCCCCACAGGCACTCTGGCTCTGGCATCCCACACTGATCTATCACCATCAAGACCCACAGCACAGGCCAGCATCTCTGTCCCGAGCAGCCACCTCCTCCGCCTCCGCCTCCGCTCATAGCCCGCGTTCCTGGCTGCCTACCTCGCCTCCTCTCCAGCAGAGTTGCCAGAGAAAGGAGACACAGTGCAAAGCCTGGGAAAAGCTGACACTGACTTTTCTCTCCCCTCACAACTGCCTGTGCACAAAAGAGCACCTGCAGGCACACAAACCCTTGGGCTTGAACCTGTGACTGGGAGCCATGTCTGCCTTTGCCTGCTCCCTGCCTCTCTGCCCACCCTGGCCACTGCGTTACTGGTGCTCCTTTCCTCTGCCGCCTTCACACACCACTGACTTCTGGCCAGAGAGGTGCAGAGGAGGAATGAAATATTGTCGGGTCAGGAGGTAATGAGAAAAGCTTGGTTTTCCCTCTTGCCTCCCACCAGAGTGTCTTCTTGGAGGGGCTGAGAACATGGGACAGAGCTCCGAACTGAATCACTCCTTGAGGATGTCCACCACACCGAAGGATAGAGGGGTCTCTCTGGAAGGAGAAGCTCCTTTTTCATCCCCTGATTCTCGTCAGTCTGGATCTGAGCAGGCTTTGCTACAAAGATATCAGCAAACCTTCATGAAGTTGCCCAGGGGAGAGAAAATGCATGCAGAGTCCCTAATGTGGTGGCAGTTGCCAGTGGTGGAAATGGAAAGGAAAGCAAACGATCAGGAGTGCTTGTCAAAAACACAAGGCTTGGGAGAGTGGGTAGGAGATGATTGTTTGCTGGTAAATCGCAATAGATTTCATGCAGAAGCACCTAGGGCAGCTTTGAAACCCACCCATTAGATCAGTGGGATTTAATGTCTTCCAGTGAGTAAATACCATCTCATTTTGTTAGCACAAAGTGGTCCTCATCAAAGTATTGGCAAGATTACAACATTTTTTTATAAATCCAGCAAATTGCAGTCTGCCTACAGTCATCCACTGGAGTCTTTCTTGTCTTACTTTAATTGAACTTTGTGTGGGGGAGGGAAAGGGGATTACATTTTTTATTGCTGGGTGTGTTTTATGGGAGACTGTCAGCTGGAAGTGACAGTGCCAATTTGGGTTGTGTGTTTCGTGTGAGTTGCAGAGTCTTAGAAAGCAGAATTAAAAATGGGGTGCAAGCAAGCCAAGCTATTTACAGTGACAGGTCTGGGGAAGAGCAAGATGGGAAATACCTTGGTTGCTACCTGCGGCCGTGAGACTTGTCCTCTGTCCTTCTTTCCTCCTGCCAAAACACACACACACTCCCCAAGATCTGCCTAGGGAAGATCAGAGGTTTATTTACCACTGCCCTAATCACACCTCTCCCCAGCCACCCAAGTAAGTCTCGTGACTTCACACAAGGTATTGTGTGGTCTTCTACGTGTTTCCATAGGTGTGAAGCAAACACCTTCTGAAGGGAACTCCTTAGATCTCCCTTGGGTCGCTCTCTGTGATGCGGGTGATCTCAGAACAGTGTTTTGGGAAGGAAAGGCACAAAAGTCTGAAACAGTCCGGGTTCTCTGGTGTCTTACAATAAAGTGGTTCTAGTTCACCGAGCAAAGGACAATGAGCGTGATAAGTGCTTGATTTGTGAGTATCTCCTCACATTAGTGAAGGGACAAGGGAAAAAGATGAAAGAGAAGATACTGTATTTGCAGGTAATCTTAATCCTTTGATTTACTCTCTTGAGCCAAGTGTCTGATGGCAAATGCAGAAGCAACATTTTAAAATTCAGAGCCGAAGCTTTGCTTTCCAATCCTTGAGCATCCTGGGTGCTCACTGAGACTGCTGACAATCTCCCTCTTCTTTGCTGTGCCTTTACAGCCAGAAGCTCTGCTTCTGTCCAAAAAGACCCTCCTGAGCCCTTGCATGAGAGCTATCAGCCAGCTTCATGGGCTAGATGGCAAATTCAGTAATCTAGGCAGAGGGGCAGGTGGTGCAGAGTGTCACAGTGTGCTTTGAAAGCCAGGCTGCTCTTCTCTGGGGAAGGGATGGGTGCTCAGGATTTATGCTGCTGTACATGAAAAATAAACACTTGGTCTCCACATGCTTTGCTAGTCAGCGTGTGCTACCCAGCTGATTCAAACACCCATCCATCAACCCTCCCTTGACTCATCACCACAACACTGAAGTACACGGGGGAGTGAGCACTCCCACATGTGGATGAGAGAAGGCTCCGTTTGCCATGAGATGTTGAAATTCCCCTCCGAGCCAGCTCCTAGCAGAGGCAGTTGGATACAGCATTGCCTTGCTGCTGTAAACCATCACTTCCAGCTCTGACTAAATGTCCATTTTTCATTTTTCCCTGTGACACAGCGTATCTCCTTTGGTAGGCTCAGTGCGTTATGGGCCAGTGCAGGAGTTTGCTCTTATGGGGCAGAAGGGACATTCTCTCTGGCTGGATTTCAGAGCTGCTGGCCATCATGGGTGGCAGAGGAAAAGTCCCTTTTGGCAAAGTGGGGGTGATGCCGTCTCACCCATCACCCTTTGCTTGGCTGCTTCTCTGGGTT
Organism: Falcunculus frontatus; assembly: GCA_013398115.1. NCBI lineage: Eukaryota > Metazoa > Chordata > Aves > Passeriformes > Falcunculus > Falcunculus frontatus. The sequence continues at coordinate 5,231,777 of VZRV01005418.1, forward strand.
TCCACTGGAGCACTCTATTAATAGCCTTGTTTCCAAACAACACTGGCACTAATCATAATTTATTGGGACTTTAATGACATATTTGACAATGACACTGATTGCTGGTGTTTGAGCACCAAACAGGAATTTTAATGAGAAAAGGAGTAAAATGAATAACGTGTTAAAAGAGAGATGGGCTTTACCAAGCTTGTGTTTAAACAAGATGATGAAGAGTGTGACGAAAGTTTATCTGCATGGTAAGATAGATGAATGAGTTGATTCTGTTGAAGGCCAGGTGGCCCAAAGTATTCATTCTTCTTTCCTGGGATTGGACAGCTCTGAACCTGTGCTTTTGGGAGAGCAGTGAAATATGAAATAAAAGCAGTGCGATTGAGCGCAGTCTCAGCAGGTTTCCTGATGACACCAAGCTGTGTGGTGATTTGACACTGCAGGGAGGGAATGCTATGCACAGGGACCTTGAGAGGCTTGTGAACCTCATGGAGTTCAACAAGGCCAAGTGCAAAGTCCTGCACCTGGGTCTGGGCAATCCCGAGTACAAATGCAGTGTGGACAGAGAATGGGTTGAAAGTAGTCCTGAGGAGAAGGACTTGGGGATGTTGGTTGACAGCAAGCGCAACATGATCTGGCAATGTGCACTCGCAGCCCAGAAAGCCAGCTGTATCTCGGGCTGTAGAAAAGCAGTGTGACCAGCACGTCAAGGGAGGGGATTCATCTCCTCTACTCCACTGTAGTGAGACCCCACCTGGAGCCCACCACTCATACGGCTTTGGAGCCCCAACATTAGAAGGACATGGACCTGTCTGAGCAAGTCCAGAGTAGGCCGTGGAGATGCTCCAAGAGCTGGAGCTACTCTCCATAGGCTGAGAGAACTGGGGATGCTCAGCCTGGAGAAGAGAAGGCTCCGTGGAGACCTTACAGCACCTTTCAGTATCTACAGGGGCCTACGAGAGTGCTGGAGAGGGATGTTTTACAAGGGCATGTAGTGACGGGACAAGGGGGGATGGCTTTGAACTAAAAGGGGATAGATTTAGACTGGATGTTAAGAAAATTTTTACTGTGAGGGGGGTGAGGGACTGGAACATGTTGCCCAGAGAAGCTATAGCTGCCCCACACCTGAAAGTGTTCAAGGCCAGGGTGGATGGGGCTCTGAACAACCTGGTCTAGTGCAAGATGTCCCTGACCATGGCAGGGGGATTGGAATGAGGTGAGCTTTAAGGTCCTTCCCAAACCAACCTTTCTATGATTCTGTTCTATGAAATGGGAAGATGGTCTCCAACAAACCACCCCTGTCTTTGGATGGTGTTATTCCTCTGACACAGTCGCAACATTTGTGCATGGGTGCACAGCCCTGCCCTGGTCCTGTCTCCTCAAGGCTGCTGTGTGTGAACAGTTTTATGGGGACCCAACTTGGCAAAGGACTTGGAATAAAGTGGATTCACAGACATCTCCAGTGGCACTCCCTGAAGCTGGTGGGGACTAGGTCCTCCCAGTATTTTCTAGATGCAGGTGATGGTTGGCAAGTTGCAGAACACTAGAAAGACCAGGGAATGACTAGAACATTGTGCTGGGAGCACCCTTGTTTTCCATGAAGCTGTGTCTCTGGTGGTGAGACAACACACACGTGTGGGGCTAGGCTGCCTAAACAAAAGAAGCAGTGTTATTTTAGGACCAGTGGATTGTCCACCTGGCCTCTATTGGATATGCAGAATGAGAAGAGTGGGGCATAGGCCCTGCCCTGTATCTGGCAGGCCCCTGAGGATGCTGAGGATACCCTAGAGGGTCTAAAATGGCTCAGGCAATTTGCTCCTGCCTAAGTTTCAAGTCAGTGTCTCCCTACTGACTATCTTGTTTCAGGTCCTGCTGGATAATAGAGAGAGGGCAAAAGCGAGGGAAGATATCTTTGTCCAGAAACTTAAAATACTCTTGTGACAGGAGTATTAGAGTTCAGACAAGAACTTGCCAAGTTTCGTCTCTACCAGTATCTTGTCTCCAGTGATAATGAATGATTCAGGAAAGTGTGACCCTTCCTTTGCCCCTAATCTTCTGTTGGCACTATTTCCAAAACTTTTTTCATCCCACAAAGGCTGTTCTGTGTAAATACTTTGAGACAGATTCAGAAACAGAGCTTAGAATTTCTCTACCCTCTATAACTATTCCCATTCAAATAAACATACTTAAAAAAAAAATTAAATGGTTACCCAGATTTAGCAAATAAATCCATCCAAACACATGACTCCAGAACTGATCTTACAGTAACTTCTTTGCTGTTTTGTGGTGCAGTTTAAGAAATACATTTCTTCTCCCCTCAGAATGACAGCATGTAGATCCCCTAAGAAGTATGGAGCATCACCTTCAAAACTGCCTCTGGTAAAATTTTTCTGGAAACGTTCCAGGGGCAAAGTGCTTGCCATGTGTTTCATGTCCCATGCAGCATGCGAGATGGAGTTATTTGTTTGTTGCTGCTTTGTCTTTGTTTGTGCAAACTGACGCCGCAGGGACTTCTTTGGAGGGCATTTTTCAGCCAAGAAGATTATTCTATATAAATACAGTTAAATAAATAGATTTATCACTAGAATAGTTTCAGGCTGTTCCATCCATCCATCCATCTATCCATCCATCCATCTATCTATCTATCTATCTATCTATCTATCTATCTATCTATCTATCTATCTATCTATCTATCTGCCTTTGTAGATAACAGAATTAAATTCCTATCACTGACTAAAACAGACACTTTACATTTATCTTGTTTTGCGTCTACACTGAAACTGTGAGCAAGAACTGAGCTAATTAAATCAGGCAGATTTATCTGCCTCTAGTACACCTTGGAGTTACTGCCCACAGTGGATCATTCTGTTCCTTTGCCAAAGGACATAGCTTTTTTAGCTAAGGGACAGAGAGGCATCTGGGACCCATAAGGCTTTCAATAACTAACCTTGATCTGAAGAGGAAAGTGGTTGAGAGTCGTGAGCTGCTAGCCCAGAGGGGAGACTCGCATCAGCTCTGAGGCACTTTTGGCTACTGTCACCTTCCCCAAGGTTTTTGCAACAGTGAACTCCCTTTATTTGTATGTTTTCACCTGTTATCACAAATTATTTTGGAAGTGCACATAGTGTTTGAGCTGTTGGGAAGCCAGCATGAAAGTTATCAGAGAAATGAAAGATCTTTTCACTCCTGCTGTTAGTATAGCCTCTACCAGAATCTGATGCAGATAATGGTCCTGCTGGTATGTGACCCTGAATCAGTCACTTAGAAGAATGTTTGAAAACTGATCCATTAAAAGACAGCCCCAAAAGGACTGGGAATGAAATTCAAAATATATACCCTGCTCCCAAGCTTACATATGCAGTCCCCTACATGCAAGCCAACAATCAAAATAGGAGAAAAAAAAAAGCCTGAAATCTTGCCTGACTCCTAATGAGCTGTGATGAAGAACAAAATAGTAAAACTGCACAAGCAGACCTATAAATTAGTTTTTTCTCCTGAGTGATTACATGTCCCTCTCATTAGAAAGGTTTTTAAACTTTCATATGTCCTGAGGGAACGGAATCATTGCCCATCAGTTGATGCACCCAAAAGTGTTTGACCTGCTCTTCACCATGAGGTGAAAAGGGTTACCTTAAACCTCAGAGGAAGAGGCAGTAACTTGCTAAGCTGCCATAATTATGTGTGGGTATCTGTGGGCCCCCAGTGTACTTAACGGCTTTGCTTTCATGGAAATCAGTGGGATTTTCCTACTTGAGTAAATGTCAGGTACCTAATAAAGATCTGGACTTGGGGAGAGCCTTAATCTGTCTGATTCCTAGCAAACAAGTGTTTTCCCAGCCTTACTGGGAAAATAAATAGAGGGAGAACTGTGAGACACTCAGAAAATTTGGCAATAAGTGTATATGAGTATCTCAGACGAAAGACAGTTCTTAGTTCTGTTTGGAAATAAAGGCTATAGGAAGTTTCATGAGCATTTGGGGACCAATCAAGGTTGAAGCTGTCATCTCCTAGCTTGCAAGCTAGGAAATACAGGACAACCCAGGTCTCTGGCTCCAAAACAATGAAATCATTTTCATGCCCTTTCTTTGCTACAAGAACTGCAAGTGTAGAAAGAATTAGAAGAACGAGTGGCTGATTTCCAGCTCATAAGAGGTGAAAGGTGCAAAGGAGAGAAAGGTTAGTGGCTGGCACAGCCTTCCTGGCTTTCCCCACTACACCATGCATGCACATGGAGCTGTGTTTTAAGTCAGATGAATCACTGAAAATTGGAAAGTCTCAATTTTTGTTTGTACAAGTGCATGAATAAAATGAAAGATTAGGTTATTACAGACATCAGTCATGCTTTAAAAACCCACGAAATTGGCTGAAAATGAGACAGAGACAATATGAATAGATACAGTGTTACTATAGTCTATTTCCCATCATTGTTGTTGCACTTATCAGACAGAGTCAAAACCGTTCCTTTGCCTTTGTTAGAGAAGTACACGACTGTGAAAAAACGCTTTTCTTAAGGACTCTTTTTGAGATATTTTTGCATTTTTCCTCTATTGAACTGTCAAAAATAACGTGAAATGAATAATTCCTTTAGATGGAAAAAACTAAAAAAACCCCCCACCATCAATAAATTAGGTTTTTGAAAAGTTTTATTTACATTTTAACCTTTAAATGAAATTGATCTACAATTTACAGTTCAATATGGAGGTGCATCTTAAATGACAAGAAAAAACCCTAGAGCATATACTTTTGGCAATTTTGACTTTCGAAGCAAAATTTGATACCATTAAATTTTTCTTTTCAACAGGCTGATTTGAGATGCATTTTTCTATTAAGAAATGTAACATAACCCACTTTGCTATATTCTTATTGTACAAAGTTGTCAGTGATCTGTACCTGAACCCCTTTGAACACTATGATGTGAGGGGAAGGGAGAGCCAGAAGATCCTCAGTTTCTTGAGCTGACTAGCAGGTGTGTTGTCTAGGCCAACCCCCCAGAGGGTACCTAAATCCTGTTTTTCTTAGACAGGACTGTGTCCTGCCCCCACCTCCTTCCATGAGTTTCAGGAGAAGGTATTTGGACACAAAGAGATGACAGCTCTTGTTATAATATCCACCCCCATGGCTCCCCTGCAGGTAGAGCTGGGTTGGTGATCCCAGAGGAGATTAGCTATTGCTGATGATGCTGAAGTACAGGAGATGCACATGGCTTATCTCGGTCATTCAGTTTGTGTCTGAGATGAGGCACCGGATAAGGATGCAGAATTTGTGCAGACAAAGCTGAGCAACTGAATCATTAATAACTGGAGAGGAGGAGCTGACATTTATTTGCTCAAATATCCATAAACAAAGACTTTCAGAAAATGGTTGTTTTCAAATGAGTCATTGAACGGGCATGGTGGTTGGGTCTGCAGCAAATCCTCTGTGAGACACCCGAGTTCTCAGTTAAGAACCTCTTTTTCTAGGGAGAAAGAGAAGCTCCAGATTCAACACGGTACTCCCCCATGCTGGCAGGGATTTTATTTCTCCCTGCTGTGACCAGTGACGCACTGTGGGTCAGGGCTAGAACTGTCTCTCTGTTCCTAAGATTCATGGTCTCTGTAATCTTTTTCGAATTAAAAATGGAAATGTTTAAAAATTGAAATATTGGGCAGTGCTGTCTCCTGACACATTTCCTGTGGTGTTTACATGGCTGTATCAGTGGACATTTGTCATCTAGACTATTCCAGGATTCCATGTAGACTTTGTCATCCCACTTGCAAGACAGACACAATCTGGTCTTTAAACCAATTCCCCTCCATTTGTTCTTGGTATAATTTCTTTCCAGCTGAACAGCAGTCCCCAGGGAGAAACAGCAGGTAGCTCTGTTAGGAGGGACTCTCTCTTGCTCTCTGCATGATCCTTCCTCACATTGCCATTGCATTTGTAGTTCAACCATCAAAACCAGTCAAACCATGAATAATGCACATGCAACCCTATGGCTTTTCATGGCTGTCCAGAGAGCACAGAAACAGATACTCAAGAGCCTGGGTCAGACCCAAGAGTGCTGGCCAAAAAAAAAAAAAGGCTTTGATTTACTCCTACTCTCTTTGTTCCAAGTTTCCCTCTGAAAACAAAGAGAGGTATATATGGTCTCTTGGCTTTGTGCAAAATATAAAAGCATTTTCATTTCTGCAAAGCCTCTGTTGTAGAACTAAAGAAAGGATGCTTTGTGAGCAATTGGTTGGTGCATGTTCTTAAAAAAAAAACCTCAGCAAAAACTTGACTTCTGTGAAATATAGGACCAACAGATCTGATCTGTTCAGCACAGGTGAGAGGGAGTGATCTAATCAGGAGGGCTTTTTTATTCCTTTCGAGACATCAGTCTGGCTCTTAAATGTCCTCTGGCTGGCAAGCTTCAGCAGGACATGAAGTGCCTGGGTTTTTGAGAAGAAGGCCAACTCAGGGGCCAGTTGTGATGCCTCAAGGGCTCGTGCTGGCAACTCTGATGAAGATAATCTACTCTTTGTGGAACATCAAAATCTCTGGTTCTGCAGGGTCTGCTGGCTGGTAGAGCAAACACCTAGCCATGTTTGGCAGCTGGTGACTATAACATGCAGTGCTGGTGATCTTGCTGGTTTACTAGATTGATCCTTCTCCATGAGGTCTTTTCTCTGCTGCAGCTCCTGCTGTCTCAGGAAGTTAGGCTCAATTCAGAAGTGAATCCCTTGGGAGTGAAGTCCGTACTACAGTCAGAGGTGTGACTCAGCTTGCGTAAATACACCTGCCTGGGGTTTGTACAACCTTGTTGAAGGCTTGTGGCATTATCTGGAGAAACTTAAACTCAGGAGTGGCTGTAGAGCTAAAAGGATTTAGGAGGAAACCTCAGGTAGTAAAATATATGGAATATCTTGCTTGCATGTTTATAATCTCCACAGTGCCCAGGTGAGCTACTTTGAGACTTGCTAGGTCTGCCCAGGGAATTAATTGTCTCTCATTTGCCTGCCATGTAACCCAGCATAAGCTCGTGTTTATAAAATACAGAGGACTTGAGTAAACCAAATCACAGTTAGAGGGTGGGCTGCTTTTGTAGACATGAAATGCACAAGTTTGTTTTTCTCTTTTTTTTGAGAACCTGTCTCTAGATTTTAGGAGACTGGTGCTCAGATGCTACCCAAACAGACAGCATCATGTATAAAAGTGTTTTGGAAATTTCCCAAGGAAACATATTTTCTCTCCATAGAAATGTATGGAAAGAGATAAACTCCAGACACACACATGGATTTTGATCAATATCTATTTCAAGATAAGTTTTTGGTAAAGCTAACATTTTCTGGTTAGAAAATAAATTTTTAGATGTCAATTTTAAAAAAAAGATAGGTTTTATTTTTATAATAAACATTATAAGATGAATATCAAACATATAGAAAATAAGACCCATTTTTTCCCTAGAAATGGAATATATTAACTGCCCTGAAAAGATACTTGAGACCCTTGCCTCAGAATTTGATTGATAGGAAATAATATTTTGTCTGATCCAAAACATGGAAAAAAATGAGGGGTTACAAGAATTCTTCTACAGAAGAAACTTTCCAATGCCACTTCTTCCTTTAAAACACTAAAGATAAAAATTCCCTTTCTCAGTAGCCATGGAAACACCATTATTTAGTACTTAAATAACAAGCACTGATTCTCCCCTTACAACAGAAGGATGACATGTTCACTGGTCTAGAAGCTTATGGCTCTGTGGAACTCAAACTGGTTTATGAAATATGTGACTCCCATCATTTAAGAAAAGCCCTAAATATAGGAAGAGGTGTTGGTGATGCCAACCAAGGTGTCTCTGTACAGATCAGCTGTTTACAGAGTATGCAGAGTTTCTTTAAGAAAATACAGAGTGCGGGGCAATGGATGCAAACTCTGCAAGAGAGGAAAGAGTTACTCGATGACACAGAATTGGACTGAGTCCAAGAGGATTATCAGCAAGAAAAAGGGGCTTTGGTTTAGTTCTGCTATCTTTGTTCCAACTTTTGCTCTGTTAAAAAAAAAGAAAATATACAGGATCACATCTATGTGCAACATATAAAAGCATTTTCACGTCTGCAAAGCCCCCACTGCAGAATTAAATAATGAAGGCTTTGTGAGCAATCGGTTGGTACTTGTTCTTTAAAATAGCTGCATCGCAGACAAATCAGCTTTTGTTCAGAAACTGGGCAGGTCACGTGACCAATTCAACCAGGACAGGTGATGACAACGACTGTGGCTCATTATTTTGTTGTGAAGCTTCATGTAATATTGCCATGCTCTGCTCCAGGACCTCAGCAAGTTTCCAGCTATGGAGAACCAGGTTTGGTCAGGTGCATTGGATATTTTTATTCCCAGGACAGGAAAAGAGAGGACCAAATCACTGCTGAATTTGGTACCCATCCTTCCATGAAAAGCAGATTCAAGGAGCAAAGAGCTCTTCCTCCTTATACATTGGCATTGCACCTTCCCTCTTGTTTATACCACAATACATTTTAACAATCTTATTGATTTGTTTATAAGACATAGCAAAATGTATCTTATATGCCATGTAGTTAATACATTAACAATCCTCTTAAATTCTACAGAACTACAATTTAGCTCAGAGAGGAAAGGAGAGTGTTAACTCATGCTCATAGGAAGTAGGATTTAGGAGGCTCCTCTTCCCATTTTAACACTACACAGGTGGGCTGGAGATTAATGAGCATCTGTCTTGTGACCACATGAATCTGTTCACTGTTTGAAGGGTGAGGTGTATTCTGGCATCTATCCTCATAGTTACTGAGCAGAAAAGATGATGCACAGACAAATACCTATTTTCCAGAAGTGCCCAGGAGTGGTTTAATAAGAGTGAGCACAATCAGCAGGGTCTCCACAGGGTGCCTCACTTTCAGTTCCTTCTACTGAGCTTGTACCTTCTGCTCTCACCTGGTTCTTAGTGTTTGGCAGCAGTGAAGTCCGTGGCCACTAACCAGCCTGCTGCACAAACCAGGATTCATGTTTCCCACTGATGTTTCTTCCTCCTTGGACACATGGTTTATTTTGGGGAACTAACTGGATCCTGACTGGGGACTGTGCAGTAGTCCAAGGCTGAGATTTTGATTCTTAGTCAGAGACTCTATTTTCCATGTTACACCTTTGTTCCAGGCTCTAACAGTGATCAGATCAGCAGCACGGACGGGTATAGGTGTATCCAAAAGTGTGCACTGAGATTAGTGGCCGTGTAGACTATCAAGACCCCAAGAAGAAATTTAAGAATGACTGAACTAACACTTTTGTTGGATTTTGTCTGTTTCTGTGAGCTTGTGTTAGCAATTTAAAAATTTAATTTAGTATAATTTAATTTATTAAAATTAGGAAATTCACCTTGTTCCTGACAGTAACAATATTCTAGTGGAATGTGACCTGGAAGCCATTCCTAGATAAAGCATGAAGGTAGAGCATGTGAAATGTGCTTTCATTGCCTGCTAAGTGTTGGCTGAGGTTCTTCATTGTTTTGTCTTGGGCGATGGGCGCTTCGAGAGGGCCAGGCAGTTTCATCAGTCCTGGATCCTGGCTCCTACTCTTGAGAAACTCCATAAGATGACATGCCAGCCTTCACCTCATCTGCGTATCAGACTACGCAGGGCAGCAGGTCATCCTGCGTGCAGAGCTCCCCTCTGGCAGCTGGGCCTCTGCTCTGGGTGCCCACTCAGCTTGACAGGAAGATGAATGAGAACATTTGCAAATTTTTGTCTTGTACAATGTACAATCTCATACAACCCGGCTTCCTTCCAGCCCTGATTTTGAAACTGGCATGTGACTGGCTCAGTTGAGTCTTCCCATGTCTTTCTAACATTCCTTTTCAATTTGGGCATATTGTTCTGCTTGGTGATAGTGGCCCTGATAATTGCATGAGTCAGCCATTTTGCGCAGTTTGGCAATATACTGGTCTATTGTTTTTTCAGCTCTTTGGACAATGTTCCTGTTTCTGTGGGTTGAAAAGCACTTCTAGGATTTTACAGAGTCCTTCCTGCTCTGCTCTTGTCCCTACTAAACACTGCAGATGCATATGGTGGGCCTTATCTCAGAGAACTGAAAACATGCCTGCTTGCACTTAATTTTCTTTTGCTTCCACTATCCGCTGTTTTAGTTCCATCTTGCAGCCAAAAGGTCACCCAGCTACTGGTCACAGACTTTCACATTTCTCACAGATGTGAGACAGTGCTGTGCCCTTGACCTTGCCCTTTTTCCTTCTCTTTCTTTCAATGTCATTGTTAGTTTCTTGTGCTTGCAAGTCCGTTTTCCTCCCTCCACCACCCTCCATGATGCAGCAGAAAAGGTGGCTGCCCACAGAGAGGTGAAAGTGTTGGTCATGAGTGTTGGTGTCCTTAATTATCACAGAAGTGCTCCCTCGAACTAAGTGCTTTGCGGTTATTAATTCATGCTATTAAACTAGCTGTGAAGAAAGGATGGCTGTTATTTTGCGTTTGTTTGATTGGCACCTTGTTTGAAAGTAGGTTTTATCAAGTTTTATCTTGAGCTGAGTGACACAGCTAATTATACTTGTTTTCACAAGCGCCAAGCTCCAGTCTGAAGTAGAGTGAGCATATAAAGCGCCAGTGTCATAATTCTTACAGATAATATTTGGTTTCAAAAAATGTTTGGGCACATGGGTATGAAATGTGACTTCTGCTAGTAAAAATCACATCACAGGAAGACTCTGTGAGCAGTCAACAATTTTTTTGGTGCTTTTTATGCTTAATAATGCAGGGGAGAAGCGGAAGGGGCAGATCCCCTGGGACACATCCCAGCACAGAGGGAAGAGCTGAGCGGTCATGGAATATTTTGCAGGAGATGCCATGTTGTTTCTCTTACTCCATGGAGCCTGGAGGATCTGTGAGTCCAGGGTTATGTTGGCTGTTGGAAGGGAGGTCTAAGGGGTCCAGATCAAACATGTCCAGAGAAACTAGAATAATAATATAGGTGTCCCTAAGTAGTAAACTAAATTCTTCTTACACAGTCTGGTCAGGGGTCACCGAACAATCTGGGGTAGGAACTGCTTCTCTAGAAGATGACACGGGTAAATGTGCCTGCTCCATTAGACCACATCTACTACTAAACAAATATGTAAATCTACAGAAATAGCTTAACATCGTAAAATGCTACAATTTTTCTATGCCTGTATGCCAGGTCATCTGGTGGCAGGTGCTAACTGGGAAGAAAGATAATTTCCAGTCAATGCATGGATGACTCATCAGCACAGCAGGTCAGAGAGCTAAGGGCTGTAGATGGGCTTTAAGAAGAGCTGAGATAATTTTATGACCTGTGAAAGCATTTGCCTGACTGTTCCTGTATAATCAGTAAGAGAAGGGTAATCAAAGCTCCTTCCTTGGGGCACCAGATGATGATACTAATTAGCACACAGACAAGGCTTTGCTGAAAGCATTGCACCCAGGCATGTGATAATTAATTAGCTGATTGTTTGGGGAAAGGTGTGCCCCTTGCCTTCTTCCTCTCCTCCAGGATTGTGCAATGGGAAGAAAGGAGGATTTTATGCTTGCTCATAAAATAGATGCCACATCTAAAATAGATGTGGATTTAGTCCAGCATGGCAAATTTGGGCAGCTTCTCCAGGAATGTGAATCTGTGCTGAGGTTTAAAGAGATCCTTTGAACTGCGGCTCCAAGTTGGATCTCAGTGCACTGGGGGACAAAGGTAGGGCTATTAGATATTTTGGTCTGTTTATCCTCTAAAAAAAGGACTGGTGCCAAACCCAGATATGTCCACCCCCTGTGTACTCAGGCCAGAGCCAACGATACTCAGCCACAGTTCTGAGCTTCTGGAGACAGAGGTTTGCATGGGAAACAGTTACTGCTAGTTTCTATGGCGCAAGAGCATTGCTGCTCATAGCGAAACAGGCGATGGTACAGGCTTTTGGCACCACCTCAGGAAACTTTGCAGATCAAAGATCACTGCCTCAGATGGGCTGTGGGGCTGGCTGCCTTTCCCAAGCAGGGCTCCCTGCAAGGAACCCAGATTTGATGAAATCCAATGCCCTGACATTACAGTGACCGCTTTGGCTCCATGGGGCTCGACTCAGACAGAGGTACTGGAGTCTGGCAGTGACCAAGTGTTTTCTCTTGTTGGCTTTCTATTTCTAGGAGACTGTTGGATAGGATCCCAAGTGATATATCTGGCTTCTTGTCCAGGCTGGTTTGTGTGTGTGCGCGTGTGAATGTGACTAGGCAGAAAATATCCCTCCATTGTTATATGGGAGAGAAGCAAAGAAACACCAGTTTAAAAAAGCAGTGTGAGGCAGAGTATAATATTCTTTTAGCTCTGTACAAACCCCTGCCTGGTCAGACCTTCACAGTGCTCAACATTCTGCCCAACCAAGTCACAGCCAAGTTTTGCAGCTGCATTCAGGGTTTCCCACTCCCTTCTCTCCCTTGCGCTAGCGGAGAAAAGAGAACCTCTGTTGTGTCTGGAAGTGTGTGACATACAGGTTGGCTGGCTCTGCAGGGGGCAGAGGAAAGAGAACAAGCTGCTCCTTGTAATTTCAGAGGTCCTGCATACAAGCTACCATGTGGGAAGAGTTTTCGATTATCAGAATGACCTCTCGTAAGATCTTGAGGAGCTATTGGGTGGTCATCATTTCTGGAGAGGGTGGGTGGTGGGAAGTGCCCTCCTCTGCTCCTACAGAGGAGTCATGGAAATTTTCATCTCTGGGCCAGGTCTTTTCAAATTAGACAAAGCCAGTGTTTTGTGAGCAGAGTTGGAAGCAAGAAGGAAATAGCCTTATGCCATCAGTTCCTTTAAGAGGGTGATTTTTCTGTCTCATGAGATACAAATGTGCCATGAAGCAGGTCTTCCTTTGATATGATTTAGGCTTCTGTCCAACACAGTTCCAGTGTAGCTTGCCTGCTTCTGGGTTTGACTTGGTACCCAAAGCTGCCATTTCTGCTCCTTGGAGCATGGTTTAGCCCATCGATCTCTGAGCAGAACTGTGGTGAGCTGCTCCAGCGTTTTCCCACCGAGACAAAGCTAAGCTGTCCAATGCCCAGTACTGGTTCCACAAATATGAACTGCTCCTGCAGTCACCTGAGTCTGTATAACCATACCCATCACATAGTGTCTGGACACAGTCATAAACAGTGTCCGCAAGCATTTGTGACTCAGCCAGTGCCCATAGGGCTGACTTTTACAGAGCTCAAATTATTACATGAGAGGATAGTTGTTCTCAAGGCCTGACTCATTTGTTTAATGGGCCCTATTTTTAAATGAAGGAGGCAGAAGTGGCAGTATTACTGGGAAGGAAGGTAACTACCACCTTTGCTATGACACTGGGGATGTTAAGCAAAGTCTCTTCTTCCTAAGGTGGCACTCCATCCTCAAGCAAAGGAGAGTCCACTTTGCTTCTGCCAGTGTAAGGACAGAGAAAAGCACACACAGAGCAGAAGACTAAACAAAAAAATCACATTTTTGATTTGCAGAACCTGTAAAAAAGATGGTAATATGTCAAAAGCTGGAAGCTGAAATCTTCTCAGATGTCTTCTCAAAGTGCTGAGTAACATATTTTAGAGTTGTGCATTTGATTATGTGCGAGTTACCGTGCGTGGCAGAAATAAACCACGTTACCTTCTCTTATTCATGTTGCATACAGACACAAATGTGTCATTCACATAAATCAAGCACAATTAGCTAGAGGGCTCAATTTTACAGTGTTTCTGATAAACAAGACACCTAAGAAATTCTGTGATGGGAAAAGGCTGCACTCTGCAAGAGCACACCAGGTAACAGTAGCCTTGTGAATGATAGCCCAAAGCCTCAGCTTTTGCCCCGGTACCTGAACATCTCACTGTCCTGAAGGAAACATCTGTGGAGCAATTATTATCTTGGAAAGAGCCATGGGAAAATAAAGCAGTCGGTAACACTTGAAAAGCGTCCCAGATTACCACTGAAAGGCTTTGTCAGAGCTGTGAACCTTCACTTTATTTAGCTGTATGCTTTTTCTTTTTTTCTTTTTTTTTTTTTTTTTTTTTTTTTTGAGTAGGTAGTAAAACAAGAAAGTATCCTGTATGTTGCTGCAGTGGGAAATCTCAGCCGTGATAACATTCAACTCAAGGTTATTATCTAGTGGATTGTAACCTGTGGAATATGGGAATATTTCTCAAAGGAAAAGCAGGGCTTGTCATTTGGTGCTCTTTAGAAGCTTAACTGTTTGTGTCACAGCAGGCCCCAGCTGAACAAGCTATATAAAACTCACAGGGACAATGACTATGTTGTACTGACCTGCAAAGGGGCTGGATGTGTTCATCCCTGCTCTGTAGGACACAGTCTTCTTGTCACAGACACTCTTCTTTTTTCCTGAGTTTTTTTTATGCAAGAGAAAAGGGAATTTGGGACTTTCAGCCTGCACAAACCTCTCTGCTTCTGTCTCTGGTGACATATGTAAACTACCATGGCAGGTCATTAAATACATGCCTATCACAGCAGGAGAATGACAGGGCTGCCACTGAACATGATGTTTCCTAGCAGGAGAAGCTGAATGGCCCAGTCCCAAATGCTGCTCCATGCTCTGGCAAGAGTCCTGCTCACGGGTCTCATGCAGCAGGAACAGGGTCACATCTCTGTGCTGGGCACGACCAGTTGCAGTGGTGATGCAGGGATGCCTCATGGGGTCTGCAGAGCTGCTCTGATCTGTGGAGGAAAGGCGTGGGGCACACCTGCGTCAAATCCCACATGGAACTGTCATGTAAGGCTGGGCAACAGTGCTTGGCTCTTGCCTTCAGAGGCTACCAAAGGGCTTTGGGCAGGAGGCAGCCTCACCTCACCCGTTTTTACAGATGGCAAAATCAAAAAACAGGGCAGTGAAATAACTTAGTTAGGGTCACCCAAGGAGGCAGTGGAGGAGCTGGGAATAAAACGCAGGTTTCGTGAATCACCAAACCACACTGCTTCCCCTTAGGGCTATGGATGTATTATAATAGAGCAAGATCCAGATGTGGTTTTTAACTGTCGTTCAGTACTCTGTGTGATATTACTCTGCCTAAGAAAATATACAAATTTGTACTCCCTGGAGATCTGACTAGTTTGGGGAACTTGATTAAGCCTGTTTGGCATGACATTTTTAGGCAGAACAGCACAGAAAAGGGTGGGGGGCAATTCTGAAATACACTGGCAGGGCCTGTGGATTGCTGGGCCCTTTCTGTAACCCAGAGGATGCATAAGAATTTGAGAAACACAATCTCAGAAAATGAAGGAGGGAGCAAAGTCAAAGCAAAGAAGCTGGACCACATCAGAAGGTAGGAAGAAAACAGATGCTTGGCAACAAATCTGTGATCAGACGTGCTGTTCAAGTGGCAGCCAATCCTCTTAGAAAGTTATTATTCTCCAGCTGTTCATCCCTGTTCCCTCCATTCCCTTCCCAACCCACCAACTCAACCGCTTGTTAACTGCTCCAGAAATCAACCCGGGCTATTCTGAGGGAGCTCTGCTTGGAGGCGACTGCAGAGCTGCTTATGCTGGTCTTTTGGCAGAGATATTCAGCAGTGGTGGTGAGGAGGAGACAAGGCAAGGGTCCAGGGATGGCCAGGTCTCCACCCAGCTCTGTCACATCTCAGCAGCTCTTCTAGCTGCAGTCAGAGGAAAAGGGTGTTAGCTGGGTAAAAAAATATTGCTCTGCATGTAAAACTCTTAATGCTTTGATATTAACAGTAGGAAGTGAGCAGGCCAAAATCCCAGAGCCTGAAGCCATGATTTAAATTGATCTGTGTTCACATTTCTACCTCCGGGTTTGGTCTGGGGGGATGGGGAGAATGGAAAAACTACATCCTTGCGTCAAATTTCTACATTAAAATTGCCGCTCACCGTACCCTGACAAACTGTGGCTGTTTTTTTCCAAAAAGGCCTGTTCTTGGAGTCAGATGATTGCATGTCATCTCTGGCTTAGCAAAAAAATGAGCTCCTTAACTTTTGAAATTTGCTTACAGTTAGAAAGTTATATTTATTATACTAAAAACTTGAAGTCAAACACTATTCCTTTCATACTTCCTCACGTGAAATAATGGTTTGTTATTTAAATTTCAATTACTGATTTCTGCAGCAGAACTCCTGCTTTTGAACATTTGATCTTAGAAATGCAGATTTCATACTGGCTTAAACTGGAAGTAGCACTCTTGCTTTCCTTCCTGATAGTGTTATGTGATACTACTGAGCGATGTTAAAAAAGCATTATCCAGTTTGTAATGGAGACAGCTTTGGGCCCAGATGAACAGAACCATCCTCATCCAATCCAGAGACCATGCAGAAAGTCTGCGTCAGAAACGAGAGTCTCATCCTGCTGTGGGGTATTTTTATTGAAGTCCCAGAAGAAGTAATTCCTGTGGATACTGCATTTTAAAAGACTTCAAGGGCCTTTGACAATGAGATGTGCAAGTCTCACTGTCTGATGAGACCTTATGCAAGACTCCTGGCTGTGTTAAGGGTCCAAAGGGGTGGAGAGAAGCTGATTTTTGGGGGAAGCAGTGCAAATTCATGCGTTTTAGTCTGCAAGACTCTGGTCCAGCCCCTGCAAACAAAGCAAGAGAGCTGCTGTCATGTGTACTGATGGCAACTCACACTCATTAGATATAAGTGAGCTGAAGAAGAGTTTGATGGGAATCGTAGGTAGAAAGCACTACTTTGATATTGGTGTTAAACCTTCCTAACAAGCCAGTTATATCAGCCTCTCGTTTTCAAAAATTAAAAACCCCTAAAGCTTCCTGAGGGTTTATGCTTATTTAAAAAGATCACCAGGAAGCTACAGGAGAAAATTCACCTTTAGCTTCTCTGAAGACAAGGGCAGGAGTCATCTCACCATACTGTGATTACCTAAAAAGTGAGTGGTTTACATAAATTAAATGGGCTCTGTAGCTGCTGGAGAGATACTGACAACTCCAGGAGAGGATTTCTGCCAGTCTAACAAAGAAATAAAAATGACAGGGGAAGACATGCTTTCAGAGGTTCTCTTTTTCCATTAGCCATAGGAGTATAGATCAGCAGTTTAGCACAGGTGCCTACAGTTTAGTTTCAGTGAGCTGAAGCCACAACCTGATAGTTATGTCACAGAGAGGGAATCTGCCTGACCACGAGAGGAAAAACAGGGGCTGAAAGAGGGAAGCAGAGAGTGGCCCCAGAGAAGGTAAAAAGAGACGGAAAGTTGAAGAGTTACAGACAAAAGACAGAACCTTTAAAACAAAGCCAGTTCAGAGGCTGTAACGCAATGTGTCCTTCAATATCAGGTTAGCTGTTCAGTGGCTGGCACTTTGCACCGTGTGAAAAGATCTCAGCCCAAGATCTTTGATAATCCAGCCAGCCGCGGTGTACTCAGGGGCATTATTCCCTTATGCCCAGCAGGCAACTGAGGGGAGAGGGAAGCAGAGCTTTCCCACCACTGACAGACACCCTTGTTGTCTCCTGCTCCCACCCGCAGTGAGTCATGACTCCAGAGACACCGCCCTGGGTGCTGGAGAAATCCACAAACCACTACAACGCGGTATTACGGACAGGATGGAAGTGATGCCCTTCTTCTTGAGCCTCATGGAGGGGAACTTTGCCAGGGTTATGGGATCAGGAGGTGCTGTGAATGTGAGGTCAGGAGAACACCCTGAGGATGGGATACAGAAAAGGTACACTGGATCTGGGTGACAGACATGGCAGGCTGCAGGAGGCAGGTCTTGATGGAGAGACCAGACTTGACAGCTTGCTGCATCTACCTGCAATAGCCAGCATTTGGCTGCACATCTCCTTACAATCAAAGCAAAGAGTTACATTGCAATAAATGCAACCCAGCCAGCCAGGCATTTGCTTGCTCCTTAGACATTGATAACTGGGGCACTCAGTACCAGGATGTAATGCATGCCTAATGCTTCTGTTCACAGCCATGCTTGTCTGCAGTGCCCTGTAAGATTGGACCAGGCTCAGCTTCTCAGCCTGTGGCAATTAGCCTGATTGCCCAGGAGACAGGTGGGGGGATACCACATGAGTGTGTTTACAGAGGGATGATACATGAAACCTTCATCCTGCTTGTAAATTAAATGCATGGTTAAAGCTCTGGTCAGGTGCTCACCCGACCACCCTGCCATCTCCTCTGATTTATCTCCGCAGCAGATGCAGACCCACACTTCAGTGGTGAGCCCTGCCAGTAGTAGATCTATTATTCACACTCCTCTTCACCCAGGAAAAAAAAAGTCAAGTATGTGGACTCCTTTGGAAGGGAAGAGGGAGCAGCATGGTTTCATGGAGTGGTGGAAAGGCTTATCTTTGCTGAGCTCACACCTGACCTGCCAACATGAGGTTGAACAGGTTGTGAGGGAAGGCGGGCAGCCAGTGAGCAGCAAAGCCTCAAAAAACCCACAACCTGCTAAACAGGGAATCCTGTATGGCTCTGGCTCTTTTGTTCCTCTGGTATTGACAGGTTGCAGGGTGTCATGTGGCAAGAAATCTGTTCCTCCAACCACCCTCCTTCCTCTCACGTCTGTGTGAATATCTGTGTGCTGCCCTTGCCAGTGGGATGTGTCTTTACTGTGCTGGTGGATTGCTTGGGTAGAGCCTTCAGGAAAGCCCTTGTCCTTTTTAGAAACTGGAAATGGGACTTCTAGCTTTGTAAATGGGCTTCAAGTCCTGGGCATGCTGCAAGATGGCATTATATGGCCAAAGACCTGATCGTGATCTTTGACATCCTCACGAGGGGAAGTGGAGGGGCAGGTACTGACCTCTTAATTCTCATGACCTCTTCATTCAGTGACAGGACCCAAGGAAATGGCATGAAGCTGAGTTGAGGGAGCTTTAGGCTGGGTATCAGGAAAAAAATTTTTGCCCAGAGGGTGGTTGGGCACTGGAACAGGCTCCCCAGGGAAGTGGTCACAGCACCAAGCCTGGCAGAGTTCAAGAAGCCTTAGGACAATGCTCTCAGGCACATGGTGTGACTCATGGGTTGTCCTGTGCAGGACAAGGAGTTGGACTCAATGATCCTGAGCCTTCCAACCCAGCACATTCTATGATTCTAAGTCACCTGCTTTCCTCTGTTTTTTCTCTTCTGTCTTCCTTTCTTTTCTCTGGACTCCCTATTCTTTCTGCTATTGCTTTTTATGATGCAGAAATGAGTAAGGAAGCAGATTTGCATGGTGTGAGACATTAAGAGGAACCTTATGCCACACTAGCATGGCTACTGTGACAGGGACAAATGTGTATTGTCTGCATGTTTGAGACCACTTGCAGAGGACAGCAACCACACGATCGTGGGGATAGAAAAGCCTGATGTCTTGAACGCTGTAGGAATATTTAAATACAGCCAGCCTTGATCCTCATTCCGGGAAACAACAGCTGCTGCCAGGATAATTTTATCCTCTTGCTTACACAAGAGAGAAGATCTATTTTACAAACATCCCGTGATCTGCTGGACCCATATATGCGGTTATTCCAGGTCAGAATTGCATCACTGGAGTGGCAGATCCATATTCTGACCTGGTTTTTTTCTCTCATCCAGCAGACTCTTCCTGCCTTGAATGCTCTGAGCCTAGGGACCGTATTCTTTCCTCTCGTGGTTGAGTTGGTTATCACTGCATCCTCTTCCCAGATTGTCTCCGTGACTTAGGGAGGACAATGGGAAAGTTTTGCTCCATCATACTCAGTGTAGTGACTCACTTAACATTGAACAACAAACAATCATGGAAGAGAACAGCTGGTTTCCCTGTTTGCAGGATGCCAGGCCCTAAAGATAAGAAGGTATACTCATGCCCTTAACAGTTCTCATGCTGAAGTATTTGGATTTTCCTGGCATTGCACTTCCACTGTCTGCCTGAGTGCAAAGGAAAAGACACAAATTAATTAAAGAGAGAAATTTCCCAGCTCAATGTCTTTCAATTGCAACTAGCTGCCCTGCTGCACCTGTAATCTGCACAGGACCTCTGATTACCTCCCACAAACACTTCCCACGTGAAAGTTTCTCTGATGAAAAAACATGGAGAGAGAGAAATCTCAATTTTTTAAAAAAATTGGGGGGGGAGGAAACCTGAAATGTTTAGTTTTATAATCAGGCACTTTGATATTTTCTTGTTTCTTCGGTTGTTCTGAAATAACTTTCTGGCTCCATGTTTCCTTTTGTAAACATTCAGAAGATTAAAAAAAATGCCCAAGCCTTTCATAGAAGCTAAAAATGAAAACTGTTGGCTTTTCTGGAGAAGCAAATTCCCTTCAGAAGGGACAGAAAATGGCATAAAGTTGAACAAAACTTTGTATTTCAAGAAACTAGACTTCCTTGAAAATAAATTTTCCTTCAGATTTTTCCAGCACCGAAGTTTCTCCTTTTTTAAAAAATTTTAACTCTTTCCTTAAAATTGCTGATGAGTCCAATTACATTTTTTTCTCTGAACTGTAGTTACCACATTGGAAGGGTTGTGTAGCACAGCCAAAAGCAAAAGCCCTCCTGCTCATCCTCTGAGGCTGCCCAGGAGCATGAAGGGTGCCCTGGAGGGTGGCTCTCCAGACACATTTTTATTTGCTTAGCAATGGTCACTTGGCATCTGTGCAATCAAAGTATTCCCATATTTAACACCGATATGCTAATGCTGACAGTCAGTGGGTTAATCATTATGGAAATACTGACCAATTCTTGAGTCAAATATCAGGTGGTGCCAAAAAACAGAGCCCTGGGACAAAGGACAGAGAAGTTCATCTCTGACTAATACTGCAGATAAAACGGCTGTTTTGCAGAAATATGTCTTCCAACACAACACTTGGGTCACTGCAACATTTGAACCACAAAAATTCATTCTTCTTTCCCATGAAAAGCAGCAAATGCTATGTGTTGCTGAAGTTTGGGATTCTCAAAGCCTTTAATGGGGGACAACTTATAGCTCTGATAAGAAACTGTCCAGGCTGCTGGGGGTTATTTATATAGAGCTTAGACTGAAAAAAAAAAAAGGAAAAAAGGAAAAAGAATGTCTTCAGATATAGCCATGAATTAACTTAGAAACTAGAAATTAGAAAAGGGTTCCTAAGCAGCAGAGGAAAGGAGGTCTGGAGCATGTCAACCATGGGTATAGCACTTGTCAAAACTGGTATCAGGTTTTAAGATGATCTGCATCAGTCAATGAACGACACAAATGGCTGTAAAGGCAGGCCAGGCCTCTTGATTTAGCTCTGCCTTTCTATAGTCCTGTTTATTAAGGGTTGAGGAACCAAAAATAGAGTCAATAGTCATAGCAGTCAATGATTTCAGTCCCTCCCCGAAGTATTTAAAATAACAACTGACATCTTCAACAATCACTCAGGATTTGGAAGATTTCCAGTTTTGACAGTCCAGTGTAACAGAGAGTAACAACTGCCTGATTTCGCATAGGATGGTCCTCTCAGCACCACTGAGCTGGATACACCAAAAGGTCCTTTAGGAAGTCTTGGTTCACCCATCAACTTATGCCCACAGACAATTGCCCTCAATCAGCCCTGGCTCACACCAGCAGCAGAAGGTGGAACATACTCAGTAGCACTTTTTGGAGGATGGCAGTTTACTGGGCAAAAAACTTCCAAATCTTTCCCTAAGCTTACTGTTGGTTGCAAATATATGAATGTTACAGGGTAGGGAGAACAATACGTGACGTACTGTGGGCTGTGTTTCTGATCCCGTGAGTCTGTGTATCTATTGTTCACCAGCACTAACAATGGGATTCATGTCATCTAATTTTGACTTTGCTTCAGGGGCAACTCAAGTTATTTTTTCAAATCCCTGCTCATGGCAGGAGATGGTGGCCGTTGCTTAAGGGACGATTTTGAGGCACGACTGGGATGGAGCATGGATGTGCTGCTACAGCATGTGGAAAGAGGCTGACAGCTCTGGATGGCAGTGCATCCTCTTTGTCATAGAGAGTTCTTGGAGAGAGACAGGTCTTCTGCCCTTCAGCAGAGGGGGATCCTAAATAGCCAGCTTGGAGTAGATGCTGAATTTTTAAGCAGAGAAAGGACAGTGTGATGAATCCCATCTGAATAGAATATGGTCATTAACACGTCATTAAAAATGCCTTGTGTCTTGCAAATGCAGACAATAAAATCCCTTCTGGAGTGTCAGACTCCCCTTTTCCTTTAAAAGCAGCTGGACTATTTTAGTACATGACATTTCAAGACCTGCTACTCTTATTCTCCTTCACAGCTCTGCTCTTCCCCAGAGGGGTAGGAGCGAGGTTCTTGCTCTCTGTCCCCTACAAGCAGTGGTGCATCCTTACCTCGTCTTCCATAAGGCTTTACTATTCTGGACCCAGTGCAAAGCAAATCCTTCTTCATATTCTGACTCTTTGGCATCTCAGAGAGGATTACAGCCTTTGGCCTCACAAGGGATAATGTCATCTGAGAGAAGGGTGGGTGTTTCATCAGGTGGTGCCACAAGCCAGGAGACACCTAAAGAGGAGGATGGAAACTATGATTTGGCCTTGGAATAGATCTCTGGAGAGCATGGGAAGCCCAAGTGTAGCAGGTTCATGCTGTCTGCAGTGTTTGCAGGACAGCTTGGTAGAGTAGGATGCTGTCATCCACTTTGAAGTCAGGAGTCCAGGCAAACTGTGGTGAGAAGTACTAGCCCAGGAATAAAGAAATGAATTGGTTTGTAACCTTGATTATCTATCCAAACTATTGAATTACAAGGCAAAATAAAGAAGGACATCAATAATGTCCCTTTTATATATGGCCAGTTCTTCTACTAGAAAATGCTGCTACAGTGGCGTTCCACTTCCCACGAACTCCCATATCCCCTTGCATCCAATTTCAACTGGGTAACATTCCCTTAGAGAGTATTTTCTAGGCAGCTAATCCTGGCATAATCTCTCCGATGTTAAAGAAAGAGGAGGTGCAGAGGAAGGGCCCTGTAATAGCCTAGAGAAGAGCACAATCACATTGCACAGGACAGGAGGACCCCAGCTTGAGCTTGACTTTAATGAAATAAAGGCTGAAAAGGGTAGGATTGGCTGCCACAGATACATCAGGGGCCTAAATATTGGGGAGGAAATAGAGCTATTTAACTCAAGTACAATGTTGGCACAAGAACAGCTGGGTACAGGCTGCCCATGAATGCATTTAGACAATGGGAATAGACAGAAAAGAGCAATACAAAAGTGAAAAAAAGAAAAAGAAAAAGCAAGTAATTTTCAGATTACAGAGTAATAGAAATGGAGCTGAGGAAGGCCTCTGGAGAGCTGCTCATTTTGGGCTTTTTAACCTTTGGTAATATGACAATCACTCCTAAAAGGGAAAAGCCAGAGATCATTTTATCAGTGTGGCCACAATACTTTCAATTCACAGCTTACTAAAGCAAAGACTGTCCCTAGCGTGTTCCTCTTAATATTTTCCCCATTTTGGCTGTATGTTTGCATATGAGAACATGAAATATTACAATTAATAATTTGCAGTCATTTCACAGCCCTTCAATCTGACAGTGCTTAATTGGGTGAGAAATATTGCTCTACTGCAAACCTCTGCCCCAAAGCCCTGCCACAAGCAGCTAAAGCATCCCTCACTCTTGATATACTCCTGAGAGGTTGTGGGGATGTGGTTGTTGCTGACAGTAGGACTCAGACTTTCTTCTAGCACCAGGCAAGGAGAGAGGCTTGAAGAAATGTGAGGGAAATGCAGCCTCCACCTCCTCTCAACCCCAGCACTCAGAAGGAGTGCTAAGCTTGCCCCTGGCTCCCAGATCCAGCTCTGCTGCTCCATATCCCCATGCTCCTGCCATAGGACTGTGGCAACAACAGCCAATTTCCCCATGCTGCTGAGAAGCCTTGAGCCCTTGCTGGGATGCTCTGGCTCTGTATGACCTTCCTTATGCCTCTTTCCTCCTTCTGTCTCTGCTTGTCTTATTATCTGTTTAGCAGTTATGCTCTTCCGAAGCTGGGAAAAAGCAGTGGGTAAAAAGAGTGCCCAATAACAACCAAGTCCTTCATCCACTTGGAGACTAGAGGTGCTACTTTCTACAAATAAATATCAGAAGGAGCTTATTTTGGCTTCGTCTGTGCCTCTGCACAGGAACCTGTGTCACCAGCAGCTCTCCAGACTGGGGTGAGATAAAGTGTCAGATCCTGCTATTTCAAATACCCATGTATGCATTCTTTCCACAGGCTGTGAAAATACCCCCGAAAAGCTCTTCTGGGGCTTAAAGCATTACTGTTCCAGTCTATACTGTCATTTAGTTCCCTGGGTATTAGAGAAATCAGGAGGGGAGAATGCCAGATCTGGCTTTATTTTGGCCATACAAATGTATTACTGAGTAGTGAAAAGTCAGGGAAAAGCATAAATCTCACTGCTGCACTCCAGTGCTCTGGGAGTTTTTCAAGTCCCTCTGGAATCCAGAGGCAGTTTTCAGTTTGTAAGTCTAAATGTATTTTACTGACAGGGCCAAATCCAGCCTTAACACAAGGCCATGGAAGTCAGGGGAGTTTCATCAGGAATGCGTTAGGAATTGCACCGCTGCTTTAGGGACTATATTTTAGGAGAGTTGCTGAGCCAGTCTGCCTTTACAAAATGTCAGAAGTAATAAAGCACAAGCCTTGTACCAGTGTGTTTTCACTCCTCACCCTGAGATTATCAGATCACCACAGGCACCAAATCACTCTTGCAAGACAACGGTAAAAATGCTTTGCTTTGCTCTGCTCTACTACGTTGTGCTTCAAAACTCCTGCAGATGTTCCTGTAACTTTATCATTTTCACTTCCTAAATAGCGAAGTGGTATTTTCTCCATCTCAGTAAAGAGCGAACAGGGCATAGGACTGAACTATACGCAGTCCTGATGGTGCATCCCCAGAATCTTCTCATCTCTGCAGAGTGTGAGGGTACAAATATCCCACAGAAAATGGAGCTGCATTGCTGGCAGACAGGTAGCAGCTGTCCCCACTGCAGTCTTCTTCCTTGTGCCAGTTGTGACAAGCTCCTGCCCCTGCAGAGGCTGGGACCCTGGAGAACTGCAGCAGAGACAGCAAATACTATTCGAGGCTCCGGCAAAGTTGTTGCATCTCAGACATCCCAACTATTTTAAATTTTAAACACAGCTTTGGAAGGCATGTCTCTCCTGCAACATTCTTCCCATTGCACTTATGTGCACAGGCTTGGCTTTCCAAACAACAGCTCTACTGAGGAGCTTGCTTTGTTATTAATAAGATGGCTGTGTTTATGTAGTTTAAGTGATGTTAAAATTAAAGTGAAGCTATGATTCAGCTGACTTCAAGTTTTCTCAGCGCCCTTCCTTTGCACACACAGTTTGCCCTGCACTTGTTTGCCTTGGCAGGGCCAGGGCTTAATAGTAACAATTTCATCTTCCATTTATAGGCATCTGCACGCCATGTTATTCTTATAAAGCAGAACCCTTCTCAGAGCTGAGCAAGGGGGACATGTAAAGCCATGCATGTGAAGGCAAAAAACTTTTTTGAGATCTCAGCTTCTTCACATAAGGAATAGCTTTGTCTTTGCCCTTTGGGAAAAATTAGTATGAAGGGAAAAAGTCCCGTCTCTGACTCTGGATCTTGAAAAAGAAAGAAAAACAGTCACAAACCTGCAGTGTATTACATTCAGTGTACAATGCTTGGCAAACTTCCAGGGCAAATGTCGGAAAGCTGTAAACTGGTGGAGTTGGATATATCAGGTGAGATGTTTTCTGCATGGAGAGATGAATTCATATTTTTCTCAGATATTCAGACTTCAAGTGGCTACTGAACCAGCAGTACAGTAAGTGACTGGGCTTGGGTTCCGACATGGACGTCCTACTACCTGAGCACTGTGCAGCCCATGGAGGATTGTCTCATTCCTGTGCATCATTAGCCAGACCTTGCAACTCTATCCTTTGAATCGGTGCTCATACTGGAACTTCTGTATGATTTATTTTTTTAATGTAATTCAATTTTTTAAAAAAATTAACATTAAAAGGGGGTTGTAGCAGGGATTTGACATTTTGGAAACCAAGACTCCGGGGGGATCTTTCAGTTTTGCCTTACATGTCCACAGCAAAGAAAAGAAACATGAAGGAGAACCTAGCTGCAGCAAGGGAAAGGGTAATGGCAGACATAGCATGATTTGATGAGACCAGCCTGACACTCACGAAAATGAGATTTGTCCTCCCTCAGTGCTGCTGAGTTCCCTCAGGGAAAGTAGTTTTGCTTCAGCTAAAAGCCGGTTGTCTTTGCACTGCAA
The DNA here is from genome assembly GCA_013398115.1 of Falcunculus frontatus. Classification (NCBI taxonomy): domain Eukaryota; kingdom Metazoa; phylum Chordata; class Aves; order Passeriformes; genus Falcunculus; species Falcunculus frontatus. The sequence continues at coordinate 5,257,947 of VZRV01005418.1, forward strand.
GCATCCGTTCCTTCTGGCTAGCAGCCTTTCTCACCAGCCTGTCCCCTGCCCACAGGGCCCAAAACGCTGCCAGCTCCTTGGCTCAGTGTTGGTTGGGATGGGGCTCCTGACTCCCCAGCATGGCTTTGCTGAGAGCCTCTTGTCTTCAGGAGCCCCTAAGCAAGGCCTGCGGAGGCAGGACCCCTCTTGCAAGCCTGAACTGGGGTTAGGGGTCATGCTCAACAAGGCTCAGCATGGGCAGTTTTCACCCTGAGAGTCAACCAGGGCAACCATCACCTGACTGATGCAGCAGGACCTCTGACTTCTGATGTCCCTGTGGCCAGTTCTGGACCTAAAACCCATCCAACAGCCCATCTGAGTAGCTGAGACTTCAAATCCTCAGCAAAATGAATGTGAGCTTACTATTTCTCTTTTCACTCAAGAGCATGGGCTGACACTGCTTCTCTCAGCTCCTGCGGTGGACACTGATGCCACAACAGCAAACTGGGAGAAATTACCAGGTTTTGTAGCCATGGGAAGGACAGAGAAAGTGTAATATTTTGGGTCTAACTGGATGGGATCCAGATGTGCAGGCAGAGCTCATGGTGGAGAGCTCCTTCCTTTCATTATCCTCTCCTGGTGGCATGTCCCGCCTTGGCCTGCCTTTCTAGATGGGTGCCATTTGACTCCCGTGCTCGGATGTGCATCTATAGTGTGACTGCTTGTGTGTGTCACATCCCTGTTCCAAATCTGCTTTCCATTTGCCTGGAATCGGATTCGCTGCTATTTCTGGGGGACTTTCTCTGAGCTGCTCGGCCATGACCAGAGCCTGGGGCGCATTGGACGGTAGCTCGTGAGTCTCACACTGCAACAACTGACCACAAACTGAAAACCTCCCAGTGGAAGCTTGCTCTTTAGGAGTGTGTAATGCTCCTTTCCCCAAATTACTGGTTACTCAGTCACTTGTGCATAAACAGGAACTTTGTCCCCTGCTCCTTTCCAAGTGCTGGAAGGCCAGCAGCTGGCATACAATCCTATCATCTTTGAAACAGCATCATCCCCAAAACATCAGAAATGTATGGATGGTGTCCTGGCTTTCCAGTAACCAGATTCACTTGCACTTTCACTGATGTTACATTCCAGGGAGTCAAACCATCCACATTTTGCACAAAATTGGCCAGCTGGGGCTGCAGCTCTCCTTTGCTCACCCCCAGCAGATGATCCACCTGGCTCCAGCTATAAGCTCACTGGGGCAAAGGCAATAAGAATTTTGCAGTGATGAAGTCACATAGGGCCTGTTTTAATTAAAAATATTGCTTTTCCTTACAGATTTTGCCTCCTCCTTACTGCTGAGGGACTGGCTGGGAGACAGTTTGTGTCACTGTTTCAGGGACCCTCAGCAGAAGGTGCCCATCCCAGGGGTGTTCAGGCCTTTCTGAGCAACCGTCAGGTGCTGTGTAAGTGGTTAAATTAATTTTGTCTCCTATTTCTATGGGTCTGGAATAGAAATACTCTCAGTGTCCATTTTGTCTGAGGCAGGGGCGTGGGAGCAGCAGGTAGATGAGTTTATAATTCCTAATCCAGGGGCAGCTAGTGAGAAGATAGTCCTTTCACCCTCCTGTGCCCTCTCTGCCTCCTTTGCTCCTCTTCAACCAGCACTTTCCACCTCGACATTTCCCCTGCTTCCATCATCCCTCACCTCGTCTGCCCTCACCCTCTCCTTTAAATATCCTGCTTCTCTCTTCTTCCACCCCCAATGCCTTTCTGCCTTCTAGCTTTGCCTCTGGTGAGCTCTCTGGGTGTGCCAAGCCACTGTCTCCTTGTTCAGCAGCAGCCTCTGCAGCTGCTCTGGCTTTCTTGGCTCTCTTGGCTTTCATTTCTTTTGGCCTCCCCCCGAACACCCGGAGGTGGCAAACCTCAGAAAGACCCTCCAGCAGAGAGGTTTCTGACCCACTGTTCCCTCAAAGGGAGAAGTTCAGGTTCTCTTAGGGAAGTTTGGGGATGCTTTGTCAGCAGAGGGGATGGGGATACCCACAGCACTGCCCTGGGAATCATTAACTCCCCATCTGAACTGAGCAAGGTGCCATGAAGAAAGTGCGTGAGCACAATGCTTTTCATGAAATGCCTTGCAAGGGATCATGGGACTTGCAGGGAGAGGAGAAATGGACTAAAAAGGAGAGACAAGCTCAGGAAGAGCTGAACATCTGGGAGAGGGATAAATAAACTCAAGCAAAGAGGGGCGGAGTCCTGATGAGACCTGTCGTGGAAAGGTTTGGAGGTCCAAATGAGCAGCAAAGAAGCTCCATAGTTCTGGTTACAATAGATCTGTGGTGGGTGGTAGTGATGAGTTTGAATGAACAGAAGAACAGATGGACAGGACCCCTTCATCTCCAAATTGTGACAGGCTGCTTTATTTAGAAGGTATTAATGGGAAGCAAACAAAAGGATGGCTTTTTTGGTTGTTTGGTTGGTTGGATTTTTGGTTTGTTTTGAGGTTTTCTGTGTGTTGGTGTGTATGTTGGTTTGGTAAGGAGCTCAGTTTGCTGCGAATTGCATACTTTACCTGCACTACAAATTAGAAAAAAAGACTGCTCTTGTCCTTTGGCAGTTGGACCTGAGGCATCAGAGATGGATTTTGATTGTAAAAGCCAGACAGTGAGTCTGTGGGAGAACAGGTAAATGAACAACACGGAGCTCAGAAATCCTCAGCACTGGCCTCTGTGACTGGGAGAGACCTCTTTCCAACTGGTGTTTTGTTGTGAAAAAGCAGTAAGAAGTCAGCTTGGTTTCAGGTCACTGCCAGGAAGAGAGAGACACAAAGTGGAGGCAGTTCGGAGGAAGAATGACCAAAATGATGAGAAGTGGCTGCGCTGGCTGGGTTTCTGAACTGCAATTAAGAAAGTGAAGCCTGCCTGGCTTGGCCGAATGACAGTGAAGAGCTCAGAGCAACAATCAAGTTGCCACAGCTTCATGAATAGCTGGTAAATCGGTTGAGAGAGGCAATGGCAAAGTCTTGATAAACCTCCAGATTGCTGAAGGGCGTAAATACCAAGGCTGCAGAGAAAATGGTTTTGGCCCTGGATCAGGTCCTGGCTCAGGCTATGGCTGTCTTCTGACTTTACCACTGCAGATGGCCATCCTGAAAATGAGTCCACTGCACGCCTGTAGCTGCAGCACAGGCTGACCTTTACCTCATCACCATTGGAGCCACAGGAAATATGAGAGCCCTTGCTCGGTGTCATTTCCTCTTCTTCACATTCTGAACTGTAATCAATGTGTGTTGGCGTTGCCTGTGAACTAGAAGCTTGAATGCAAATCCTTGAAGGGAACAGCAAAAGGCTCTTTTCTCAGAATGCTGTAGCAGCACTGGGATTGAATGTTGAGCAGTTAATAGATGGTCTTGGTACCCCATAGGACAGAGGAACAGGCTTACTCAGGTTGAATAGTTTTTTCCTCCTGATGTACCCTAGTGGGCCAGCTGAGGAGATAGGCTAAATCTTTCTGAATAAAAGCATCCAGTCCTATGCAAACTCTCTGTGAGTGGTGCTGGCGCAACCTCGTAAGTGAGCCTTGGAGTTGAAATTGTCTTGATAAACTTGGAACAGATTGCTCTACATTAAACTTTTGTTTCCGGATGTGTGGAGACTCAGGCAGACGTCACACTGTTCATTATGCTTAAAACACATTTTCAAGATCTCCTTCCAAATCACAAGGGCAAGAAATGTCAAAAGCAATCAAACCAAACTTCCAACATAATCACCTGACTCCAGGAGATGGGGCTCTAGACCTCAGCTGATAACAAAAGGATTTGTAAATAGCAAATGGTTCGTTTTACAGCTGACCTAAATAACAGGGAAGATAATTGTTTCTGTTCTACAGAGAATATTTTATTCCTCCAACCTGAAGTGAAAGAAGGCATTTTGATTTGGGGTTATTTTTTTTTGTTTTTTAAAATGCTACTTAACAAAAAGACGGGGAATTTCAAAATGAAAGAAATAATTTGGGAATACAAAGCAAAGTCATATGGGAGCACATTTTATACACATTTTGGTTCCAAAATGTAGAAACAGAATCTTGGGATGGGGGTGGCTGGGTGGAGGGGTAGAGGGGTGGTGGGGCATGATATTTTTTCCTCTGCTTCTCAAGTTGAACTTAATTACTTCAGTGATTTCTACTCTTGAATCTCCAGCAAATTCCCTTCTGCAGGCTCATTGCATGATATTCCCAAAGGGAAGTCTAGATTTTTTTTGCTAAAATGTGCCCGAGCTGGGAAAGATGATGCACATCATCTGTCACTACTTCATCTCCCACTCAGAAACTTACAGGGCTGTCTTTTCTCTTACAGGAAGATCTATCCTTCTTCCTGGAATCTGGCACCGCTTTCTCATCCCAGCTGCCTTTTGTTCATGCAGGAGTGTGGGGCAGAACAAGCCTTGTAAACAAGGTGGTGATGCACTACAGGAGGAGAAGGCTGACCTTAAAATATTTGGATTTCCAAAGTGTCTGCTCTAATGAGCCGAGCTAGCTGAAGCTATGAGGAAGAGAGCAGTGTCACCATTCAGCTGTCCTGCAGCCTGCAGCCAACCTTCTCAGGGGGGAGAGAAATCAGAAAACAGCCACCACCAAGAGAAAAAATAAGTGTCCTGTCTTGCATGAGTGAAATTTATGGGAATAATAGAATGATGTTGCTCCACAGATGGTAGGTCAATAAAGTGGGCCTTACCCGGCCTCAAATCTTTGGTATTTTAATGTATTTCCTGATTCTGTGAGTTACAGCTGCCCTGTTGCACATATATGCACATAGCACTTAATGCTGTAGAGGAGAGATGTAACAGTATTTATCTCCTCATTCCCAATGTCCCCTTTATCTTTGTTTTAAAGGCTTGATTCAGCTTGGAGAAATCTGCCTTTCTGCAAGTCAAACTAAAAGCATGCCCTGAAAGAGGAAGACATTTGTATTTATTTTAGCTAATTGCTTGTTTGCATAATTACTCATTCCAAAATCTAACTTACAATAAAATCTTCCCTTCCATCAATACAGCCATTGTTACAGCTTCCAGCACGTCTGCCCCAGTGGTCATTTGCTGGAGCTGGAAAGGCTGCTTTGTAAAGGTGAGCTTTACAGTCTAGCTCCAGGGGTCAGCACATCTGACCCACAGAAACCAGGTCAGATAGCTTCCCAATCAGCTCAAGACCCACTTGTCTTCCAAGTCCTTCACCATAATTCACTGTAATAATGAAAGAGTAAGGGGATGACGAGGAGGATTTGAGGTTGGTGAGTGTAAAACAAGGACGGCTTTTTGAGTTAAGCATCTGTTTTTTGACTTTGCCATCTCTAGGTGTAGGTGTATGGGAATGTGTGTCCCTATATATTAAAAACTAACCAAATCAGAAAACTGTTTGAGTGCGGAAGAACAGTGACTTGAAAGATGTTCTTTATATTCTTTTGTGTGTGTGTGGTTTTTTTGGCTTGTTTATGAGTGTGCTTGTTGTTGCTGTTGTTTGGGTTGGGGTTTTTTTTGGTGCTTTTGTTTCATTTTTGTTGGTTTGGGTTTTTTTTTGGTTTTTTTTTTTTTTTCTGTTCGTTTGGGGTTTTTTTGGTTAATATGCCCAAACAGGGGAAGAACATTATAAAAACCTGCTTGGACCTGTGGGGCTTTGGGAGCCCTTGGCAGCACGTACAGTGCACCACAGTGCTTCAAGACGGAGATTTTTCCCCAGCACTGAAGAAACACATAGTTTCTGTTTTGAATGTCCAGTCCAAGTCAATGATGCAATGGTGTGTCCTGTTAGTCTAAGATGACAGCAGAGGGCAGGGAGTGCAGCCTACAAAATTAAAATTAAAGCGAACAAAAGGTTTTCTAAACTGCTTTGAACATCATGTTAGCCTTTCACCCATCCCAGCTATGAGGTGTGACCCTGCCTGAATTGGCAGGGTCTGCCAAAGGATCAGGTTCTGACCGCGTTTGTTTTGGCTGGGGCTATTGTAAACCCAGGGGCAGAGCTGGAAGTCTTCCCTCACCCCAAGCGCCCTTTGGGATACACCCTTCCTGGGCCAAGCTGAGCCAGACTGGCAGGAGACAGCATTTATGGATGTACATCTGAGACCTAGGGACAGCCCAAGCTTTGCTTGTTTTCTAAACATGGCCAGAAGGTGTCTTAGAAAGCCAACAAGGTTCCCAAACTTGACAAGATGAAGGCTGGTGCAAGCAGGACACAGTCAGGTCACTGGATCTGGCCTTCAGATGAGGAGGTGGATCATACTGAGGGATCTGAGATGTTACATTGGTGATAGCTATAGCTGCTTTCATTTTGTGATCTACTCTGTTTTGCCTTGGGGCCCATGCCTTTGCTTGCTGGCAATATGCAACACCCTGGTGGCCTCCCACTTCCCCTCTGTCAAAGATACCTGTCTGAGAGGAAAGCTGGATGAGATGACAGAATAATTCTCTTTGTGATCAGTTCCAATGTGCCTGGACTGGGAACTGGATGTGGCAAATGCATTGTCCAAGCAGAAAAGGAAAGGACACTGTGTAGGTGTCTGGTTGGATGTCTCAGGGTGTGCCTGGAGTTTTACAGGATAAGCCCAGTGGTTGTCTCCTAACAGGCAGAAATGGCTGGTATCTCCTAGGGCGTTTCTGCCCCCATGTTTCCCAACATCTCTTCCAAATGTGTGGGTATCCCAAGGAGGAGCCAGTGCCTGCAGTAGTGTGGGAGGGGGAGGAGGGAGAGGAAAAGAAGCCCTGTGTCCTTGTAAGCGTAACAGTTTAGTCTTTGCTCTCAGGGACACAAGCTGGCAGTTGGCTTTGTAGTAACCCACATGACAACAGGAATAACATCAGGCATAATTAGATGAAATGATGGTATAAGTTCAACTCTTTCCCCCCAAAGCACCCAGCCCCCTCAACCCATTTTGAAACAATGCACCTTTTGTGGACTCCAAGTAGCTTTTAACAACACAATTGATTTCTTTCTTCCCCATCACAGAAAAGAGTTTGCTGCTAGGATAACGAATGTTGAAATGTCTCAGGCAGGATGGAGACTGAAGCAGGGAGGGGATGAGACACCTCATCCCTCCCAGCTTCTTCTGATGTCCTCTTCTAGACCCCCCTTACCTACCACCACCCACGAGATAATCATTGCTCTTTGTTACTACAGCTTTGAAGGCTCTCCCTTTCCACCCCTGCAACCCAAAACAGTATCTCCTATTGTTTTGGTGTTGGAAGTATACATGACGTAGTCATGATTCTGCCTTTTCTGAGGCCTTGTCAGGTTATGGATGATTGATCATGCTTCATCCACCCAATGAAGCCCATCAAAGAATAGTACAACATTTTTCTCTCTGTCTCCTTCCCCTAAGTGTGACTTGGCTGAGAGGACTACTGTGCTGGGTTTGAATGGAAATTATCTAAGTGTGTGGCTCCAGCTCCCCCTGCTAGCTCCCCTCTCTTTAAAAAATGAGACTGAAATGTAATCAGATTTACTTTAATGAGGGGGGACTGAGAAAATGCATCCCATGAAAAAGAACTTTGTGGGCAATCCAGGTCCCACACCATAAACAAAATCAAGTCACTCTATATTAGTGTAGAGAAAGCCTCAGCACAGGAGAAACCCTGTGTATACCCCCTCCTCATCACAGCTTTCTAGCCAGCCCATTAAACTGCTTTGTACCCACTTCTATGCCACCTCCCCATGTAGATGGATGTGTACATGACTTCTGGGTAACAGAGCTGGACGTGTAAAGGCAGCACCAAGGCTAAAATGGACCAGACTCTGAGCGCTTTGATTTCAGTTTTAGATGGTTTTGAGTCCTTTGCTGAAATATGAGTCATTTTAAAACTACTAAGCTAGGAACTGTGGGGGTTTTATTGGTTTGGCTGTCTGGTTTTTGTGCATCTTTAAGGCATTTAGACATGAAGTGTGATGCCAACCACTGTAGCATTATTAACATTTTAAGTGTTTGAAGACTGCATGTGACTGTGTAATGCTACATCTATATATGTGGGTACATGTAACGTCGATAACTGAAATTGGTTTATAGCTCTTTCTAGTTATATTCTTTTTAAGGTCCCAGTGAGATACCCAGGCAGTCAATTTTGAAGACTTGCTGGGCAGTCATGTGAATAAAACTTGGGAATAGTGGAGTCTGACAAAGCAGTCCTGAGAATTATTCATCTAGTTAGCGAACATAAGAAAATTTCTTCCTGAAGTGATCCAATGGACAAAAAAGAGAATCAAAAATTATATTCTCAGTGTCGGTCTTTTTTCAGTTATCCTAATTTTGGGATATCCATCCATGTTGTTTCCTCAAGCAGGACAGTTGTTACTTCTGCAAAAAACACCTTCCCTAGCAAACTTTAATCCTGAACTGATGCATATGAAATTTAGTACTGACTTGAAAATACTGAAGCAGAATTTCTGGAAAGCTGTATTCTTCATGTAGGATTTGATTTTACCCTAAAATTTCTGGCAAGTTTCAGGCTAACAAGTGAATGCTCCAGAACTTTTAACGTTGTGGCAACAGGGGATTGTTCATAAACTCTTTTCCAAACATAACTACTAGGTTAACTGTTGACCAGATAGTACCCAGAAAGTATATTTTATTGACTGTGAATTCATTAATAATTAACTGGTGTGCAGACATTGAAACAATGTGCTGATTCTTCATTTTGAATCCTATCTCAGACAAATACAATAAGATGCCATGGTCTGTTGCTTTCTCAGCTCAACATTGCTGAGTGTTGATGTCAGGGAAAAGTCTTACTCAGTTAACAGCATTCCTAGGGCACTCTGTGGAACTGAGGGAGCTACAGAAAACTTAGAGGCTTCACTGAGATGAACAAGCAGAACCTGTAAAACAGCATGACACAAAAACCCCAACCAAATAAAAACCCCAAAACAAACAGAAAAACAAACAAACAAAAAAAAGAGAAAGAAACCAAAAGGAAAAAGGTGGTCGTAATCCAGAGCTAAAAAATGTCAGAGGGGTTCCCAGGGCAGTAACATGCACCTTGAGGAAAGACATACGCAGACAAAGGATCAAACCTTACTGCTCCAGCACAAAGCAAGGGTTTCCTGCTACAAAATATTACCTCTGCCAGAAAGGTTCCTTGGGTGCCTTTTAGACAGTAACCTGTTTGGTTATCTGTTTATATGACTAATTTTTGCTCCTGCAACCTGGAGCTCTTAATTTCTCAGCTTTCTTCCCCAGAAGTGTGGGGAATCATTTGTAAGCTTTATTGCCTTGCAAGGCAGAGAGAGAATGAATTCAGGTCTCTGAAGAGATTTGGAAATGCTTAGTGTTGTATATGACTGCTACTCATAAAGGAGTTTGGCTTCTAAATGCTGCTGTACCCAGAAACACAGGAAAAAATATTTGGTTTAGAGTCCTATTGAACTCCAGGAGGACAAACACTCTGTATCTGTTGAAGGCCACAATCACTGCCACAAGATTAACTAGAAAGGAAAAACACATGGCAGCCAGCCAGGAAACACAACTATCAGAAGGTAAGCAGGCATAATCAACCAGGGACTCCAGAAAGCTGCATTACAAACAGAATAAAACATATGACCCTATCTCAAGGCCTGCTTTCCTAGAAGGATGTATCTAAACAGAAAACAATTATTTGGGTCTAAGAAGTACTGTTAAGGCCGTGGATAAATCCAAGAAATGGGGCCAGCCCTGGCTGTGGTGGTACACTGAGAGCGGTGCTTTTGAAAGACCAGGGAGTGCATTTCTGCTCATGCCAGCCCTTAAGGAGAGACATACTGACCATCCCTGTCCTCTTCTGGAAGAACTAATTGTCGGGGGTTTTGTTTTGTTTTGCTTTGTTTTGTTTTGTTTGTTTGTTTTGTGTTGGGGTTTGTGGGGTTTTCTTGTTGTTATTGTCATTGTTTTGGTTTGTTTTTTTCTTCTGATGAGGGATGTATGATAGTGAGGACAATAGGACTTCTCCATCACTGCTTCTGAGGTTGTTCATGTTGGCCTTGCTCTGTTTCTATGCCAATCATACCCCACTGGTCAGACTACTTGGGCAGAAATGGTATCTGTTTTTGATAGATTTTTGTCCTAGAGTTTATCAAATTGATTTATAAACGTATGTACCTGTTGGCACCCTCAATGCCTGCAACTGCAATTGAAAATACTTTAGTCCATTTTCTTGTGCAGTGTATAGTTATCTCTTATCCATTTTGAGCCTGCCATCTGCAAACAGCCAGGAAGTGTTTCCAGTTCATGGAGTTCTGTTTTACCCCCCCAGTCACGGTCTCAGAGTTGCACTTAATCATGTATGGGGTTTTTTGTGTAGCCTTGAAAATGAAACAGGAGTATAAAAGACAGGGGCAAACCACTTTTTGCCTACCAAAAAGTAAACTTCTGTCCTTGTTTTAATCTAGTTGCTCTTTCTATAAAAGATCAAGTGCACTTGATAGACTGATAGTCTCTCAAATTTTCACTAGCAAACAAAGAAAGGATTTGTAAAGATTCTGTAGCTTGATGAAGCTGCTTTACTCTTCCAAACAAGTCTGTCTCTGGCTTATTTGCAGAGCAGTTTGTCTCGCATTCCTCTTTAATCTTTACTCTTCTTTGGAACAGGTGATAGGTACAGCGATCCAATGTATCAGTAGACCTTCTTCAGCACTCTGGGGTGGCTGTGTTGTACTGAAAGGCTGTGGTCTAATTCTGTGAATGTTCATACGCTGTGGGTCTGGCTATTACATCTACAGTCCGGTACTGTAGATGTAATTATAAACAATTGAACCTCATGTTGGCTGCATTATTGAAAACAATAACCTGCATCAATTACACCATATCTCTGACATGCAATTATTGAAAAGACATATTAATCAAGTCACTGGGCTTTTCTGATGTTCTGGTTACGAAAGAAAAGAAAAGCATTTTTCTTTATCCCCAGTTATAAAATCATCATTATGGTATCCATACCCTGGTGTGATACTGCGGGTTGGAACAAACTATGCCTTTTACATTTTTGACTTTAAATATCAGATGCTTTGGGCTGTTTGAAATGTTGAGGTTTTATTTTTAGTACTTACTTTGATATTTCCTGGCCATATTGAGACCTAAGTGCAATATGGATGATGTTTTATGACGCAAAACCGTGTGACTGCATTATATTTACATTCTATGTATAAAGGCCAACCAGTGTGACTAACATATTGAAATCTGTTTGTGGGGCTGAAGGTTTTGCATGTCTAGTTCTGGAAATCAGACCAGTGGCACAGGCCTGGGAACAGCTGCAGCTCTATAGTGCATTGTTCTGCCTACCTAGCTCCAGATCAGTAGTCTGAATTTCTTTCTGCCGTGGAGTCTGCCCACGAACATCCTTTCGAAAGTGACACATCCTGATGCTGGAAGACCTTCCCAGGAAAGTTTCAGCAGGGAGGAAATGGGAGAATATAACATCTCATAAACTCCCTATGACTCCAGAACAAGGCCCAAAGGCTATCATTACTGAGATGCATACTGCTAGCGTCAGTTCCAAAAGAGGATCTCAATTTATTGTGTGTCGGGAGTTTCTAGGGTCAGCTCCATCCTGCTATGTGGTATAACAATGTGTCAGTTGCACAATAGGAGTAACCTCACAGTATTCATATGTCACTTCAACAAGAGAGCAAAAAAAAAAACCTCTTGTAGTTACAGGGTGGTTTGGTTTTTCTGACATTTAATTCTTACATGGCAGGCATCAGTGCTTTAATGGGTGAGATTTTTGGACTGAAAACAAAATCATTAATAGAAAACAGTTATGAGTCTGTCCTTCTTATCCTTGACAAACTTCCCTATTTCTTTCTTTTTTTTTTCCTTTTATTGTCATGTCATGTCAGAGCTGATTATAAGAGACAGGCTTTATAGCATTACATGGGTGGGCTTTGGACTATTGAGCTTCTGTTCTGGAGATCACAGACTTCAGTTTCACTGTCTTTGCTCTCTCCCTAACACAGTGAAAACACTGAAGTGACATCCCAGAGGTAAATTTTTTAGCCTTGAGTCTAAGTTCACAGATTCTGAGATAGAAGGAAAAAGTTATATTTCACAGTCACAGACCAATCACAAAGCAGTTTCTATTGTGATGGAAAAAAAATAAATAGCAAATGTGACTCCTGCCTCTCAATTACCCAGTATGTCATAGTGGCTGATCTCTAAAGATAGGCTAGGTTGTGTCCAGGGTAAGTGTTGTATTTGGACCCTGACTGCCTTCTCTGCCATGTATTGTGTCACAGAAACAGGCTTGAAACAACTGCATGACAGACAGTTCTGCTTTCTGGGAAGAGCCAGGCATAAGAGCAGCCTGACATAAAAACTGATTCACAATGAACAGAGCTGGATGCATTTTGTTCCTTGCTTTTTGTTGTATCCTTTAAATGTGATCTCAGAGACCTCCTTGGTGTACATAGATATGTTCTGGGTTGTCCAGGACTGGGAGGATTTATAACAAGGGAGACAAATGGTTAAGATTTGTCTTAGAGTAGCAGTTCAACCGTAGTCTGTAGAACTGCCTCGTAAATCACTGGAAATAGTCAGCTGTTAATCCACTGCTCAGCTGATTATTGACAATAGTATACATGCCTTTAATTTTCATTATCCAGGAAAGGCCATCTTTTGCTGCTGAGAGAATGGCTCTCAAGTTCATCCAACAACATGTGATTGGAGCAGGCTGGTGATAGATTGGAGCAGACTAGAAAGATTGGAGCAAGCTAGTGATTTAACTTCTCCATAAATTGAAACCACTGCTGGGGGATGCAGGATGCCAGAAGGGGATGGTGGAACTGATTACTCAAAATCAAGTCAAAATCTAAATTTCCTCCTCTATTCAGGCCTTCCCCACACGGAACAGGGGATACATGAGCACATCTCATCCTCTCTGCTTCACAGGAACTGCCAATAGAAATTCCTTAGCTCTGTGAGGAATACAATCTGGGGCCTTGTGAATCATGAGGTCACTGCAATAGAACAATCACGCCAGGCATTTCCAAATCCTCCTGGTCACAAGGAGTGAACTTAATAAAACACTTGTTTAACTAACAGCAACTGAGGAGTCATGAGCAAGTGAATTCCCCATCCCTTCCTCTTGTCACCTGTGATCTATCAGCCTCAGGAGGTTCGGAAGTTTGTTCATAACCTGCACAAGAGCAGGACTGTGGGCCCAGGCACATGTGGTGACATATCAGCTCTGAGCCCTTTCTCTGCATCCTTGGCCAGTGGGGCTTCATATTCAGGCAAAGAAGGTCTCCAAGGAGTGACAAGGCAAGGATGTGGCCCAGGTTAGTGCCACACTGAGCCACCTGCCTTGGCACAGATCTGAAAGCTGCTGCTCTGGGTTACCCATGGATCTTCTCTGATGAGGCAGGAGTGGGTGTGCTGGGTGTGTGAGGGAAGGCGTTGTGCCCACTGCAACTCATCCAAGGGACATTTTGTCCAGAAGCGACAGTATGGCCCATGTTCTTCCGAACAATTGCAACAGGAAAGCCCTGCCCATCATCTGTCACTATTTCTCCTTCCTTCCCTCTCCCCGGGTTGGGCACCACTGCCCAAGAGCAGTGGGAACATTCTCATGCGGATATCCTGTCAGAACAGCTCATGTTATGCCCCACCAAGGTCACAGGGAAGACATCAGCCCCTCCACAAAGCTTTTGCACCACTGGTGGAGTCCCTGAGGGTCAGGTAGGGTCAGAGCACAGATGGCTCCAATCCCATTCCTGTTCAAATATCCAGTGGGTGACTGTCACTTTTCAGTTTTTGTCTTTTGGCTACTCCATCCCTGTGTGTTTAAGTACGTGTTGTGTGTGTAGGGAGGGATTCATACTGATGTTTTTCGGAACCACTCATTTTCTTGCCTTGTTTTTTTCACTTTTCATAGCATTATTACTCCATTAATATTCCTGAAAGCCAAGCTTTACTCCAATGGGTTCTCATGATTAAAGACTAAATGCTGCAGAGGAGATGACAGTCCTCACATGTGCCAATGAGTCAGTGAATTCCTTTGTGAAGCCTAAGTCCATCCAGATGTTGACCTCAGCTCTGATGCTATGTTCTTTCCTTATTTTTCTCTAGCATTGCTGGGTCTATTTAAGATGGGTGTGACGTGACCATCAGTGAGGAAAGACAGGCTCTCTAAGAGGGTAAAATGCTTTCCTTCTTTCTACAATGGGATTGTGAAGCTCTTTCCACTGCCGTAATTCTTGGCTGTTGCCTTAAAAATGCTTGTTTTACAAATATTATTGCTCATTTAGGGCTATTTGCATTACGCAGGCCTAGATGCCTAAAGGCAATCTAAGTACCTTTCTATTGGTCTAATGTGGATTTTCAGGCTTTTTCTACAAATAGCTACATGGGACTACACTGGTAAGCAGAGAGTACAGAAAAGCAAAGACCTATCTGCACGTGGCTGCTAGAAATGTTCTGCTTGCACGGTTTAAACCCAGTATTTTCATTAAATACAATGGGAGAAATTAGTATTCTGCCTACCTAGATTTCCCCAGCAAGTTTGCTATTTCTTTTTCTTTGCAATCCATTCCTTAGAAACTGGACTCTGAATTGCACTTTTGAGCAGCTGCTGGGTTAGCTGTTTCCTCGCTGTGGATCAGGGCAGCTCCATCATCTTCCCCTGCAGGCTGTACTGCAGGAAGTGCACTGCTCCTGAAGGTCAGTGGTGACGGGACCAGAGGCAGGCATAGAGCACTGCCTGCTGCACAGGTTTTAGTGGGGCTCCAACAGAGGAAACGAGGATAGTGCCAAATGAATCATGTTCTAGGCTTTTCCTTTGCCTTCCCCACCCCTCTGGATGACACAAGCCACTTTTTCATGATGCACATCAGCAGAATTGGATATTTTTTCTAGGACTTTACTTTAAACAGATTTCTGATCTTAAGAAACATTTACTCTGCCAAGTCCCTTCCCAGATCTGGGACATTTTCTTAAGTGGTACTTCACTTTCCTGTAGTGGGATTCAGCCTGGAGATGCAGGGCCTATAAATGGGGATTCCCATATCTCAGCCTGTCCAGTTAGGTCCGGCAAAATGGAGCTCTCAGGAAGTTCCTCTCCAGCTGTGATAACATACCTGCACTGTAATGGCCTGCCATAGTGCTGTTTCCTGTTAAGATATAACTGTCAGCTGATGAGGGGGGCTTTAGAATGGGAGCAGAGTGAGCAGACCAGTGCACCACTGGCACTGTTTAGTCTGGATGCCCTTATTCCTTTGGTACCAGGATTTGCCTGTTTTAGGTTAGGGCACCAGGCCCTTAGTTACAGATGCTTCACACCTGGTTGCTCATGCACACATGAATCCTAGGCCTGCTGCTCAGCTCCTGACCCCTTTTCCAGATCCCAGTGACTTTTACTCCCTCTTCCAAGCCTTTGCACTTCTGTGTTTGCACCAGGCATTGCCTCCCTGAGCTTCAGCATCAGAGGCATAGCCTCTTCTGCATGTGTAGCTTTCTGGTCTTGGAGGTAGCTTTGGCCCCTTCCCCAAACTGCCCTAAATACTGCCCTTTAAGTAGAGGAAAGGTAGGAAAAGTGCCAAGGGCGTGGACAGCTGCAAAATGGCAATTCTGACCAGACGCAAAACCAGGATTCAAGTCTCTAGAGCCTCTGTGCCAAGCTCCTTCCACCTGCTTCTGTGCCAGATCCTTCCATAGTGGTGACCATGTCTGAAGACAGCTGTCAATAGGCTGGAGTACCAGTGACTTGAAGTCTATGATACAGTTAACACAAACTGGCATCTCCCTGTTTACTGTCCTCTATAAAACTCTTATTTCTACTCTTTACTTTTCTTTCCCTCTTGCTCTTTCTTTTTGCTTTTTTGTTTCATGATGTCTGCCAAAAATACATTTACTTGATTTACTTGTAAACAAATGCTGCCAGGATCAGAACAGCCATATCTGAATTTATGGTCTAATTTTCAAACAGAGTAATTTCCAGCTATTTTCCTGCCTCCTGACTCAGAACAGTATATTTCTACATATTGCCAGGCACGGACAATTCTTATTTAGAGAGGAAACCATTCCAAACCAGAGCCAGCATGCCTTTCAAAGGCCAAGTCTTTCAGTTCTTATTCAGGATTTTAATTGTAACAGTCCAGGCATGTATTTCCTCACGGCCTGTACATTACAGCTCTCGTGATGTTCTTGATTGCATTTCAGAGATGCAGAAAGAGTGGTGGAGGTTGCTTTGCAGTGCTTTTCAGAGGTGGTGTTGGGATGAGTTTGAGTTATTTGTTTATGAGATTAGTTTATACAGTGCTGGTAACAATTTTCATTATGCGCTAGCTGGCTGTAGAGCATCTTCAAAAGGGATCTGCTCTATCTCATGGCAGAAAGCAGCACAGGTATGAAAGGAACTCCAAATACTTAAAAAGGCGGCACACAAACAGACTTTGTCCTCCTTCTCAACAAGCCACCTTGGCAGCACTGGTTTGACAATCAGCAGCTTCTGTGCATTGAGCCAGCCCCATCTGGCTCAGTGACTCAGGGAGGTAAGGCATGAGGGAGGGCTTCTTCCAGTCAACTCTTTGACTGCTTATTTTCAGTCTCAGAGGCCCATATCACATCTGGAGTCTGCCCAGTCATGGGTTTTGGTTTTGGATTCATACTGTGAGAGAGCTTAGGCAGAGTTATTTTACCATCCAAAATTTTCAGTAGTGGACTGTGGCATTCAAAATTAAAATAAAACAAACAAACAAACAAAATTGTCATCCTTCCTGCAAAGCATCATCTGCTCTTAGGGGTACAAGACAAAAGAACCACAAAAACCACCACCAACAAAAAAACTTCATCATTAACTTCATCACAAAATTCCACAGGGACAGGCAATACAGCAGCCTGACATTCTAGGTGAGTATGAAGCCAATGTAGTCTTGCAGACATATATGTTAAGATGCTGAATTCCTCATTCAGTGAAAGCCCTGAAATCCTCCCAAACAGTAAGCCCAAATTTCCTCGATGGAAGAAAACACATTAAGGGACACTCACAATTTAATGTGTTCAGTGCTGACCCAGATCAAACTGTGGTGTTCTGTGTAATCCCTGGTGAAAGGCAAAGCAAAGAGCTACGTGGAGGACCTCCAAGGCACTGGATATGAGACATCCTCTCAAACAAAGTTCAGCTAAGGGAAGGCCCCAGATCCATGCCAGATGATAAAACAGGAAAGAAGGAATTAGCTTTCTCAGGAGGTCCTTCCAAAGGAAGGGATGGTATAAGACGGGGGAGAAACTCATCCTGTCTATACTCTTTCCTCAATCAGAGCAAGACCTGGCTCTCCCACAACCTTTTATTTTACTTAGGGTGTTTTATGAAGGCTTCCAGGTGTTTCTGTATCTCTTTCCTTGCTGTTTCCTTTCCAGGAGTGGTGATCTGCAGCTCTCAGGGAAGGCTTTGCACCCTATTGCTCATCAGCCCCTGACAACAGGCTGGCTGTGGACCTTTGGATTTTCCCACTGACCTCATTTTTCAAGGCTGCATTTTCCACCTCTGATGGTTTCAGGCTTGATCTTAAAATAACTGCACCTTGCAGTGATTCACCCACATCTAAGGGTTGGGTTTCTTGGCCTCTTCTGAGTCAGGGTGTGTTTTGGTTGCTCCTCACTGATCACTACTCAGTTTGCCCCCAGGAGGGCCTTTTGACCATGCTCTGATAATTTTTTTTCTGTTCTACTCATATTGAAATGTATTTCACACCCAATATCTGTCAACAAGGGGAGAGAGCTGAAGATATCATGACAAGCTTTGACTTGGAAAGGTTTAGTATTAGGTGCTCATGTATTTTCCAAAACTAGGTACAACTCTGAATTGCCATGGTGACATAGCCCTTCTTAATTCTCCTAAGGAACTGAAATTAGGGGACTTACTGGCCAGAGAAGGAAAGTATGGACCCAGGGGCCCTGGAGATGACACATACTTCTTCATGAGTTTGGAAGCCCACTGAGTCCAGGGAGAGAAAGGATCATTCAAAAATTGCTAGCCACTGACATCCAAGAGCAGGATTTAGATTCACCAAAGAAGGAACAAAAAAGAGTTTTAATCAATACAAAAAACACAGATCCTCTGTGACTGGTTGGGTTTTTTTGTCTGTGTGGTTATTTCCCATCTATATTCTGGTTTCTAAGCAAGAAAGGAAGACCTGCCTCTTTTTTACCTACCATGTATGTACAGAACAAGGTTAAAATTCAATAATCAGTGAATTTTAAACCAGTTTCCCCCCCCCCCCCCAAAAAAAAATCCACCTCCCTTGCAGGCAGACTAGAGGATGAGCCTATTTTATTTTTTCTTACAGCCTGGCATTGGCTGGCTTCAAACACCTTGTCCAGTATTGCACAGTTACAGGACGTAATGTTACTACATATCCTGAATTTAGGTTTTGGTGGGAAACAAAGGCTCTATGTCATTCTGTTGGGGAATTCACCAGTATTCCTGCCAGCTCATCATCTTCCTAATGTTGCCAAGTAGTAAGTGATTAATTGCTAGAGACAGACAAGAAAAAAATCACAAGATACAACAGAAAAAGAAACTTTTTGGAAATGAGCTTACACAAGATATGTTTGCTTGCACTTTGATATTTGAATCCTTTTTGTTCACATCATCAGGCTTTTGACAAAAGTTCTGATGTCTGTGTGCATGCCTAGTATATATTGAAAAGAAAACAGAGATTATCTGGTAACAGCGAGGAGTTCAGGAGCTGAGGATTTAAGGAAAACAGCAGCTATCACAGGAACTGGCAACCTGCATGTCCTTTAAAACAGAAATGCCTAAAATGTAGCTCATGGCTGGTGTCAAAGGCCATTTCACCTGGTTCTTGTTTTCAGCTGAGATTGACTTTAGAAGGTATGAATAATCATAGGAACTGATAACAGCTAGTGGTTCCAAATCACTCGTCGATACCGAGCTGGGAGCTGCATATGGGCCCAGAGGGATCACTGCCATGGCTTTGGCATCATCCCTCCTTTCTTCCAACGGCACAGTCTGAGTACATTGTCCAACTAAAGCTGGGAAAAGCTAGAGAGAACATGCATGGGCAGGAGGGTTTGCTTGTCCCTGCATAATTCTATGTTAGCTCCTTCTTAAAAATATTCCTCAGAAGCAAATTTATCTGCCAAGTTTTAGCATGGCATGAAATATGCACAGCCACATAACCCTCCACCTCGTTCCAAAAATGGAGAGAGACTAAGAAAAGACCAACTCAGGTTTAGCTATCGCAACACAGAGGTCCTGAACGTCAGTCAGCCCGGGGCAGACTGTGATTTTACCATAAAGTTTCAGCTGCAAAGGTCCTTCCTGCGCTGAGAACTGGGAAGGAGGTATGTGGGAAAGGGAAAGAAAGGAGAACAGCTAACGTGGAGGGCAAAGGGGGTGACAGCATGGGACAAGAAGGATGCTGGAGAAGGATGGAGAGAAGTGAAGCCTTTCAACCCCTCACCAGCAGTGGCACCTGTCCCAATCTTGGACTCACTTGTGTTTCAGTGGCTTGTCTTACTGCCATGGCTTTGGGAAAAAGAGCCTGTTTACAGGAAACAAGCTGGCTGTGCTTCCCACAGCCTTGTTGGGCTGGGGTGGAGGCAGAAGCTGGCTCTTTTTGCTGCTGAGAAAGCTCCAGCTTCTAGGGGTGTGTGAATGCTGCAACTCACTTCTTCCCAACCCTACCTCCTTCCCTCGATGCTGACACTTCCCCACCCCAGCCTCAGCCACATGGGTGTTTGCAGGGGTTTGTGGTTCCCAAGATGGCTGAAGGATCCCTGGAAGCTGCTGGGCCCATGTTGTGGCTAAATCAGTGGGGGCAGACCCCTGCCCGGTATTACACTCCCTCGCATCCTTAGGCTGCACTGAAGATGTTTAACGAACAGATTTCCTGTAACAGATGGCAGCAATGACAAGAAAAATAAGATGTTGCACCACATCTTGGCAGAAGTGGCTCAGAAGGACAATTCAGGAAGCTGTCTGTCCTCTCCCAGCCCTCTCCCTCTGTTCCCATGCACACTTGCTTACGGGTCATGCTGAGGGCTGAAGAAAAAGCTATGCACTCTCTTCTTAGTAGCAGGCACAGAGGTTATCATTCCAGCCTTGAAAACCAAGGCTACAAACAGGGAAAGGGGGAGGTGACATATTTTGGTAGAAATGAGTATTTAAAATACATCATATTTGTTCTATTGGCCTCTTCCCTACCTCCCTCTCAGCTTGTAAAACTCCCGCTGTCTCCCTTCCTTTTCAGGCAAATGCTTGGCTTGTTTCTCCCAGCACACTGCATTCCCGTCACCCTGTCCCTGCGGCTACTAACCCACCTCCTAAAGCTTAAAGAGGACCTCACAGGCCAGCTTCTGTCCCAGTCCTCGCTGCGGCTGTTGCTTGACTTGTATACAGCAGTATGTGTTGGATGGAGCTCCTGCTCCTGACGAACAGAGGGTGCCAAACCGCATGAATCTGGGGTTTGGCAAAGTCCAGCTGCTTTCAGCCAGAGAAGCAGGGAACGCCGGGGGCAGCAGCCCCAGCACAGTGGGTTCATCACTGGCGAGGAGGGGCTGGTCCTGGAAAAAGGGAGATGTCCCAGTTAGTCATCGCCCACCCGCTGGTAGCTGGGAGGCACTCTCGTAGCATCTGCTGCTCGGCAAGGCACAGGCAGGGTCAGCAGTGGTGAGGGCTGATCCCTGAAGAGCGAAGGGCCACTGCTCCAATCCAGCTACACATTCTCCACTCCCCACAAGCCATGGGGCTGCTGCCAAGAGTGAGCAGTCAATAAGCTTAATGCTGTCATGATGTTTATTCAGTGCATGTTGAAAGGCATCGGGGATGGCAATAGCATGCACATTGCAGTATGTGGCTGTGCAAAAGGTGTGGGAAACTGACAGGAGGAAAAGGGTGTCTGGGATGACAATCCATACCTGCTGTTTGCATGGCTTACCACAGCTCCACATTCCAGGTATTTCCAAGAGTTTCAGTTTAACAAACAAAAGACGTTAAAAGCACATTGGATTTACTTTAAAATACACAAAATGTATGTATACACAAAAAGAGCTTTCCCCTTCCCAAAAGTGAAGGACAACAAAAAGGGATCAAAAAGGTATTACACAAGTATATTCAATAGGCAAGAGGTACATGAGTAGGATGTTGTTTTTTGCAAGGTGTTGTTGTTTCTCACTTGTATCTCCCAAATACACTTTGGAAACATCTTTCTGAGGAAATTTACTATTGAGAAAGCTTTGGGCAAGAGTTCATAGATATAAAGCAAATGGGTTCTGTAGGAATTTACCTTCAGTAAGGACTGATGGAAACTGACTTAAGAAACCAGCTGCCTGTCTGGGATTTCTGGGACACTTCTGCTTCAGCTGTCCATAGATAAGGCCTCCAGAACAGAGATATCTCTGTGATCACTGAAACAATACTAATAACAGCCAAAAATTAGCTAACTGGGAGTTCAAGTGACAGCGTGGAGAATAGCTATACAAGTTTTGATCTCGTGTCACATGTTTACCCCTGATGGGAAAAAAGTGGAAAACAAAAGTCATGAGGCAAAAGGAGTGTGGACCTCATCACTAGAGCCCGGCACTTGCAGCTTGCCTTGGGATTACACTTGTGCATTGAACCGTACAGGTTGCAGATGCCTGCCAATGTCTGTCTCTGCTTCCCCTTCACCTCCATTTCATAAAAGAAGGTCTACAGTACTCTCTTTTATTTGAAGACCTTTAAAAATCACACAGAATATTCCATGGCTGCAGACCTAAGCCATCCTTCCCTTGGGAAACTGCTAGGTAGGTTGTATGTAACCCTGGCAAGACACATTGTCCTACAGTCTCCTAACTTTGACCCTTTCATATATCCTTTTATTGCCCCCAAGAAAAACAGACTCATAAAATGCAACTCATTAAATGCCCACGCATTGTGAGACACTACAGCTAAGCCTCTGCTGTTAAGGCTTTCAAATTTCACATGGTATTAAAAAGTTTACAGGACACTTGGTTCTCTTTAATATTGCAAAACAACCTTTTGGGTCATTTGTGCTATAAACTAGCAGTGAAAGTGAACCAAAGAGACCCAGATTTTATTGTAATCCATGTTACTAGGAGTTGTGCTTTAACACTTTAAGACTTGGCCCGAAGGTAAAGAAGCAGTAGCTTTTACAGACTTTTATCCAGCAGAGAGAGAGGTTGGCAAGGTACGGAATGAAATAATCCAAAGAATGCCACCCCAAATGCACTGAATCCCATGGAGAATTTGATGCAGATTGCTTAGAAATCTCATGTCATTTTTTCTGCCAAAGTGCAGATCAGGCAAAGTGAGGGAAACGTCTTTCTGATTTAGTCCTAAGGATCCCATTTTGAGGCAGTTTACCAGCATCGAAGGAGGTAGCGTTTTCCTTTTCTGTTCTGAAAAATTGGAGGCAGGCACTACAAATCTCCTTTCCACACAACAAAATGCATCTTGGGTATCACAGATTTATCTGCATCTCATGCAGTCCAGGGCTTTTCTGCAAAGACTCTTCAAAAGCCTTATTTGTATGATCAAGGACATGTAATGTTATCATAGCTGAGAGAAGAACCTCAGAACAGATACAATCTAGCAATGTAATCTGAAAACGTGGATTTTTTCACTTCATCAGCTGGTTTCAATGCCTTTCCAGCTCGGTTTTGTGTGGGCAAGAAAATGGTGAAAACAGCTACAAGACATTTGTGAGGGACTTGGCTCTTGTAAGCGTGAGATTTGAAAAATCTCTGGAAAGCCACCACTAGAAATCTTCAGGGAAGAAGATAATTCCTATCCACTAGCTCTTCCATATGGAGTTTTGTGATCATAGGAAGGATTTAGTCAAGAAAGGTAACCAGAAACATTGATGGAACAGGGGTCAAAAAAGGGTATTGCAAGAACAGTTTTTGAATCAACACTAGGTCCTGGAGATCTGAAATCTGTGCAGCATGACCATGTGTGGATCCTTTCTTCATTCAGCGTTGGTACGTGAAAAGCAGAGCTTTACTTGCTGGCTTGTGTCAAAACAGGTGTTGAGCAGCTTGATGCCTTAAATGCTGTGGTATCCTCAGGTCCTCAAAGACTGCTGAGAAATAGGTGCCCAAGGCTTTGGGGGTGTGTCAGCTCACCAGCCGTCAGCTCCTGCCCACGACAGACGATGTGCAGCAGAAGGTACACATAACATCCATGTTCCTGGCTGTGGTCCTGGGCTGATTTGGGATGAAGCAATTGGGAGACAGGCTGTGGTAAATGGAGGTGTACATGCCTACAGTTGTCCAAGCTTGTGACATAAGACCAGTCATTAAAATACTACAGAGTCAGTGTTTATAAACTTGAGGAACTTGGTGACCCAAGTCGATGATCTGTCTGTGTGAATGTACCAGCCACTTGTATTCTGTCCAGTACATACCTGAGGAAACTGTATAACTCTGCAGCAAACAAAGCCTTAAATCACCCTTCTTCATAATTAAAAAAAAAAATCTTGGTAGAGTGTTAAATATATTTGTTGCATCATGGTGCTGAACAAAACAGAAAACGGGATCTTCCACTGTCCTCAGGTCCATAGAGTTCAGGGCTGCTAAATTAACTAGGTTGCTGTATTTTATTAGTATTTGTTAAGCATGTGCAATATGATCCAAAAGACACAATGCAGTTCCTGACCTCAGATTCCATTTAAAAAACTGGACAGCAAATGACAAGGAGCTCAGAGAAGATCAGAAGAAGTAAAGTCTTCTTTAGGAGTGGAAGGATTTATGCTCCAGCCTGGCATTTTATTGTCTGTGTTGGGCTCTTCTGGGAGTTTGTCATTGGTTTGCGCCAATGCCACAGAGCCTGTGCTAGTCCCAGACAGATTTTGATAGGGAAATATATGGGAATTTGACATTCTGTGACAAGGAGCTTGATCCTTGACTGTAGAGCAGGAAAAGATCAAGGAACTGGAAAGAAAAAAGGAAAGTGGCAAGTGGGAAATCTTTGCTTAGGGTTGCAGCAATTCTCAAACTTGAAACAAATTATGGCAGCTTTTCCCTAATTTCCACTGGCAGCACCTCAGAAGAGTTTTGCCTTTTTGACATGAGGGATAGGTCTCAAGTAGAGCCTTTATTTCATAGCCTACTTCATCTGCTCACTGATATCACAGAGCTCCAGATTACGGATGAACCTTTAGGTTGTGTTTTCTTCCTAGAGCACCCAGTGTTTTTAACATCCGGAACAGCTGGCCTAACCAAAATGTTTGGACTATATTTAAGAAATTCTTGTGAGAGGTACTGGCTGGTGATGTAAAGGAGACTGATGATCTGTCTGGATTAAATCCATGTACCTGTAGGTATTGCTATTTTTTATAGACGGAGGAATATAGTGTGATATCTCAAAGACTGGAAGTCAGGTGTAAGGCAAAAGTCAGTACCTTAAAATCTTTACTCCCAGTGCTGCTTTTTAAGCACAAAACTGTCCTTCAGAAAAGGTACTAGAGATCGATGTTTTAGTTATCCTTTTGAAGTACTTGCACATTGGCACCCTCTCTTTGTGCTTCAGGTATGATGAATAACTTCAGGGATGATGAATACCCCTATGCTGTATCACAGTCTGAGACTTGTGTGCCAAGCATCCCTGCCCCACAGAAGGTGATGGCTCACACTCACACATTTAGTGTCTTTCTCTTTGTACTGCAAAAAAAAAATACAAAAGCACCCTGAACAAATGCATTAAAAATCAGAGTTGTGGTTCAGTGGAATAATTCAGCAACAGCATAGAAAAGATAATTTTAGGTGACACCCATTCAGGACAGGTTATCAAACTTGAAAGTATAGGCTTACGCAGGGCTGAGCCCAAAAATATGCATGGGGGATCACGATATAGAAGCAGCTATTCTGCAAGTGAGAAGTGTGAGAACCTTTCCCTGAGGAACCCCTACCCCAGATCCACATGAGCACAAAGGAGAAAAGTTAGGCCTGGAGGTGTTGCCAGAAGGGTAACATACCTTATGTAAAGCACATCACAAAAGCAAATGCTGAGCTAGCAAGAATCTCTCTCTAGTAGCAGTGGGAACCCCCTCCTGCTTTATTTTGTGAAGTATCTTTCATATCTTCTGCCAAAGACTTTAGGCGACATCAAGTTTTGCAAGGAGGCGAGTAATAATGGAGCCAAAACTTGGTGCAGACTGCCAATAAGGAGTCACTGTTGCCTGGAACAGTGAAAGGTCATCCACAAAGACATGAACACACATTTTTTTTGCCCCAGATTCTGGACCAAGTGTTCTGAGGAAGAAGCAAACAGTTGGGCTGGGTCCAAAGCATGGGGAGAACTTGTAATTAATCTTTTTGTAATTCTTTTCCCACCCTAAATCTTCCACATTTCCTGCCTCACTTAACTCTTTCCAAAGTATCCTCCTGCAATGTCACAGTTGCTGAGGCTTGATGCAGGCCAGATACAGGCCAGATGGCCCCCTGAATGCCACCCCTAGGCACCTGTTATGGGCGACTGGCTTTTGGTGCCACAACTGCCACTTTCCAAGAGTGCTTTAAAGCTTGGTCTGAAAAACTCATCTTGCCCTTGAGCTTCAATAATTGCCTGACAGTCATTTTTTTCACCTTTACTGGGCAGTTGAATACCAGCTTCTTACACAGCTGCACATTTTCAGGAACAGGTTCAGCAAGACGGTATAATAAAGATCACCAGCACACAGCCGTATGCATAAACCCGTCTTCAGGGGTACCCAGCAGGCACTCTGTGAATCACAGAGTGTTTTGAATTATAAGAAGTGTAAACATTATTTCCAAGTTTAAAATTTCATAGCATTTGTTTTCCTTTGCAGCAATGAAGTTGGAATTTCAATTCATTTTCTCACCTTCACTGTGCCTCTCTCTTTTCCCAGCTCTAGGTGGGACATTAGCAAAGAAGATACAACACAGCAGCCCCCACACTATAGCATGGATGGCTGCCTCATGCTTCTCAGGTTAGGAGTTCTGTTAGTACTTTAAAAGGACCAGAAAGAAAGAAAGAAAGAAAAAAGAAGAGCGTGTCCTGGTTTGAACTGTAACCACACCTGTGGCTCCCCAAAGGCAGTGAGCCAAACAGCCAGGGGTGCAGCAAGCTCATCTCTTCAAAGTTTGTCCCTTTCTGTGGTTTTGGGAATTTTAAACCTTTTTCAAATCCAAATGTACTAGCAGTGCTGGAACTGGAAAACTCAGAAGCTGTGGAGTGAGGCACACCATGGCTGTGTTCACCAAGCTCATGACCAACTGCCTTTATACCTCCATAGAGCAGAGCTCTTTCTTTATAGCTATGAGCAGGGAGAAGTGACCAGTTCTTGCTGTCCAGGAGTGACCATCACCTGATGCCTCCACATCAGTGGTACAAAGAGGGGGGTACACTCTCTACTCCCAAGGTACTTTGCCCTCTCCCTATGCCATGGCTCTTTGAGAGCAAACTAGCTATAAGCAGTCAACTTCACTTTTTTTTGGATGTATGTATGTCAGTTTCTAAAGCATCTGTCTTTACCTTGTGTCCTTTTAGATTTACATCTGGACCAAAAACCTAAGCGCAAGAAGTCAAGGATTTCTCAAATAATCATTCTATTGTGCAAGGTGATGCTGTTTGTTTATGCTCTGAAGGAGATAAAATTAACCTTGTTGCAGTTGGAGAGTTTCTGGGGTGCACTTCAGAGTATCAAGGCAAGATGCAAGCTTTAAGCATGCTATAGAAAGGATTCTAGCCCCCTAGGCTACTGCAGGAGTGCATTCCACCGAAACAGAAGAGTAATGGATAGGCAAAAAACCCTCTACGTTTTCCAGTCCTTGAAAAGAAGCATTCTTCTCTGGAGTGAAAATGGAAACAACAAAAAGTAAAATTTTATCTTGGTAAATAAAACAGGGAGAAGAGGGAACCAGTGGAATGAGGTCATTGGAAGCACCTTGTAAAGCTGTCTGTAGGATCCAGCTTTTACAGTGAAGGTCAAAGGCTTGGTCTTTTTTGCTACCTGTGTTTCTACTTGCCAAATCTCATCTCAGTGACAGTTTTTTTAACGTGAGAGAAGGATCTGAAGTGATGGATGATACTCCCACCACCTCCAAAAAAACAGAGGAAAGGTTCCAGAAAGGAAAGTATGGCAGTTTCTTTCAGAAGAGTGCAAAGAATTCAGTTTCCAAATTTCTACCTGCTCCTTCAGAGCAATTTAACCTGGTTTTTGGTGTTCCCTGCTGTTGGTTTTTGTTGTTTGGTTGGTTTGGGGTTTTTTCTGTTTGCATCCAGTAAAGTATTTTCAGTGAACTCGATACACAGTTAAAGTTGTGTAGTCAAGTGATGAGTGTCTTTCCTGAAGACACCACCGGAAAAGAACTTTTTCTCTTCTTCTCAGCTGTCCTGTGGCAACTTTGTAAGGAACAGCTCAGGCCCATATGTGCGTTCATTGTGTATTTGGTATCTTGCTTCACACATCTACAACCAGAACCTGCTATCCTGGATCTCACACTGCTCCGCTGCTATAGTGAAACAGTATTTGCAGTGTCCCACAAAACAAGATTAAAATTGTTCTAGGAACTGTAATGGAGACTAGAACAACATGTTGGGCCTCTCTTCATAACAAACCCAAAATAATCCAAAGCCTGCTTATCTTTGGGGAAGTTCACATTCAAGTCAAAAACTGTTACAAATTCTTCCCTTGCTCTGTTGAACAAATCCAGGCAGTTCAGAGATGCTCAAGAAAGGACGTAACTTGGTTTTGGAAGCTAAATAAAGATATGATCTCTCAATAGTCAGGAGGTATGAGCTATAGATGTGATGCTGCAGAATTCTCTTCCTCATAATTTGGCAAATAGGTTTATAGAGGACTGAACAGTTAGACTAGGCTGTTGCCAAGCCCAGTGAATTCCTTTCTTGTAAGGATGGCACATTCCATAATGAGTAGCTAAGATGATCTGTTCAATGAGCCGTTTGCAAAGTGCGGACTCTCTTTAAAGTAAAAGCTGTTACAGGAGTCGTTTCTATCATAACTGTTCTGAGCTATAAATACACAGTAAATTATCAGTCAGGTGTTTTCTACACAGCTGCACAGTATTCCCAACTTTGCACATAGGCACGTTGTTTAACCCTTTCTTTCCTGCTATCTGGCAATTCATAAGGCAGAAGGGAGGACCCACTATGTTAGTCAAATTCTTCAGTTAGCAGTGCTGGAATACTGAGGGGTGGCCCAGGATAGGACGGGGAAAAGGCTACAGTCAAAGAACCTTCTTCTATCTGCTGGTAGTCATGGTTGATACATATGAAACTTGTGATGGTGAGTTTTAGTGACTTCTCTTCACCATTATGACAGCTAAAAGAATCACAGTGGCTCCAAATGTAATATCCTATGCGATTCTGCTCTACCTCTACAGGAAATTATGGAGTAGTGCTCTCTGCACAGGGCCTGTCTCTGTGATGGGGCTGAAAAAATCTGCACCAATGAAAGCAAAAGCATGACTACTGAAAAGGGAAAAATAAAAGCCACCAGAATTGCAAATTGGTTTCTGAGGTTGGGGAATCTCCATGTGACTCTTGAAGATAATTTTTAACTGAAGAAAAAGGGGGACTCATTCTTCTTTTTAAAAATATTAATAAAAATACAGCTTACAGATGCACAACCTCATACTGACATTTAATCCTGAAGAAAAAGAATGAAGATTTATTGGGTTGTACCTAGGGCTCCAAAGACAAAAAATTTTGTAATATAAGATGGTGCATCTGCCTGAAAAAATTTGGTTTTGTTGCTTTAAACTTTAATTTCTGCAGTCTTCAGGCATTCAGCAAGGAAGATTGTCTGAAAATTTCAAAAGGTGTATTTTGAGGACTGGTCACCAAAATCCAGAACTTAACACTGAAATAAAACTTGCTGACTCTTTCTAGCAATATTTATTAGAAAGACTGTCACTTTCCAAACAAAACCTGATGCTCCCAGGTGGGTGTGGAAGGACTTGGTCTCCTTTTCCCATCATCACTGGTGACTGCCAATAACCAGAAAGTAGATATCGTTCTGGGAGGTGCTGTAGTGGCCTTTCACCTTAAGAAAACACTTCTGCATAGAAAAACTCTTTCATTGCTTTGTTGAGGTGATTTGCACTGCGTTGTTAAAAAGAGCCATTCAGAGGGTCATGAATTTCACTCAAAGATCCTACACGTGGCACAGATCTGACAGAAAGCTGCCAGAATGCACAGACACGTACAAGAGCTATGCAAACCCAGGCTACAAAAACTCCAACATCTCTAAGAACCTACAATAACATTTCACTTCCAGGACCCTGTATGCCCTTCAAAGCATGGCACCATAATCTTGGTTTGGCTATCAAATTCAACTGGTTGTGGTCCAGAATTGGAAATTCAAAGCCCCAAGGATGTGTGTATGTAGCAAAAGGCTTTTGGCCAACAAGTCTGGAAATTTGAAATTATGTATTTTGAACTATAAGTAGCCTGAGAGTTGAGATATTTAATAACAGTGACAGGAGTCTGTGAATTTCCAGTTTTAAAAAAAACCAAGACTAACTTTCAAAACCATATTCAGGTGTGAAATTAAGTATAGGAGGTGGTTGCCTCAGGTTGAGATTCCAGATTTAGAGACAAAGAATAGCCATTTTACTGTCAGAATTGTTTAGAGCAAGGAGAATACAACAACTAGGTCAGAAGGATTTTATTTCTCAACTTCAGATTAAATTAGAGCTGCTCCAAAACCACATTGCTTTAGAAGCGACAGATACATTTGCTCCTACGAAAAGCCCAGTGTGAGTCTTGGCAGAGAGAAAGGGCTTTTGCTATGTCCATGAAAACATCTGCACGGGTTCCCTGGACCCTGAATGTGCTAGCAGTGGGGACCCAGCTGGTACTGAGAGCAGAGCAGGGGGAGGGAAAATTAACATCCTCCTGGGGTGGAAGGCAAATTGGGTTGCGTGGCTCACACCAGCTTTGCATTGACAAACAGCACTAGCTGGAGTCCCAGAGCCACCACAGCTTGTTTTTCACAGGGTCGTGCAAGGTTCACTCACATCCTTCTTGCCTGTTGGTCCTGAAACTACGTTAGCCCTGTGCCTCCGTCGCTATGTCTGTGCACATTTTCAATTGTTTAATAAGCAACTGTTGCTTATTTTTTTGTGCTCTGCTCCAAAAAGTCTTCCTTTTAGGTTAAGAAAGGAAATTTGTTTCCTGTCACAGCAAAAGAGACCTAGACTCTGACCTTTTGGGTTACTTTGGCTGGACTGTTGAGAGAACTTGTCAAGTTTTTGCAAGGTATGGTAATGCCTATAGGCTGATGGGATAGTGCTAGAGTCAGTAAATCAAATTATTACGACCCCAAGGTGCTGATGACCATTTTCACTGCTGTTTTTTCTTGGATGTAGTTGTGGGGGTTTATATAAACAGGGAAATTTTATTAAGAAGCCAGAGGAAGGAGCAGGGATACCTTGTGGACCAGAACTAGACATATTCTGGATGAAGTGTTGTTCAACATCCCTTTGGAGCCAAAAAATATTGACTTGAACAATGCAAATGGGACGTTGTGAGACTATATAAAACCTCTCACTCACTGAATCCTAAATAACCACAGCACAGCTTTATCTTCAGTGTTACTTGGAATTGTATCAAGGAGGCTTTTTTTTCTCCCTTTTTCTTTCTTTCATTCCACTTTTTTTTAAAAACCTCAAGGTCAAACAAAACATATGCTTAAAAATAAAGCTTTATCAAGAGAGATGGAGGACTAAAGGGCTTTCTATTTTTAGTAAGGGCAATCTAATCTAAGCAGAAGTTGTTCTGGGCCCCTCTGTTTTCCATGAAAGGTAGGTGCTCCTGGGATGGTTCCCAGGGCTTTCTGTGGCTTCTGTTTTCAGATGCAACCCAAGCCACTGAGTTTTATTGAGCAAGTATCCTGGAAAGTCCTGAGCAAAATGAGAGACAGCTGATAGTCCTAGAATACCAGTACTTTTAGTAAGGTCCTGCAGTTGTATCTCCAGGCTGTGAATTCTCATAGGCTTTAAGCCAAGCTCTTTTCCCCAGTCCTCCCCCAGCTACTGATATGGTCCTTGACGGGGAAAGCATCTGTCCAACTGAAAGCACAGAAAGTGATTAAGTGCTTTCTTAATCAGGGCCTTGTAACTCTTATATTTGACTCTTGGCTTAGTCAAAGCCAGCTATTTCAGTAAATTTAATGTGGGATTGGATGGAAATGGTAATGAGACAGAACTTTTCACTTCTAGGTCATCACTGAACAATTTTTCAGGAAGGAAAACCCAATAAAATGATTGTTGCTTGAAGGTATTCAAGAGTGCATTTGAAATGTTGAAGCACAAGTATCTTGGCTGGTCTAACTGCTTTGTATAGCTAGCATTATGGGAATTTGCTTGTGAGTTTACTCTGCTGAGACAAGAAAATAACTTTTGAAACATTCAACAGACAGCTGATATAAAGCCCTAAGATAGAGAAAAATAAAACACAGTTCTTCTTTTGTAACCAGGAGAAAAAGAAATTCCTCTCCCATTAGCCTGGGTCTTTAAGCTGTATCCCATATAGAATGAAAAATTGCAAGAGAGATCACTAAGAAATCTGTCTGGTTGGTTCTGACCTGTAATGCCTGGACCCGTGAGGTCTGTGCACTGCCTCTTGTAGGAGGCTGAAGAAAAGAAGGCAGATCATCTGATTGCTGGGAGGATTAAAAGTACTTTACAGAAAAAAAAAAAAAGCTTTAGTGACCAACAAAATTATCACCAGAATGTTCAAACCTATAAAAAAAAAAGAAATTAAGCCAGATTTCTGTGTAACCTGATGACTTTATGCTTGGGAAGGAAGAATCATTAAGCAGAATGAGATATCTGGCAGTGGGGAAATAACAGAGAGCCAGGGCTGCAAACCATCCTTTTTTTGTTCTGATGAAGGAGTCAATCTCATCTAAGTTTGCAGGAAAATATGCCATGCCTGGGTCATGTGGAAATCTGAAGCAGGCTGCCCTCCTTTCCATCTCTTCAGTGCTAGGCAATGATCTGCATCCCCAAGAAGTTTGGAGAGGAAATATACATAAAGCCTGTAAGTATTTACGAGAGCTATAAAAAAGAGCTTTGCGGTAGTTGACATGGGAAGTGATTAAGGTACCTTCTAGGCAAAGATTGCAGAAAAGAGGGAGAAGTGATGCCAGAAGAGAATCTGGCAACAATACCGAGGTAACGATAAGTGACTTTAAGAAGGAGGAGTTGTGGGAGGAAAAGCACAAAAAATTAAATTGAAGCAGATTGCAAGACTTTTGGCCTTGGGGACTGAGCTACAGAGACTGCTGATTGCTGGACTTGCAGTCACAAAAGGAAGGTGATGTCTCACCCTGCTTGTGACTCAGAATTTACTGGTCAAAGCCCACAAAACAGCAGTTCATCAAGATTAACTTGAATTTGAAAGGACTCCATTTCCCAGGCATCTCGGCTTTCTGCATCTGTGTTTACACAAACGGGTCTCCAGTCTCTCCAGGGCTTAGCAAAAAGCTGCTCTGCATAGAAACACACACATGGGCCATGTTGCCAAGGGGGATCTCTCTGAGTGACTATTTCTTCTTTTCCTATTTAACAGGTGGAGCATGTGTTCAGACCTGTCCTTAGACACGACATGAGCATTTGCAGATGAAATGACAGTTCAGAAGACCACTGAGTTACTATGATCAATAATGAGTATAATAGTCTACCTTGGAAAGTCTGAGTTTTGGACTCTTCAGGCCCCAAATGGTACAGAAATGGCTTCTGATCAGATGCCCTTGCAAATGGGGAGGAGGAAATGTACCAGCAAGGAGAATGGTGTGCAGAAAAGGAGAGCAATAGAAACATATAGGCAAATTTCAAACCTATTCAGGAAATAGTTGTGAGTAAAGGGTACATTTACTGAAATTGGACCAGCTACAGGAGAAGAAAACAAGGGCTGAATTCATCAGGACATACTGAACAAATGCCTTTAGACACTAAGAATTGGCCTGTGTCCTCCACAAAAATCAATGGTCTGCTACTTTGCTTTCATCAGTGTTTGCTTATGGTATTTTAGTTTAGGTATTTCAGCTGTGCCAGTGTGCAGTCTGTCTTCTGTTGCATTGCTGTGTTACAAAGATGAAATACAATGACACAGAGTAAACTCATTGATCTGTGAATATAGAGCATGTTTGTCTTGATAGGCAATGGTATTTCTTGATCTTTGGCACTTCTGAGTTTTCTTTGGGTTACAGTAATGTCAGGAAGAACTTTGGGTGCTGAAGCATGCTGAGAATCAGTGCATAGCTGTAGGTTCATGTTTGAATTCAGATATCAACCAGCTGGGTTCAGATCATCATCATATTGCAGGAACACATTTGGCAACCTGCAGTGATATTCCCTGAACCTGTTACTATTCATGATTTTTATTATTTACTTAGATTGAATGAAAAGAAAATATGCTATTAAAAGTAGCAGGTAACAAAAATTGGAAAAGATAAAAAAAGAGGACAGTCTTGTACTTCAGAATTATCGAATGTAAGTGGAAGAATAATCCAGGGGTTTGTGAAGGGACTAGATGAAATTCAATAAAGAGAAATGCAAGATATACAGTTCTATACTTAGGCAAGAACAATCAGATGTACAAATAAGGGATGTGAAGTAACCAGTAGAGAAGGATCTGGAGCAATTGTGAATTGCAAGATGAAGAGAAGTCAGAATTAAGATTGCCATGAGAAAAGCAAACACCATACTGGGATATATAAAGCAGACTACCATCTGCATGACATGGGATGTGATTTTTCTGCTGTACGCTTGTCTCCAATTTTGGTCACTGTTGTTCAAGAAGGATGGAACTGGTTGAACAATGTTCAGAAGAGACCAACAAGAATGATTAGAAGTCCAGAGAACATGACTAATGAGGAGAGATTGAAATATGGGGGTTATTTAGTCTAGAGAAGATCGGCCTGGGAAGGGATATGATAACAGTCTTTAAATACATGAAGAGGAAGAGAACAATTTGTTCTTTACGTCCGGGGTGCAGAGGAGAAGGGTTAAAGTATAACAAGGGACATGTAGGTTAGATTTCATGAAAAAACTTTCATAATAGGAAAGATAAATGAAGCCCTGAAATAGCCGGAGATCTGGACTTCATGGGAGATTTTTAGAGACAGGTTGGACATAGCATGTCTCAGGAATGACAGAGGGAGGACAGGTTTTGTCTGTGGGCAGGCAGGCAGAGTTGATGGCACTGAAGAAAGTCATTTGCAGTTCTATTTTGTGTACTGTCTACAAACAACTGTGACAAGTTCTTGTTAAGATGTGATAATCACTGTAATATAGAATTTCATAGGAGTAATGGGTAATTTGGGCTGTTGATTTTGCCCATCTGTACCATCAAATGTCATAGTCACAACAACAAACTTAAGCATCTCCTCAGGTCTCCAAACTTAGTGCACACACGAATTCATATACAGGTGGCCAAAAGGCTTCCTTCTACTCTTGGAAAAACGAGACATTCAGCAAAGCAGTAAGTATCTGGACCATAATCCAAATGCCTCAACACAACCTGGATTTCTATTGATCTTTGAAAAGCATTTACTACACTTTTGTGATACTATGTTCTAGTAAGAATAAGAGTACAAACTTAAATAGTGCAAAACACCCCATCTGTTTGGGGATAGAAAACAGTATTTCCTGAGTCCTGGGAGAGACCATATTCATAGGTTCCTACCTTATGCTTGTTAACACTGGAAGTGTCACCAGGCTATGGATAGGATCCCGAAAGGTGCACAGGTTCTCAGCACTGGTTGTGGTAGCCTGCATTCACCTTTGGGGTAAAAAAATTACAATGAGTTGGAGATGCACTACTAAAATCTTCATCTAGGCTCCCAATCTGGGCATTTATTTGATTTATTCTATGGAAGTAATCTCTATTGCATTTAATGACAGATGCTGGTTTAGAACCATTTGAATGTGTGCTGGAGACCTTTCAGGATTGCTGGGGCTTGGGGACTGGTCCTTGCTGACAGGTGTAGGTTTAGTTACTGCATTGTCTTCTATGTGGTGGGAAGCTCTAGGTCTGCAGGCATGCGCTTCCCACCCCATTTGAGTCTGGTGCTTGCTCCCACGGATACCCAAAGACTCCGGGGGGCCCAGGTTACTCCTCTGATTTATGGAGGTTTTTTGTATCCCCAGCAGCCACAGAAGACCCCGCTGTGTCCTACCTTTGCCCAAAGGAATGTACCACCCCCACAGCCCGTGTGCCACAGGCTGCAGTGACCAGCTGTCACCCAATCCCTGCCACAGGCAGTGGAGGAGGGCAGACCTCCTGCCATCCCAGCACGACCTGGGGAGCAGAAATCTCTCCCTGCCACTCCAAATAGAAATAAGCTAAATTATGCTTCAGGTGAAGCGAGGAAGAAGGATGATCCAGGGTCTCTGCAGGTAGGCAGAAGTAAGCTAGCCCATGGGCTAAGTTCAGTTTTAATTTGCTCTGTTCTGTGGGCAGGGGGCAGCTGTGATGCACCATTTTGTCACATGAGCCCTGGAAGGCAGTTTTGTCACCGTCAGTAATGAATGTCAGTTCTGTTATTACAGCCCCAGAAGGAGAAAAAGACAGAATTGCTGTGCACAGAGGGCCAAAAATTTCCATAATTTTTCCTTTCCCCCCTTCTCTGTGCACCATCCTCCCTTTTGCTGCCAAAGAAAAGAGCCCCTCAGAGGTTACCCTCCGCCTTTCTTGAGCTCACATGACTTTGCTGCTCCGGATCCTTCACCCCCTGTGTTTAACCGAGGTTATGAAAACCAAGCTGCTTGCTCTCTGTTTGTTTTCAGTGATCTTCTCTGTGTGCTGCCAGCAGCCAGAGCCATGGCCTTTCCCAACACAGGGCATCACAGTGAGCTCCAAGTGCACTCAGGGTTGACGAGAGAGGTGCAGGAGACAGCAGCCAAGCTGAGCTTATGTAAAAAAATTGAGGTCAAGGCCTCACCAAGATTTACAGTGCTTTGTGTTCAAGGTACTGCTGATTGAGCTTAGGTCATGTTTTTCCTGCTGATCTGAGGCAGAGACCAGCTGCAGGGCACAATGCAGGGACACAGTGGCTTGCAAAGAGCGTGACCAGTCAGCTCTGCAGCTGCACTGGTCTGAACCCTGGATGCAAGAACCAGCAGCAGCTGGGCTTTGCACTGGAGCAAAGCCTCGGGCGTGCTGCAGGTATGAAATTGGTTGTAGAAGAATCCTGGTGGGCCAGCACTTGGGAAATGAATTAGGCAGCTGCCTACAATGATGGCAAATCCCCACTGCATTGGAAAGCAGCATTTCCAAATTGTATTTAGGTGACTTAGAAACCCATGCCCCATCTCCAGGCTTGGCAGGCTCCTATCTATGAAGCCTGTTGGGAAGTTGGGAAATAGGATTCTAAAACTTTTGACAGCACTAAATTAACTTAAATCCCACTGATTTTGGCATTATTGGAACATAATTCCTTCTACAGCAGCTTTAAAAGGAGTCCTAGTGAGAAGGAACAGCGGTGGAAAAAGAACAAAAATTAGAAGGGCAATAGTTTAAAGATGCATTGCAGGGTAAGATTAGAAATGTATCTATTTATCTCTGCTGTTTCACTGGCTTCTCTTTCGGTTTTGACTTTCGTGGAATATATTTAATCACTCTCAAATGTCAGAGTGAATGAATGTGGGTGATGCTGTCCCAGATGGCTAGCACAGAGCATGGGCTTCTCACACAAAGCAGGGGGACATGTGTGAACGCCCGGAGGACTTTCTGTGCTGATCCTGTTTCGTGACTTCCTTTGAGACCACAAAGCTGTGCATGAGTCCTCCTTTGTACTTTCTTGCTCAGCTATGCCTTGAAAACTGGCTAGCACACGTCCCAGGGAAGATCCCCGAGGTTGGCTCTGTGCTCTAAGTGTTGTCTTCTGTGGTAAGTAGGGCACCTCCATGAGGGGACATCTGGGGCTGGAGATGAGCGAGGCCATCGGGAGGAATTCACATCAGCTAGTCCTGAGCTGTAGCAGTACTCAGTTCTCCATGCAGCTGCACTGCACAAGAGATCAAGCTGTGCCTTGTATCTTGACATGCAGTTCAATGAGAGGAAACAAGCAAGCTTGTTATTCCAGAGCTGGCTATTGATCAGTGCTTCGTTTTCTTTTTTGGGGGGGAGTGTGGGGAGTCTAAAACTTGTAACACAGTTTTTCTATAGATTTTTAGTGTCTCTATTCCGCACCAGGCCACAGACACAGGCAGGCTGTGACCACTTCCCTGGGGACCCTGTTCCCATGCCCAAACCACCTTCTGGTGAAAAACCTTTTCCTGATATCCAACCTAAATTTCCCCCGACTCAACTTTGTGCTGTCTCCTCAAGTCCTGTCAATGGTCATGAGAGAGAAGAGATCTGTACCTGCCCCTCCTCTTCCTCTCATGAGGAAGTTCAGACTGCAATGAGGTGTCCCCTCAGTCTCCTTTCCTCCAGATTGAACAGACCAAGAGACCTCACCTGCTCCTCAAATGACTTCCCCTCCTGGCCCTTCACCATCCTTGTGTCCCTCCTTTGGACGCTTTGGACTTTGGCATGGGAATGTTGACATAACTGATCCATAATGCCAGTGACTCATAGGAAGATATCTGCCTTTGTTGAAAAGTATCACTCCAGAACAGGAATTTGGATCAGAATGTGGCAAAAGCATAAAGAAAGCTTCTGGTGCCATATGAAATAGACTGTCCTGCCAAAGCCAGAGATGGTACCTGCTTCAGTACAAAGATTAAGTTTTGATTTGTTTTTATATTTCATTTAGCATGCTGATGCCAGTGCCGGTATGAACCTGTATGCTGGTATGAACCTGGAATGCAAATCTTAAAAGTAGTTTTTGCATTTGTTCTTGGAGTCCTTCACGCTAAAGTTTTATTTCCTGCTGACCAGGAACTGTCCACACTAGCTTTCTGCATTTCCTACATGAAAGAACTTTACCCAATTTTTCAGCCAATTTAAATTATCTCTTCCTGAAAGATAGAGGGCTTGAAATGTAAAGAATTCTGGTAACGAATTTTCTACCTTTGCTATCAACTGCTTTTTTCCCACTAAATAGCCATGAACCAGGTAGGGAAGGTCTTGGTTTACCTAAAGTTCTTGGAATATCTTTTGTAACCATGCTTTCTATGGTAGAGGTTCTCATCTAGTGAACTCACCATTCCGCCTTTATTGTCATTGCCAGCTTATCATCATCATCAACTTATCATATGCTAGGAAAACCCCAAACTTTTTTGTTCTTGAGACGTTTTTGTGCTGCCTTGATTTACCTCATAACTCTGTTTTCTTCTCTTGTAGCTAGCCTTGGAGGAAAAAAAAAAGTCCTTCTATGCACAGATAACAGAGTTTCTGTTTTAGCTCATGTAACAAAAGCTTGTGTTTTTGTTGTCATGGCTGCCACGTTTTGTTCCCATAGCACTGTCTGTGTGTACCTGGATGTGATTCATTACCTACAGACACTAGAACCTACACCCTGTCCTGCAGTTTGTACTCAAAATGCTTCCCTGTAATAGAACAAACAAATATATCAGATCTGCCTCTTGGTGGGTTGAAGCCAATATCCAAGTTGTTTGGCTTTGATCCATCTCCAAGGACCCATCAACTAATTTACAAAAGCAGGGTTGACAAAACCGTGGAATATTCCACTGCGGGTAGCAGTCAATGCATGTTCTATATTTTAACATAAACTGATGTCCTCCATTTCCATGTTATACAAGGCAGCATTCACAAATGTATGATCTTAAAGATTATTCAGAGTAAAAGCAAAGGAATAGATCATTCCTGTCATGATAAAAGAGCAAAATTTAACAAGTTAAAAAATGCCAGCTATCAGTTGTAGGGGGAGGATATGTCTTGCCTGAAGTTTTCCTGCAATTCCTGAATGATTGGAGTGCTTGGTGTAGTGCCTGGTGTACTGACTGGAGAGCCTGGAGTCCCATATGCAAAATCAAATAGCAAAGCACTCAGTAAGTCTACGTATTTCCTACCTGGCCCATGCAAACAAAGCATGCTCACTTGGATGTTATTTTTTTACAGAATCACTGAATCATCAGGGTTGAAAGAGACCTTCAAGATTATCTACTGCAACTACCAACCCAGCACTACCATAATCATCCTAACCATGTGCTCAAATACTACATTCAGACATCTCTTGGACACTTCCAGAGACGGTGACTTCACCACCTCCCTGGGCAACTTATTCCAATGCCTGACCATTCTTTTAGGGAAATTTTTCTTCTAATGTCTAATCTGAACCTTCCCTGGTGCAACTTAAGGCCATTTCCTCTCATTGCTTTGCTTGAGACATGACAGAAGAGACCAAGCCCCACCTGGCTACAACCTCCTTTCAGGGAATTGTAGAGAGCGATGAAGTCCCCCTTGAGACTCTTCTCCATGGTAAATGCCCCCAGCTCCCTCAGCTGCTCCTTATAGGACTTGTTTTCCTGACCCTTCACTAGCTCCGTTGCCCTTCGTTGAACGTGCTCCAGCACCTCAACATCTTTCTCATAGTGAAGGGCCCGGAACTGAACACAGGACTCGAGGTGTGACCTCACCAGTGCCGAGTACAGGGGGACAGCCACTGCCCTGGTCCTGCTGGCCACACCATTCATGAGACAGGTCAAGACGCCTTTGGCCTTCTCGACCACCTGGGCACACTGTTTGCTCATATCCAGCTGGCTGTCCACCAGCACCCCAAGTTTCTTTCTGCTGAGCAGCTCTCAAGCCACTCTTTCCCAATCTTACAGCATAAACCCCACTGTCCCCCCCTGCAATTACTATAAAACATATTGTCTGTAAGAAGTTGTAGGTGTACACTTAGGTATCACCTGTGAACACGATAAAGAATTGAAAATTTATTGAAAGTTCGCTCTTTTAATGTATAAGTTCACTAATTAGTACTAGAATTTCTTAGGATTGGGGCTTGTTTCATCAGCTCTCACAAATATAAAATAGAACACTCAGTCTTCAAAGTAAAACCCCTTTCTTTGCCACTAAACCACCCCCACTTGAATTTCCTCCAGAATTTTTTTTTTCTTTTTCCTATATATTTTACTGCTGGTTCCTTTCTCCTCCCCATTTTCCTCAATATCCCAAGAAAAGAGCAAAATTCCCTAAATGTTTCTCCAGAATCTCACAAACAATGTCAAAACTCTGAGATCTGCCAACATTTCATTTTCTTTTCATAAAAGGCAATTCCCCTTCCCTTCTTTCAAGCAATGTAACACATTCATTTTGAAGAACTAGCTTCTGAAAAACTACTGTCACTCCAGGTTTTGAAGGAAACTAACTGTGTCCCTCCATGGAAGAACTCCTTGGAATGTACCGTTGGAGACAAAGAAATTTGGGAAGACGTGTCATATTTCCCATGTTTGAATCCTGCTGAGTGCTTGTCCTTTCTGGTATTTTGTGGCAATGAACTCCATAGGCTAATAATGTAGTGAAGGGTTTTTCAGTCAAGTTGCCACAAGTATAACAAGGTATAATAAGGAGAAAATAGGGAATAATTTAAAAGAGAGGGTATCTACATCAGGTGGAAGGTTTAAGTCAAGGCTGGATATTTGCCTGAAGAAAGAGTATTTCAAACTGGAATTAGATGAGAAGACTCCTAAAGGCTGTGTTAGAACAGAGTAGCCTCTTTCAACTTCTCATGTAGGAAGTATTTCAGCTCCCCAGAACTGCATCATGACTTTCAGCTTCCATTGGCTGCTGTCTGGATAGACGCCAGTAGAGAGGAGGAAAGGGAAAACATGTTCTTTTTCTTTCACTCCAGCTAGAAATCTGGTTTCAAGGAAAATATCTGCTCTGCCTTTCATCAAACTCAGTGTTGGGCCAGTTGATGTGTTAGGGCTTGGGGATATTCCATGCAGTGTTCTAACAGCAGGGACTCATTTGACTACCGTGCAGCCAAATGTCCTCTGTGTGGCCTCGTGGGATGGGCCACTGTCAGGTGGCCTTTGCAGGAAACAGTGCTTTGCTTTGAAGAGGTGGAGGTTCGGGTTCTGCTCTGCTTATCTCAGGTAGGTTCCCTCTATAAGGTCAGAGTCCAGGACACTTCTCATGAACAGGCCATTCACAGCTCTGCAGCAAAGTAAACAAACAGGATCTGATCACAAACAGCTCATTATCTACTCCATTTTCTGAATCATCACATCCAGCTTGGAATGGGAATCCCATCTAAGCTGGTTGTTTTTGGCAAATCAGACTATCCCTTGTGACCAGAAGTGACTGGTTTCTTCCCTTTATTCCCCACACTTTGCTGAACATAATAGAGATACTTTCCAGCCTCGGTTGTGGGTAAAGACAAGGAACCAAAGGGACTAGGAACTCTTTCCAGTGGCAGCCATGCTGGAACAGTGCTCCAAGGAAAGCAATGTGGAGAAAGGACAGAAAACCTGTCATTTGGGCAGCTCCCTTTCAGAGTGGTAACAGCAGCAAAGAAGAGGCCAGATAATGGCAACTTGAAGTGGGATAGAGGAGTAAGAAGCCATGATGTGGGCTGGAGTGCATCCACTAAGTGTTCTGAAAAGAGACATCCTGAAATGCACTGCAATCTAGTAAACATGTGTGTGTCAGCAGCAAAGGCTCTGGAGTACTCTGGGGATTTTCTTATTTCCTGGAGATTCTGACACAAAGAAAAAACAATAGAGGAAAGAAGAAGGAAAATGACATGCCAGTTTCTATGCAAAACGTGGGAAAACATACTTTGTATCAATGAAATATTTTATCTCTTCTGAAACAGGTCAACTTGTGTCACTCTTGAGTACTTTAAAGCATAAGACAAGACAGAAAATTCAAAAGGAAGAGCTCTTTTGAACAAGAGAATCCAAATGTTTCAAAGAATGCTAATTTTTATCTTCGTAGATTTTTCATTAATACACAACAACCACAAATGAACAGTGTGGCAAAGCCAAAAAGAAATGTGTAAACTTGCAAAAAAATCCCATGTGAAAAATTTTCTCTGGGGAAAAAAAATTACATTTCCACAGTTTAAAAACATGAAAAGGTTGGGGACAGAGTGTTCTAATCCTTCTTTGTGCATCTGGGAAAGTGGGTGTCAGCACCACTCTTTTTTCCCTTCTTGGATCCCAGTGGGTGCCAGAACAAGCAATTTTCCTAGCCATGCTGAGAGGACATAAATACCACAAAGGAATTTCTTCAGATTTGAAGCCAGTGCTGTCATAACATGGACAATACCTTGAAGGTGCTGAAGTACTAACAAAAGGAGAAGAGATTCAGGCCTGCATATGGGTTTCCGTGTCAGAGCTGAGCCAAGACTGCTCAATCCCATCACAGACAAGCAGGAGATCTGAGTCAGTGAGGGTGGTAGAAAGGAATGAGTACATCAGAGCCTCCCAATTGCACATGATGAACCAGTTGGAATATCGGCACAACTCAGCCTTTCCCTCCAAACACACAGAGATGCTTTATGCAACTCTCACTGTGCAGGGGAGATGGACTGTTCTCCATTGGATACAGAGGAACAACATGAAAGTCCAGCATAAACATCCCTCTGTCAGAACCATCGCTGCCCACCTCCTCCCCATCACTTACTCATTCCTCCCATGGGCAGGACTGGAGATGAAATAGCAGTGGAAAGCAATAGACAAGCCTGCCCAAAAGGAAATTGAGCAGCTGCTGGAGCCTCAGAGTGACACTGGAGTAAACAGCCTGTGTCTGTAATGACAGGAGTTTAATACATGGATCATCATGGATATGACAGACACTGGGTCCCTTTGTGTTGTGGACATATGGAAACCAACACATTCAATTAATCCCATGTTTCTGGACCATGTTGTTGTGTGTGTAGATCAGTTCCAGAGGACAGACTGGAAAGCCCTGGAGCAACCACTGCTGTCTTTCAAGGAGTACGTCCAAGTCTCTTTGAAAATACTCAGTGGGGAATGTTTGCTTCAGATATTGTCCTCCAGTGCAAATTGCATTTCATCGTGGGCCTGGAATAGTGGAGGGGAAAAAGGACTCTTTGGTATAATGGGTTCAGACTGAAGTCCTAAAAGCCAAGCCCATGTTTTGAAGCCGTAGGGAACCATTGCTGACAGTAGCAGAACATGGATGACAATGGAAGGAATTGTAGGAAACACCTAGTGGGGAGAAGATGGCCTGAACAGCACACTGAACTCCTGTAGGGAAGGAGCAAGAAGCATCACATCAAAGTAAAACTATAAATTATACTTTGTGTAATAAATTACACTTTGGTTAGCCCAAAACAACCAAATTATCACAGAAACTATAACAACAATTTATTTCCCTCTTAAGGTCATGTTACTCAGCAGTTGGCAAAGTGGAGGCCCTTTCTTGCAGCTCTGTTTCCCAGATACAGTGTCTGTCTTACCAACATTAACCTGTTTCCTACAAGATAAATTGAAAATCTTGAGGCTGCTCAGCCAGAATGTGCTAATTAGAAACTGAAGGGGCATTTTGCAAGGTATGATTCACTGTGCTTGGACAGTGAGTGATAGCACGCGTTGGCAGAAGGTATGCAAATTGACAGCAAAAAGTAATTTGCTCCCACGATATCTTCCCCCAAGTCTTCTCAAATCCAGGAAGGTCAGAAGTTACAGAAATAGAAAGCCCTCTTTGTATGATACATCTTCAGAAAAAGTGGAATGGTCCGATATTGCAGTATGCTTTCATGAGGATGAGGTGATCTGCTAACTCAGGGACCACTGAGCCAGAGAGCACATTCTGCATCCCACAAAGAGCAGACTCTACCAGCCTGAAGACAGATGGATACACTACTCATTTAAGAGAGTGCCAAGCTAAATGGACAGGCTGCTGCAGTGAAGGCACCAAAGTCAAGAGAAATGACATGGAGATAAGAATGAAAATTAAAATATGCACACAAAAAGAAACAACCTGTTGTCAAGGCCAAAATAACCCCCTATCCTCTAGTCTTCACAGACAGAAATTCTATACAGCAGGGTCAAGAGTTCCAACAAAATAAAGGATACCCCTCTAAGATGAACTGGTTCTCCAAAAATTTAGCACTGAATTCCCAGCTGGAAGTTAAGTCAGTAGATGATGGTGAGAACACATCTTTCACTAGACAAATTAGACCCTTTTTTTCGGGGTGAAGGAAAGACCAAAAATACTGTCCAGTGCTCAGTGAGACCAGATGGAGCTCTGCCATAGACT
Organism: Falcunculus frontatus; assembly: GCA_013398115.1. Lineage (NCBI taxonomy): Eukaryota > Metazoa > Chordata > Aves > Passeriformes > Falcunculus > Falcunculus frontatus. The sequence continues at coordinate 5,302,031 of VZRV01005418.1, forward strand.
TCATTGGTGCAAGATTTCCAGTCTTGCTGTTGATCTGAACGTTGCTCCTCGCAGATCCTCCTGGTCTCCAACCTGAAGCTTGCCCATATAAACTAATCCGCCAAACTTTTTTTGTCATTGCAGGCAACCAGCAGAAGACCAGGCCATGTAATCTATGTCTTCTTTCCTAGAGGAACACCTTCATTATCCTGACCCCTGAGCCAGGTACCTCTGACTGTCCTATCTTCTCCTTACTTCAGTGAACTCCAGTCACTAATACCTGTTCCCTGCCCGTATTGGTCAAAACCTTCTCCAAACTGATTCTCCAGATGTATAGGGCCAGGTTAATCCAAACCCAGACAAGGAAAGAAACTGGTAGAGGCCTCCAGACACTACATGCTGTTGTGACACATGGGCTGGAATGGCGTGCTACACCAAATGGTGCCGGCAGGAGAAGATGGGGAGAACAGTCTTTTCCAGAAAATTCATGCCTCATGTATAGATACAGCTCTCCTGGCAGAGTAGATTATGCAGAGCCAGAAGAAAAGCCTCATCCAGGCTGGGACACACTGTTTCACCCACAGCCATCTTGGAACTGCTCTATTCCTTTCTATAGCCTCACACACCACTGCCAACAAAGAGATAATCAGGAGGACAATGTCTTCATTTAGAGATTGATGGTTCCCCCTCCTTTCTGGTAAAGACCTAGGCTTGTGGCTGGAGGTCAGCTGGGATGCAAGGGCAGCCAAGAAACTCTTTCAGTCCACAATGGGATGAAGCAGCCATTTTAATAAAAGGGAGAAAGAGCTGTTTCCTCTGTGGCTGAAAAAGCTTGTAATTGACCTGGCAGAGTGTGCAAACCCTGGTTTGCATGGGAAACGCTCTCTTTTCCCTTACACATGTGCTCCTTTGTAATACTGCTGGGGACTGCTATGCTGCTGTCTGCAGTGTCTAGCTCTTAATTAAGTGCAGCAGGGTCTATTGACACGGTGGGACAGAATGGGAGTCTGCTGGTAAAGCCCTCACCAAAACCAGCTCAGACAGTGCAGCCAAACCTGGAGGAAAGCGAAACAGCTAAAAGAGAGTCCCGTCTCCCCACTCCACAGCATGATCAGAGCAGACTATGAAATCTGTCTCCAAATCTTACTACCCTCTTTGCTCCACCCTCGGCCTGGAAAGTATGAGTGTCTCCTCAGATCAGGCTAAAAAAGTGTCTTATAAAGAGCTGCAAATCAAGGTGAATATTACCTGCAAAAAGAGGAGCTGTTTTTGTGACTTTCACATCATGATCAGCCATTTGCTGATCTCTCCTCCCATTTGTGCCGAGGGTTGCACAAGCTCAGATCCAAAAAATCCCATGTCATATCCCAAGAACAAAGTATTAGACATAGCAAACAGATGCATACAGAAATAGGAGGACACAACGATTCCAGCTAGTTTTGTAGCTATGGTTTTGTAACAATTCAGTATCAAGAAAAAGCTTAAGTGAACTGAACGGGGGATGGATGAGAGAGCATAAATGCTCAGCGGGTATATGGATTACGTGTTAAAAGTGCACTGGCTCTGTCAACCCAGCATTTGCTGTTCACTCACTTTTCCATGGAGGTGGCTGGTTCAAAGGAGGGGGATCTAATATGTTTCTCGAATCAACGTGTTAGAATTCAGTATACATTAGGTGCTGCCTTTGCTGAGTCTCTTAGATGGGAGAGAGGCATGACTGATTTGCTTCCAAATTCTTGTCAGGAATCTAATGTCTACCCATTTTTTTCTTTGTCAGTTCTTTTTCTCTGGTGCATCATTTCTTCAGCTCTTCTCCTGCTTCCTTTATCTCCATCTGTCCCCAAACAGTACTGTTTTCCTGCTGCAAAATAGATGCAAGTATTGCCAATTTATGCTTAAGTTTCTTTTCTTCCTCTCTCTTTATAGTATACTGAGTCACATAAAACAGAGATGAGGGAATCTGCCTGCCTCATGGCAAGATTGCCTTTGCTGAAATGATTTGTCTAACCTGCTATTAAAACCATTCAGAGATGGAGATTTCACAAGTGCCCTAGGCAATTCTATTGCCTAAAAATAGACTCCTGTTTATCAAATAGTCTGAAACTATAATCTGTAGCAAAGTATTATCTTATGCTCTACAGCACCAAGGCTGGGACAAATGAAGAGGCCAAAATAATCTTCTGCCATTATTCCACAGTCAAAAGAAGTCCTTAGAGCACAGTCTTCAGCATTTAGTCACAGCATGTCTCCTGGCAGCTCTGTGTACTGAAGTTAAAATGCTTGAGCTGGTTCTGATATGTATATGCTAGGACCCATGGTAAACAAAAATCAGTATCTTAGCTGCTGAGATTACAGCTCTGAGTTGTGGCTACCTCCCTCCACACTCAGACATCTACAACCATGCCCACACCTTCCTTGGAAATTATCTTGGGTTTCAGTTCCAGAGGAGCAACTCTGGGACAACATGAGATAGGTTTTTTGGGAGAAGACTGGCTTTGTTTGTGGTTGGGGTTACTTTTACCCCAGCATAGGAGAATAGAGATATTCAGATGAAATATTAAGAGTAAAATTGAAGCATTTTCTGTCTCCAGTGTTACAGTGAACACAGATTTTTCCAGGTGAACACATTTCTAATGCCTGCCCACACATCACACTGCTGGTTGAAAGCTCCAGCATCATGGATCTTTGACCCTCATAGAAATGTTGGCCTTTTTGGTAAGCATGAAACAGCTCAGGGGTCATCCAAGGAAGTGTGTACTCTGGTTGCATGTTCTATGAGGCTATTGATCGTCAGATTTAGTGTTCTGGCCTCTTATCCCAAAAGAATGCATATTTTCATAGAAAATACCAATTACTCTAGCTCCTATGTATATGAACCATGACTTGCTTAGCCAGGGCTCATGCAGCAGATCTAAAGAGCTCAGAAACAACTTCTCAGTTGGTGCCTGAGTGAAATATTCAACATGATAAAATGAAAACAATCCCTATCCTGTTCACTGGTCATAGCTGTGGTTCTGAAATAATCAGTAGAGCTGAGCTGGGAGTGAAAGGGAAACACATGGTCTTACCTTGCTTCTCTACCCACTGAGTTGCTGGTGAATGTTATGATTTATTTGCTTGCATTACTCTTTTCTCTTCTGACTGCCAGCCCCTCTGATTTTCAGACAGAACATCAGTGACTAATGGGGTGGACATGTTCCCCAGAAGAACGCGATTTCTCCCTTCTGCCTCGGGGTAGTCTGGAGGTCTACCTAGGACAGAGCAGCAGGAAACCCTTCGGCACTGAACAGCCCAGCTGTAGAAGATGTGCCCAGTAGTGGCTCTAGACAATGTGTGAACAATGAGATCACAACAAACCCCTAATTTAAAGGGGTTTTGTTCCAACTCCACGCGCTTCAGAAAACTGTAGGGGAGCCTGTACTGTCCACGAACACACATCCATTTAAACAGAAGCTCTGGGTTCAGTAAAAAATAATGGCTTTTGTTCTATAAGCTGTGCTTGCCTCTTTGGCAAAACCACTTAACCCACACTCAAGGACGGGCAGGATTTCCTTTGGCTGACTTATTTTATACTTTTTGGCTATGGAATGGGTGTAGGTTTGTAAAATGAGAATGACTGACAGTTTCTTTGCACGTATCCAGCCAGGCTCTAGAATCAGTGATGGTGGAACCATTGATCTCAGTGGAGTTTTCCCCCTTTACTTCAGCAGTGAGTTTGTCTTTCTATGCACACAGAGGTACAAATCCCAGAGTAAATTCACCTGGACTTTCCTTGTTCATAAATGAGCATACATAAAGTGAATTTAGAGGAGTCAGTGCATTTTTCTTTCCAGAATAAATAATTAGGTCCTTTGACCCAAAAGTTTCAAAGACATGTCCAGAACCTAATGCTGTCCGTCTAGTAACAATTGTGACAGATGCTGTGGAATGGTTGGATTATCTGGAATCACAAATAGATGTTTCCATCCAGGCATTTCCTTTTCCAAACAGACACAAGATTCAATAGATAAAAACTAGAGAATCAAAGTTATCATTCTTATAAAGATTATCCAACATTTCAGTCCAGATCTTGCCATCAATGTTGTTAAATCTTCAGCCTCCTGTCCCAACGTGAAGGAAATCAGATGGGAACATTTATGGCAGCTGTTAAGATGAGGCAAAAGGCGTCCAGCTGCAATTCTGAATGGCTTTTTGCAGCTGCACATGGCGGTGCTGAGACAGCCTTGATATGCTGCCTAGTGTTCCCAAATTAGCTCCCAGCAAAGAGCTTAAGCCTCTAAGCTGAATGATGGTGAGTGTCTCAGTGTTCTAACTTCTGCTTATCCTGGGAATTGAGGTAAACATGTCTGGCTGCTCGGACTGTGAAAAATACGATTTGCCATTGAAATGTGTCTGGCCTAATTATCTTGAGGCCAACATTCCTAGCTCCAGAGCGACGTGATCCTCCTAAGGGTGTGATTTCAGACATATCCCCTTCTCCATGAAAGGGGAACTGAGGATCCGAGCCTCATATAAATAACAGTGCATCACCCTATGCCTAATGCTGCTGGAAGAGGGTCTTTGGTATCCGAGAACTTGAATCTCATGAGGAAAATTTGGCTGTTTGGCTAATGTCCCATGCCAATCAAGTTCACACTGGCTGGGAGGAAACTCTCACAGCTCATGACTGACCATGAAGAGGAAGATTATTGCCTAGGAAAGGGTGCTGTGCTAGACAACGATGCATGGCCAAGTTTGATGAATTAATAGAATGAGGAGCAGCTTATTTGGATTTCTCTGGAATATTTTTACTCTGCAGACTAAGGTAGTTGCTTTCCACAATGTTCTAAGCCTGTAAATTCCTTCTGGCCTGAACAATATTTTTATTATTATTATTTTTAAGCATGTAGACTAAACACAATCCATACATCTCAGAGCTGCCCAAGCAGTTCTTTCCCTTGCACTGGGAAAACAGGGTCCTTTGGATTTTTTATAGCCAGCTCTGTGCTTTGGATGGCTGACTTTGCAGGACCTCTCTTGCTTTGGGTGACACAAGGGGGGCAGTAAGAAGGTCACTGCACCTCCAACTTGCTGTGCTTTATTCTTAGTGATTGAATGAGCACCACACATAAACTCTGCTGGGACAGCTAGTCTCTAAGAGGACAAATTCCAATTTTGCACTGAGTGGCTTAAATCAAGAGTCACTTTACTGAAATCAGCAGAGTTATTTTGGATCAGGACTGAAAAGAACGTAGCCTAAGGTCAGAATCTGAGTTGAACAATCCTCAGAAGCTGCAGAGACTAGATGGTATTTACTTGGAAAGCCAAGGCATATCTGAAGATATTCAGACTTGAGCTGCCTGACCTGACACAGCTGAAAGCAGTTCTAGTTCTCTAGCTCCTCTCTAGTAAGAGACTTACAGCTTCTCTGCTTATCAGCAAGGACACTGATCAGCTCACTATCTCTCTCCCAGGACTCTTATAAGGACTTTCACAGGGTCCCTGGGATCATATCTTTTTCTGGTTACATCAGTGGGGCTGGTACAGGACCCTTTGAGTACTGTGAGCAGTTTTGGGCACCACAATATGAAAAAGACATCAATCTTCAGCATCCTCACAAAGGGAACCAGAAGGGTAGGAACTGATCTCTTCACTCTTGTGCCCAGTGACAGAACTCGAGGAAACAGCATGAAGCTGAGTCAGGGAGGCTTAGGTTGGATATCAGGAAAAGGTTCTTCACTCAGAGGGTGGCTGGGCACTGGAACAGCCTACCCAGGGAAGTGGTCACAGCACCAAGCCTGACAGAGTTCAGGAAGCATTTGGACAATGCTCTTGGGCACATGGTGTGACTCTTGGGGTATCCTGCACAGGGCCAGGAGTTGGACTTGATGATCCTGACGGGTCCCTTCCAACTCAGCATATTCTATGATTCTATGATTTTATGTTCACTGATGGATAGAGTCTTAGATACAGAGGAAGGGACTGAACATGGATGAATGAATAAACGGAAGAGGAATGGAAAGAAAAGGGGAGAAACAGGTCCCTTCAACAATGCCTTCAAAAGACTCTATTTGACATAAATATAATGCTTCTGCCTCTCAACCCCCACTCCTCAAACAGCAATGAACAGTGGAGCGAAGGATTTTCAATTCTACAATAATGTTCATGATACACATTAATAAGAAGCCATGAGCTGAGTTTTATGTTGACATTGTTGTTCCTTGCCTGGTGTTTCTTTTTTTTAGGAAGGCCTCTGTATTTGATTCAGCACAGTTTGGGCAACTTCTAGGTCTTATCCCAGCTCCGTAGCTGGAAAACCTTACACAGTCATATTAACTCAAGAAAACATAACTTGGCTTCAAGATCTGTCCCTCCTCCCCACAGTGAATGGTCCCAGACTGCTTGAAAAAGGAGGAAGTTAGTAATTAGAAATCCATCATACTTATGTATATGCATTAAATTAATACAGTTACATACACCCCCACACAATACATTCAGTAATGTTTGATTGGAAGTTAAACTGCAGAACACTGATTTGATCTTGATAATATCAGTTCAAGCACATCTTTTCCAGCACCAATCACTCTGCCCTTCAAGCTTAGCCCTAAGAATCCAGAAATCCTACATCAGTCTTCAGCTTCACCACAATTTTACCAGAATGACCTCAGAATAATAGTTTAATATACAAGGATCTGTTTTCTCGTCTGTGATACTTATTCTCAAACTCCTGGGAGGTTTGTCAGCATTCTGGATGTGCAGGAGTCACTTAGTTTTTGTGCTGGTACAAAGAGATTTTCAGGTGAAATTTGGCTAAGGTCATACCTCATCTGGAAACTTCCAAATAGGGTGAGATCAGCTAAATAATGAGTTCAGAACTGGATGGCAAAGAGGTTTCCTTCTTGTGATTCATTACACACCCTTCAAAGCTCACTCCTATGTTTTACTCAGCTGTTTCCAGATTTTTCTGAAAAACTCATGAAGTGGAAAGTGACACAGCAAATCTGGTTGAATTACTTCCTTTAAAAACCCTTTGAAAACTCTATTACATATTACAAATAGTCAGCCAGACAAGATTGCAGAAACTTTTTTTTATAGCTTTTTTTTCCTCTCTTCATTACCAGGAACCCCTTTTTCTTGGCTATTCACCCTCTCTGGTTCAAAAAAGCCTGGGCTAGAATCTCACAAGAAGGAAAAATCAGCTCCTTTGGATGCAGTGGGGACAAACAGACAGCCTTCTCAGCAGGTACTTGCTTGGTTCCAAAGTAAAAAAAGTATTTTAGATATTCTTTAGGTAAATGTTTTGAATGATCAGAAACTACCCTTAAAACATTTTTCAAAAATTATTAAAAACAAATAATTAGTAAGGATTTGTTTTTTAGAAATAATGCTCACCTTTTAATTCAAGTTTTCAGTGTAAGACTAACCAAAATCTTTCATTCAAGTGAAACCCATTCTTTCTCCTATTCTTGTGGTGAAATTTGGTTTAGTTTCTTAAATTACCACTGCAAATCCCTATTTAGGTAAATTAATATTTTTTTATTGTCTAAGAATACTCTTAATGGCTTAATAAAAAAAAGTACTAAAAAAAGACTTGAATGGAAACAGGCTTCATTTGCACCTAGGTATGAGGTCTTTACATTTTGGCCCAGAGATTCAAAACAAAATGCTTGCAGCTTGGTTTCTAGATTTGTATCAAACACAACTGGCATATGTATCAGTACATGTTGTATCTTTACATATCAGGCCAACTTTTGTAGGCGTTCAAATAAGAACATTAATGTGTATATGAAGCACGTATCTTAGAAACCTGTCTGCATTACTGTACTCAAAACCAATTCTCTAGAGTTTATGCAAAAACAAAAAAAGTTTTCCCTTCCCTACCATTTAGGAGAGAAAAATCAAAAAACAAAAAACATCAAAGACATTAAAGCAGAGGGGTGATTTGTGTCAATTTTGGAAGGTCCAACAGGTAGAGAGTGAACTCCAACCCAGAGGTCTAATACCCATCCTATTTCAAAGGTGAAGATATAGGTCATCGAGTTTTGCTTAAAAATGTTATTTATTTTTAATAAAAAACATTCACTGACTGGCCTGTTAGCTTGGCAGCCACTGCTTAATTCTGTCAACTGGAACATGTGAGTTTGTGAATAAACTCAAGTTCCCAGGACCTAGGCTGGCAGAGGCTAAGTGCTTTTCGGAGATGCTGTGTTTGAGTCCCTGGAGGAGGGAAAATGGCTTTAAAGCTCTTCAGGGATAGGAGATTCATTGGGTCTGGTTACAGTAGGCTCCCTTATTTCTCATTTGTGTGTGCCTTCCCGGCTGGGTGAAATGGTATGAGTTGATGAGACCATGAAGGGAAACAAGGGCAAGAACTGGGGTTTTTTTTCTGGACAGCAGAGTTTGGGGTCTAGATACTGGGCTTTTTTTGCCAGACTATGAAAGAGAAAGAATAGTTCTTAAAAGAGGGAAATGATTCAGGGCTACAAATAACTCTGGGACAACTGGCACCTTAACCCTGTGGGTGCTGTCATAATTGGAAACATTTCTCTGAGCTGCAGGTCTTGTCTCTGTCTGAGACCACAGGTAGTGGAAAGTTATTCTGTCATACTGTGACATTAACATTCATGACACAGATTTTAAGAAATTCAGCATTTTGAATGTTACTTTGTGTTGTGTGGTTCCCATCCCTTAGAATCCCAATCAAGATTCACTACCTTGTTATGTTAGGGACTCCCTGGAGTCACTGGGTGGAAAGTGATTGGCTCAGATGGAGCACAGGATAAAGTGAAACACTGCATTCAATTCAACGACACTGTATTGAACCACTTTTCAGTAAGCTGTGAAATTCTTGCTGGATGCTTCTCCTGAATGGGACTTTGGTCCAACCACAAGAAACTCTCTGAAAAGAGAGGCTCTCTCTGCCTTTTTCTAGGTCATCCAGCTAATTGCATTAATTTTCAACTGTAGCCCTGTCTGTAAAGAGGCAGCAAAGACAGGGATTGCTTTTTGCCAGGATGATTTCCCAGTCTCTTTTGGAAGAGCCATCTGGACTCCAGTTCATATTCTCAGTGCCATTTTCCTGGGCACCTTACCTATTCCCTCTGCTGGGTTTCTGTGGCAGTGAAAATTTCTGGCATGACTCTCATAATGTTAACATTAAACCCATCAGTTGTACTTGAGGCAACCCACACATCTTCCTTTCTGATGCTAATTTGGTTTCCTCCCTGGAAGTCTAAAATATCAAAGCTAATCCTTTGCAGCATTTCTTTAGAACAGCCATTCTAAAATGGGGCTGGACACCATTTCTTTCCAACTTCTAGTGCTGATGTTCCAAGTCACTGATTATCTCTCTTCCTCCCCCCCCCCCCCCCCACCTCGGTGGACAAATGGAGTCTTTATAAGAGAATAAAAGAATCCAAATATCCTTTGCTGCCAGCTATAAAAATTAAAATCAAGTTGAATCCAGCCATTTCCCTTCCTATCCCATCCAAAGCCTCCCTTCCGCAAGGATCTGCTCTTGTGCTCACTGTTTCTCTGCCTGTAACCCACAATCACAGCCTCTGAGCTCAGACTGCTCAACAGAAGTGAAACCAGAAGAGACATCTTGCCTGAAATTCAGTAGCACTAAGGTCAGTGGCTTTGGGCCTTAATGGAATATCTCAAAACCATTTTGGCTATTTAGTGGCAGGAGCTGAGTTTCCGAGGTGGGTGAGAGAAGTAGAACACTTTCTTGTGAAAGCCAGCCTCTGAGGAAGGAGGCAGGAGACAAGCTGAATGGTTTGCAGCATTGTGCTGTGGGATTTGGTTGGGTTACTCAAAAGGAATTGGCCTCAAAACTGGCCCAATGCATCTTGCAGAAAGATTTCGCCACTAACACTTTGCAGAATTACATCTACCAATTATTGGCTGGTATTTCCTAGCAGAAGTAATTTGTACTTGTTTTTTCCCTTTTTAAAAAAGGGAAAAACCACCAGCAGCCTTTCCAAGGGAACATCAGAGTGCTTAACCAATAAAGAATTTTCTTTCCCTCAGGGGAAAAAAGCATCCTTCTATTTCATATAGATTTTACATGCATTGCAACACCCTTTTAACTTTTCCAGGCTTAGATTACAGTGCCTCCAGTCCTGGCATTAAAGCTGATTTACACCCCGTAGTAAAGTAAAACACTGTCAGATTAAGAGCTTTGAAGGCCTTGGCTTCATGGAGGTTAATGGAGTGCATCCTGTTAATGTCAGCTCAAGGATGGCTCAAGGGAAAATGGAATAATATTAAAACAAAGCAAATTACAGGAAAAGTGACACTTGGTGAGGCTTATTCTTGGGACAAACATCAGAATGTGCCCTTTGCCATATATGTTATGCATTCCTCAGTTTGTTCTGAGATGACTAAGTCTATATTCTGACATAAAAGATTAGGCCTCCATGTAAATGTTCTATTCAAATACTCACTCAAATACCCATAGTAATTGCAGTTCTGGAGGCTCACTGAGGACCTATTATAGTCCTATAGTCCTATATAGATGACCTTCTGAGAAAGTTTCTGTCACGGACACTTCACATCATCATCCCATTTAGTATTTGCTTCTTATGTAAACAAGACCATGTCCCTGTCCCCTGACTTTTGCGCCACCTTTTATATTTCTTCACCTCAGAATAGAGCCTGAGAGCTTCTGTGGCCAAAAAGTAAGCTTTTATTAGTCTCTTACCTCCTATAATATGTGCAGTCACCTTACAACCGAAGAAATTATGTCACTAGAGGGTGACATCTCCAGATTTGATGAAAATTTCCATTTGAGTTGTTGCAGAAGAGATGGAAGGAGAAGACATTGCAGCCACAGGACCTCTTCTTTGAACATGGCCTTCCCATGGAAGTAGTTTGCCTGTTTCCACTGCCAGGCAGTAGACATATTACAGTCCTCAGACAAGACCTACAAATGCTGTAAAACACAGATTCTAAAGTATAAAAGACAGGACAGCTTTCTCTTTATGTCATGTCCTATCCCTCACTTCTTCTTCTCCCTGTCCCTTTAGCTTTGATGTCACTCTCCAGTGAGACCATTTCTTGAATTGTGAGATGACTGAAGGGAAGGCTGAGAATGCCCATTTTGATCAAAACTTCCAAACTCACTGAGGAGTCTAAGAGTTAGCAAACCTGGCTACCCTCTTCCTCCTCAGATTCCCTAAGAGTTGTCATAAGGATTTACCAGGTTATTCAGACATTATTCAGTACCTGTCTTTTGGCACTTTTGCTGCTCAAATGGGCTTGAAAGCAGAGTCTAGGTAGTAGAAACATCTACCTGTTCTTCTATCTGTTCTTCCAGCATACTTTTCTTTTTTATTATTAATGGGGTGAGCTTGTAAATGACAAGTTCATATCATTTTATAACTCAGCTGATTCTAGCGCATCCATGCTGTAGTCTTTACTTTTATCTCTAAAGTTCTTGTGGTCTTCAACAGTTTGTGATAACCTTGCTAGCCAATGGGACTAAAGTCTGCCTCATGTTGCCTTGTCCCTATTATTTCTTCAGCAAGGACACTGAATGGATGAACTGGGCATTGGCAGGTCCTGGTCCTTAAACACAGATTACATCCTTTTGACATATCTAAGGAGAAGCGTTATGAGCAGGAAGGTTGTAAAATTAAGAAGTGTAAGGAAGGAGAATTCAATGCATTTCCCACAAAGCCTCAGCAGATGGTGGGAGTCAGATTGATCTGGATGCATCCTAGTGATTGTTAGTTTATTTTCCAAGACAGTCCTTCTAATTTTCACTTTTTAGAGAGCAAGCTGGATTTATCTGGAGTCTCTCTTTCTCTCATAGATGAGTCACAGACATGTATTTTTATGCATACACTTTGGTATTAATCAGCAATTTCCCTTTGATTCACTCCTTCTCTCTTTGCTCCTCATTAAATGTACCAGCAAATGACTTTGTGTTCAGTCCTGTGCTTATCCAATCCTACAAGCTTTGGCATTCTTTTATCTGTTGAAAGGATGAAACCTGTTTCAGGATGGAAGCTAGTAAATTTGGAGAGAACCTAACAAAGAGTGAATTTAAAACGAATCATGTGGCCAAGCTACCCAATCAGAACAGATAAAAATCCCAGCAACAAATAGCCCATGAACAGAGAAGGGAAAAGGACTATTTATTTCAATGACTTCACAGCTGGACTCACACAATATATACATTTGAAAGCAGAAAATGAAATGCAAGTCATCCAAGAAAGAACCTGCTATGAATCATTGACAAAGAAATGTATTTGCAACAGGGAGTCTCAAATAGCAAAATTCTTGCATGAAGCAGCATGTTTCAGGTTCAAGTCTTACAAGGGACCAAAGCTTCTGAATGGACCCTTAATGTAAAGTGCAGAAAAACCTGCCATACTTTCAGCTGTTTTATATTTTTTGGGCAAGACATGGGTATTAAATCCCTCCTTTCCCTGGTGTGTCTGGTGACTTTTTTGGAATGTTGACAGTTTTGCAAAATGGATGTCCTTTTCATGTCTTGGGGAATGTCTGGGGTAAAGTGACCAATGCAGTACAAGCAGTGCAAGAAGAATGACTAAAATCCTGTACATAGCTCTGAACACATAATCTAGGCAAAGTCACAGACCTGGCTTGCCAAATGGGCATGAACGAAAACCAACTTCTCTTCCTGCTGGCAGCAAGCTTGGAGGAAAGATGATCTGTTTAAGTCTAGTCTCTTTCCTTGAGCAGTCCCTTGTTCAAAATTAAAATTAAAATAATACCAGTGTGCCAATATGTTTACTGAAAAGTCCTGCGTGGCGTAAGCACAGTGCAGTCTCGGTGACTCTGCCAGAGAATCTGCAAGGAAAGCCACAGCAGAGTTTTCCAACACCATACACTGCATGCTCCTCCTAGAGTCTCTGGCCCTATGGACCCAAAAACTTCCAGTTTAGATTTCAACCAAACACATTTCTCCCATGAAAGCAAACTGGGCAGCAAATCAAAACCATTTTCTCCTTGGCTGGGGCAACATAGTGCATCTTGAAAGAAGGAGGGTATAGAGGCCGAGTCTTATTTCAGATCCATTTCTAAAACCTGATGGTCACTGTGAAGCCCAGTATGCTTTTTTTTCTGCACTGGGAAATTTTTTCCCTGGCAGCTTAGAGGACTTTTCTGGGAATGAGAGGGCACTGGGGTGATATGTTGCAGCTTTAATGACAAGTTACCCAGGCTTTCTTCATTAGTGTGATATATTTGCATGCCTACAGAATATTTGCCACACTCTTCCATGAGGCATTGAAACCAGGCTTTCAAATGCTGAGTAAATCTTTATTCCTTTTACATGCCCAGTTTAATCTATTCCATCAGGGCTGGCTACATAAAGACATAAATCTTCCCATGGAACACTACAAAGCAACCAGCATCAATTTGTAATTTCTGATGGTTGAGCTGCAACTGCCAGGTAGCCAGAAGTTCGTGCACTTCATCTTTTCCTTAGGTTTCATATAATAAAGTGAATAATTGAGGCAATCAATTTGGGAAAAAAGAAAAAAAAAAAGAAGCTACACCTGTTTTGCTCACAGCAGAATTTGGAGGGTAGAATCTGCTGGTTAGAAACTACAACATCCTGGTTGGTGAGAGGCCTTGATTGATTTCATGGCGAATGCAAACATGTTGAATGTTTAACCATCTCTCCAGAGCTGCACTGTCATTTGTCACTGCAGATCTGCAGAAAGGCCTCTCATGAGGTTTCAGCTCCACCGACTGGGGAGTGTGACAAGAAATCATGGGAAAAATCAAGTGTGATCCTTTCTAGTCCCAGCCTTCTAACTTGGCATAGAGCTACTTTTAACTACTACAAACATTTGCTTTATCAGAGAGTAAGATTTGAAGTATTAGGATGTTCAAGAGAAGAAATGTTTCTAAAACAAGCATCTTAACAGAAGCACTCTGGAAGTAGTCTGGATTATCTCCTTCCCTCTCCTATTTCATGTCTTCCTATAAAAAAACACACCAAAGGGAACAAGCCTGTATTGGGAGTGGCTTCCTCATGGTTTTCAGACAGTGGCTGTGGGTAACCAGTAGCTTGAAAGAGGAGCCCATGGATAACATGCTGAGGAAGTAACCCAGGATGGATGTGAGAGCATTTCAGAGAGTCCTTTGCCATGCTGCTGGGCAAACTTGACAAGCTGGAGCCAGCCCTACAGTAGACTTGGGTCTTTAATTACTCCGTGTAAGTTCACATCAGCAAGGGAAAAGGCGGGATGAGGGGTGGGCATGAACCTCGTGCATCAGCCAAATCCCACTACCTTTGGATGTCCATTGCTACCTGTCATGGGAACTGAAGGAGCAACTGGCAGAGGAAGTATGTTGTTATTGTACAAGAGCAGATGGTTAAAGGGAGATGTGATACATATATGTCTCTGATAGCCAGAAAAAATACATGGATATTCAAAATCCTGGCTCCCCTTCCTGATTCTGGAAGGAAATGTGGCTTAAGCCAGTACGCTCAACACAATCAATCACTTAGATTTAGTGTGCAATATTTCTAAAAGACATATTATCTTAAAAGGGATCCTAACTTTGTACATATCTTTTTAAAAACCTTTCCACAATCTTATTTTTTAAATGTGTAAATGGTCTCTATCTGTCTCCACAGGCAATGATATTGGGCTGACTTACATGGAAAACTGAAAAAATGAAGAGCTGAGACTAACAACCATGGCCTTCCATGAGGCTGGCAGCTCATTGCACTTTTCTATAGCTCAGAGAACAAATACTGCTGTGACCACCTATACTGCTGGGGTTTTTTGTGGTTATGCCCTTCTGTTTAGGATTTCAACTCATCTGCCTGCCACGTAAAAAGTTTATAGTACAGACTGGCACTTTTCAGAAGTGCAGAGACTTTGGTGTCTGGACCGCATGCACATTGCCATGTCCATGGGTTTAAACCCAATATAACAGCACCTCCTTCTTTCCCAGTTCATTCTCTCTCAGGTTTCCTCCCGAAAGCCTTAAGAATTTAGACTGTTTCAAGAAAAACAGTTAGGGAAAAAATGTCTGGTTTAGAAGAGTAATTTATTTTCCTCCATCTCCTTTTTCAGAAATGGCCAGACTGTTAAAACATTAATTACCAAAAAAAAAAAAAAAAAAAAAACCACCAAAAAAAAAACCCCCCCAAAAAAAAAAAAAAAAAAAAAAAAAAAAAAAAAAAAAAAGCCAGCCTGAGGCAGACCATGAACATGGAAAGTTTCAGTCCAAATAATTAAAATTTGACAAAGCTATAAATCCATGAAGAGAAGAACTTCCACTGGAGACCATTAAGAAAAGTTCAATTCCCATAATGTTATTCTCAATGTTAATTACATAATGCATTAATGAATGGGTAGGGGTTGTTATTCACAGAGGTGGATTTGGCTTACTGCCCCTTAGGAATTCACTCTCTCATAGCAGCTGCTGGAAGAAATGCTATCTGCTGGGCAGACACTGCTGTGTTGTTTGGAGCTGCCAGAAAGGAGTAAGATCCCATGTAAGGTTATGAACCCCTTTTCACCTTGTGTTATGCATCATCAATCTTTAAACATGATGTTCCCATTCACATTCAAGCAAATACCACACTGCCATAAAAGTCTCTTAAAAAAGTATAATAAAATCATGAAACCAGTTATAAAAGTAGTGAACAGAGAAGATGTTTCATTGTAATAAGCTCAAATGAGAGATAATGATCTAAATATCTCCACATTTTAGGAAAATATGCACCTGGAATCTACCCAGAACTTTCATAATGGGCTGAACCAGCTCCTTCAGACTCTGGGAAAGTTCAGACCCACGTTTCCACTCTCTGGCTCGGAACCATCTCAGCTTTGATCTTGTGTGTATTTCATCGTTGCAAATCGCTGCTCTCCTATTGCAGCTCAAGTCAATTGCATCATTTAAGAAAAGTGCTACAGAAGGTGTGGGGAAAAAAGGTGTGTGGGACCACTTTTGTTCCCTCCTCACCACACACACACACACACACACACACACACACACATACACACATAAAGTAATAGAAAAGATATTAAAAAAAGAAAAGAAAGAGAGAGAAGGAGGAGGTGGTGCATGATACCATATGAGCCATTTTCCACAAGATGTGCTGTTGCAAGGGTGAAATGCTGCCATCGCGAGATTTCTTAACTTTCAGTGAGAAGTTATAGGCATGAAGAGGGGATTTCCCCATGAAATTTTGTGGTTTAGTGTTATGCAGGAAGTAAGACCCTATGTGTTCTAATGGTCACTGAGAGCCTTAAAGACGTTTCAGCATGCTCACAAGACACATTCACAGGAGTTTCACTGAGCAGGCAACTACAACTTACATCCCAGCAGATGGATACTTTCCACTGGCATCACAGTTGCTTGGGCACAAATCAAGACTGGGCTCCTGGTTCCTGTCTCAGACTGGAACCAGTCTGAGTCTGTGATGATGTTTCCAACAACATATTTGTTTGGTTCTCTCCATGAGCTCAGCCTGAATCCTACTGATTTGGAAAAATGAGACAGAGCAAATGGCCCAGCTTGGGAGTGTTTTCTAAGGGCTGATATGACACATAGAAACAGGAGTTTATTTGCCTGGAGGGAGCACTGGCCCTATAAGGGATCTTTGAACAAATTTGCCTTCTGTCTGTTCAGGGCACCAAGATTATGTTCCACACAGTTCTAGTCACAGCCTCTAAACTGCCCAGTTAACCTGGGCTTAATCCTACCACAGAAAAGAAAAAACCTCTTGAATCTATTACATTCTTTAACTCAAATATTTTACCAAAGAAGTGGCTTTTAGTTCCAGTTGCCCAGTTTACACCATCAATTAAGAAACATTCTGTGCCATTGTTTACAACAGCCACCAGAAGAGATGATATCTTCACTGGTGAGAACTGAACAAATGAAACAACTGCATCTGCCCCACACCTCTGCTCCTGCAAATGCTTACTTAATCTCTGAGGAGCTCGTGGAGCTATGAAGGGGAGTGCCACAGAGAGCAGGAAACCTCCTCCTCCTCACTTCATTCACCTTAATCCCATCACAAAGCAGTAACTGAAGGCAGCACACTCCCTGAGTTGTGATTTCTAAGGAAGGTAGCCCTACATCCATAGTATAACCTGGCTCTAATGACTCATTGGTAAAAAAGCAACAGGAGTTTCTTAGCGGTAAACAGTATTAATCACCATTTCCCATCGGTGCAGCCTATTATGAAGCGATTACAGACTGTTTACAAGGAGGGAGGGAGAGAGGGTGTCATGGGGGTGGTATTTGCTTTGGCAATCGTTCATTTCCCAAAATCCCTGGGAACCATATTCCTGGTTTAATTACATGGAAATCTCTGAGGTCAAAGGACTGAGACAAAATATAATTTCTTTCTCAATTCCTTCTGCCACAACCTCCTTCCTCTGTCTCTGTCAGCCAGTGGCAGAAAGTGACTCTGCCTGCAAACATCTTTAACCTTCTGTCAGAAGGTGGTTGCTGTCTACTGATGGCACCCTGTGGCCTGGGAGGAGACTTTGGAATTTGAATGAACATTTGGTTTACTCAAGTCCATTTAATTCTCCTGGTTTTGGGCACAATCTTGTGTTGCTGCTGTCCCTTCTCTATTCCTCAATGCAAACACTGTCAGGCGGTTTCTTTGTAGAATAAAATGTCTACAAACAATGCAGGTAGGTTGTGTCATGCCTGGCAAAGTTCCAACAGCTAACCCAAGGCCTACTCATATTCCAGGAACTTTTCGCAAATAAAATTAACTTTTGCTGAGGTGGACTTTTATTATCAAGCCAAAAGTATAGGGATCAGAGCAAATTAATGATTAGAAATAAACAGAACCAGGGAGATTACTAATCCATGTTACCATTCATTTAGAAATATTGCACACTAAGATTTCCCACCCTTCCCAGCCCCACATACATTTTCCTTGTTGCAAATATCATAGTTCTATAGTTTAAAAAAAAAAAAAAATTAGAAGCTCAAAATTTCATTTTTCCTTCTCCAAATATGAAATATAACAATTTGGTATTTGTCATAATATTTGCCACTTTTCCAGAGGTTTGAAAGTAGCACTACTTAGCAGTGCTTGTAGGCAGCTTGGTATAACCACGACTCTCTAGGAAGACTATCCCGCTGTGGCACTAGGATGTATTCAGAGTAAGAAACCATTCACTATGTAGAAGTTGTCTTACTAGACATGCTGGGGAAATAAAAGTGAAAAGAGAGACGGAAATGCTATTTTAATCTCACAGAAGAACAAACAAGACAGGGATGGCATATAAGAGGTCTGAAAGAGAGTTTAAATACCACAGTTTAAAACTCATAAAATACAGGAAAAGGCATGATTCACACATACACTCTTCCTCTGAGATCTCCTGCTGACAGCAGGAGCTGAAGATAGTCAGCACATTGCAGGATTTAGCTCAGGCTCTTCCAGCAAAGTAAAGGGGATTGAAATTGAAATTTGTTATACATGTTCCACCATTGCAGGAAAAGATCTGAGAGAAGTGCAGTGCTGTGCTAATTGCAGGTCTTGCAGAGGGCACCTCATCTGCAGAGGAAAAAAGTGTGATTGTGAATAGGTGCAGTGTGCAACATCAGGAACAATTAACTGCAGACGAAAGATTTAATGGATTTTCAAAGTTTCCATCACTCAGGCATAGGGAGGGGCTTTTTAAACATAAACCAGTGACAAATTGCTGGAGAAAACAGAGCCAAAGGAATGGTTTCGTTTTGACATCAGGAGTTAATAGACACAGCATAATCACACACTTTGGTTATATTTATCTAATATAATTCACTGAGAAAAAATTATTGAGTCAAAATAGTAGGTTTCCAGAGTCAGTGAAGGAGTCTGTTAAATAAATACCGCGTTTTGAGGGGAAATATATCAAAAGGAAGTTTCACTTTTCTCAAGCAAAAGGTCTGAGCCCTGGCATTTTTCTCTCTGCTGTTCAATTCCACAAACATCTGAATTAAGGCAATCTGCCGGCTACCAAAAACTCCCAATGAAACCAGAAAATGAGGGAGTATCCCCAAAAGAAAATACTGGATGCTCAGGCAAAGTACTGCACAAAAATCTTCCCCTTGAATGGCCACCTTCTGATTTTCAGCTCAGGGGAAAATTTCAATGCCAAATTACTGAATTTAGCAGTTGTCTTCACTACAGCTAGACCAAACTAGGGATATGAAAAGCTTTAAAAGATAAAATGGTTTAGTTAAGAAAGAGGATGCTTTAGACATTATTCTGGAACAATAAGTTTATGTGCCCAAATGATCAGCTCTCATCATGTCTGCCTGAGTCAAACGATATTTTGGAGAAAACCTGAATGGGTCCTGGCAGAATGATTGGAGGAGCTCTAAGAAACTTGGTATAACTTTCGCTCTTGCTCTCAGGCACCTGAGCTGCCATGAATATCTCATTTCTGCACCAGGTGCATATGCCAACTCCAACACAGCCTCTTTTCAATCGGGCACTCTTTGAGATAAACTTATCTTCAAGAACTACTACCAGAAAGATGCAAAAAGAAGAAAAAAAAAGTCCTCTGTAAGTTGTTAATATAGGAGAGCACTATTCTGAGAGCATTTTTAGTGGCTGGTTGCTTTCTACTACATACTCCACTGAGGGGGGCTCATTGCTATTTCACCAGTCCCTTTGCTACCAGTAGTGAAAGGCACATCCAAAGATACAAACACTCCTCGTGGCCTCTGTTTCTCTTACTCTTTTGGTAAACCTCGGCTTATGACCAACTTCAGAGATGGGATTTAGGGTTCTGGTATCTTTAGCTTGGCTATTCTTGTGTTTTTTATGAATAAGTTCTTGTTGAACACAGCAGAGAAGGAAAGTGATCTAGGGCTACATTCAAAGAGTATTTCAATTTGACGTGTTTTTACATAGGTAGTCCCTGAAACATCTATCTTCCACCTTGAACCCAGGGAAGTGCCTAAAATTTTGGACCATTTTTTTCTGCTGGTAATAAATACAGTCACTTGCAGAGAACCTGTTCTAGGAACAAGGCAAGTGTAAACTGAGCAGATAATTATTTCCAACAGTTGCTTAGATTTTGTGCAAAACAGAATAACACAGGGATAGGGATTTTGAAGAGATTAGGAAAGAGGTATAGCGAGAGGCTTTGAAGGAAGACAAATTGAGTGGGGAAGAGTGCTATCTGGGAGACTGACAAGGATACCAGAGGGGAATGGAAAACAAGAGAGCTGGCCAAATCAAGTAACAAAGAGAGTGTGCGACTGATGGTCCAAGGACTTTCTTGAGAGGCAGCCAAGGTCAGGGAGACCTGGAACAAAAAGAACCCAGGGAAGACCCCTCCAAAGTGCTGACAAGGAGAGAGAGAGGTCAGTAAATGGAGACACTGCAGGGAACCTTGACTTGGACCCTGAAGTGAGGATCCAGATGATGTCTAGGTTATTTGAAGAGATGGAAGAAAACTGTTCTGAAGAGGTTTCCTGAAAATACAAAGGAAACAAATGGCTTTGCCAGAAGGGCTCCTTGAAAATCTTGCCTTTTAAGAATATCTGCAACGAAATTTTTCTCCCTCCTGGACTCCTACAAAGTGCATTCTGCCTAGGAAGCTCTCTGCAAATCAGCTGTGTCTCTTTACTTTCACACATTCTGTGGTTCTGTTCGCCAACACACAGCTGAGGCAAACACTGGAGGACAGGGCTTATCCCTCAGCCTCAGGTGGGTATTAATCACTCTGCCTGGGCCAGCTTGGTGCCAACGGCAGATAAGCACAACACATTTATCTGTGCTCTGAGGGACTGTTGGATATGACACTAATCTCTTTTGATTTAAAGTTCTTTACACAGTGGAGGAGGTGAGTGCATTTTGTCAAAACTAAGAAACATTCTGCAGACTGAAGAAAACACTGGAGCGTCTTAAAGCAGGTAAAACATCCAAAACCTCCAGAGAGCTTGAAGCGTTTTCCTGCACCCTTTTCCAGCATTCTTCTAATTGTTACTTCCATCCTCCCACTTGGATATCTCCGAGTTACTGCCTCTTCCTAATGTCCACACTTCTAGAGAAAGACTCTGGGGGTTTTTGCACAATTCCTGCAGAAATTAAGCTGAAGGAATACCTTCATGTGTCTTGCAATAAGGTCTGCCCATCATCTCGGTCGGTACACATTCCCTTTGGTAAAAAACTGATAGTTTTTCCTCCTCTCCACTCATTTATCTCAATGGGTTTATTATAATCAAGGGACTGAAACACACTTTTCAACCTCTACTTAATTTTACACTTGACGTGGAGAGCTTGTTGCATCAGTAAACACCTGAAAGCCAAGAAGCCTTGACCCAGACTAGGCCCATTGCACGTGAGTGTTTATGGTGGAGATCTATGTGGTGTGCAAAGGGTTACCTGGAGAGAGGTCTTCTGGCTGACACAGCCTCCTCCCTCAGTAAATGCTGCAGAGGGTTAAATACATAATAAACCCAGTGGGGAAGGAGAAGAGAAGAGAGGGCTAGCCAAGCTGTTTCTTGTGCAATGGTGCCAAACTGGTTATTTATAGCATCCTGGACCAGCATCTGCCATTTTCCCTTTTCTCACTCCCTGTGAGGTGAGAGGCATTTTCACTTTCCCCTGCTCCCTCTCTCACAATTTTGGCAGCTCCTCTCCTTGAACTTGACCAAATGCAGCCAACCTCAACACAGCTGTTTGATAAACAGAAACAGGGGCAGCAGGCCGGGCTTTGAAGAGGCTTTTGCAGAGCAATAACTGAAGGTTTGAATAATGGTGCACAGTTGGCTGAAGGCTCCTCTCATTTGGAAGGACATCAGGCACAAGCAAGAGTTCGTCAACTAATTAACAAAAATGGAGAGGAGAAAGATGCCAAGACAAACAGGGGCTTTTGAAATGGTGCTCACTTTGTGGCCTCTCTTGCAAACATTCAGTTATACACATGCATATGCACACACAGTAAAGGATTCGCCTCATACATGTGTTTAAGCAAGTTTGGTATCCTGCTGAGACCTTGGAGGAAGTTCTTGACAGATCCAGGCAGAGGAGAAAACAAGGTGAGAAAAATTGGTTTTTACCCAGAAATCAGAACATTTCACCCACATTTCTTCTTCCTCATTTTGTTTCCCTATGTACAACGTAAAGGTACAAAATGTGGTAACGGTATTAGAGAAAATAAAATTAACAAACATTCAAAGTTGGGGGAAAGTGAAAACAGTAGAAAATCTATCTACTATTATTTGCAAACCCATTGGAAATACAAAACACTGCCAAGAAATTTGCCAACCTAACTGTGCATGCACAAGTTCCCGTTCTCTCATGTGGCAAGTATTCTAGAAAAGGAAACTCCTTCCAATGTGATGGGCAGAGGGAAGAACTGTTATATTTTTAAAATAAGTTTCTTTCTTTACTTGAGCTTTTAGACTTTTAGGATTGCACCAGGATGTGAAAAAGTTTTAAGAGGAAAGGCTGGTGCTCTCAAAATGCGTCAATACCCGCATCCCAATGCTTCTGGGACACCTAACACAGAGCTCAGTTCTAGTTTGCTAAATTGGTCTTTTGTGGTAGAGTCAGCCTTGGACATCTGGTAATAAAGAAGTTTCATCCTTGCTTATTTAGACACAATCCCTTCAAGGAGAAAAATATCTGATGAAACCCAAAGCTCATGTTAGGACATATCACTCCCAAAGCGTATGTTAAGCCATATCACCCTAATGAATGCTTGTTCCTACTCTTGTACATTGCCCAGTCATGTTTTCAGTATCTCTGGAAGTGGATTTCCATTCTTCCCTTTATAGTGCTTCACACTGATCTGGGAACCCCATACCAGAAGATCTGTCAGACTGGTTTTTCCCTGTCCACCTGTAATTTTTTCACTGGAGGTGAGGAATGAAGTCATGAAGGACAGTCCCATGACTATATTTTTTCCTCAGCTTCTAGCACAGGCAGAACTTTGAGGTTCCACAAGCAGCTAGAACAATTGCCTTCTGTGAACTCAACAGGGGAGTTTGTACAAGGTGTTTCTGAAAGCTTGCAAATAGTTTCTAAATTTCAGTGTTGGTGAGTGCCTCTGGCAAAAGGTTAACAGGAGTGCCAAAGAGAGAAGTCTTGTCTTTCTTCCCCAGGCTGACACAGTATGGTCATTTGCAGTCCCCACTTTTCAGCTACGCACACCCGGCCTGGAGTTCTGGCTCCATCACCTGGTCAGCCCCAGCCCCTCTGAAGGCCTTTACTTCTGCTCTCGCACTGGTCATGCCAGGTCTGTAAGATTCTGTCTGCAATGCAAATATTTTACTTTGGACTCAGGCTCCTCTCTGTATCATGCTAAGTGCTTCCCTAGATGAGGAAGCACAGAAACATGCTAGTGCACAGCAGGACCTGGGATCAGACCCTGCATGGATGAGAGCTTTGTGGCCAGGCTTTCATTTGCTTCAAGAAGTGATATTTAAAGATGTGATCAGACCTTGAAAATGTTTAGGACCCAATGGGATTATGGGAGACTTGCTCTGGCACCGTTTGAACTGGCAGGGAAAATGTAGCATCCACCATCTGCACCAGTGGCATGGTGCCAGGAAAGGGTTTTTTTTTTTTTTGAGTGGTACTTTAGAGAAAGACAAAGTTTTACCCCCTTCCAGGCCTCAGCACTGGATGTGGACACAGGCTGTGCTGACAGAAGGCAGCTTTTACTGGCACAACAGGTCGTGCAGCCCAAGCCTAACACTGGCAGAAAAGATCTGAATTAGTGCCAGCAACAAAGGTGGTTTTTTGGACAGTCATCTCAAAAGAAGGGAACTGGAGACCAGCGATTTGCTGAGCAGCCCTCAGATGCTAATCACTTTCAGCACCTCTAGGTATGAACTGGATTTAGCCTGGCAGTTTCTGAAGTAAAGCACTCCAAAACCCATTACCTCCTCTCTTCCCAATCCCACCCATAAAGGTCAGCTTGAGGTGCAACCCCATGCGAGAGACCAATGTCATGACACGCAAGAAGGGGCTGCCGTTTCAGACTCCTGGCAAGTCTGATAGTGCTGTGTTAGACTGTCTCCTCGGATTTGACGGCAGACTAGCAAAAAAGGTTATCTAGGAGCTTTCACTGTTTCCAAGATTTATCCTGGGGACAAATTGTTTTATCCACAAGATTCTTGTCTGTGAAAACAAGCAAAACTAATGTGACATTTCTCTCTTTTCCATCTCCCCAGCCCATCACTCACTGGAGTAGTATAGCAAATGTCTTTTCAGGGCATTTGAAAAACCACTGGTGCAAATTTTGGGACTGCTTTTATAAGCAATGTTCCCTTTCAGAGCAGGTGCTATACAGTGAAGAATTTTAAATGTGTTTTCTTCTTTCTCTTGGCACAAGGAAAATTTGACTCCAGGCACCCACAGAGGTCTTGATCTGCTTTCTTTGCAGTACATAAAATAACAATCCTTTCAAAATTTCTTTTCAAGCTGCGCAAGACCTACTGCAAGATCCAGCTCCATTGTTGAACCAGGGGGAATTATAATAAATAAACAAGGCAGTTGGGAAATTTGGCTGAAGAGAGGGAATTCATGAGCACAAGCATTGGATAGAGCTCTTATAACTTCTGAAATGTGCTGGCCTTTGAATCCTCCCAGCAGGGAAGCAAAGGTAGACACGTGGAGTATACTTCTTTAGAAAGGTGTCTTAGAGAACCTACAGGTGATGGTCATCTGTGAAAGACAAGTGTAAAAACCTTCACCTGTCCCTAAGTCATGAGCTGAATATATGGAGTTCAGCGCTGTCGAGGGACCAGTCCAAGTGTGGTTCTCTGTCTATGTGCACAGACAAACAGAAATAAGAGTCATAAAGCCATGAAAACGCAATGAAGAGACTCAGTCTCCATGTGTGATGTAGTAGCTGCAAGGCAGTGAGATCTCAGAGCCTTTCACCTTCAAGGAGTTTTGGAACCAACATGGTGCAGCTTCTGCAAAGTCACAAGGTTTGACAAACATAGGTGAAATCACACCTGTATTTGAGTCCTTTGCCACGGCTGAGACGGATGTCCTGGAGGCAGAGATTCCAACGTGACTTTGCCTGTCTATGGGCAGCTCAGGAGCCTGCTGAGGAACACAACAGGGATACACCCTCTTGTTCTGTCCCAACGGCATGACAAGTTCATCTGGAGAGGACAGGCTATAAAATGCTGCTACTGTAGGTAAGGAACACCAAAAACTTATGCCCACCACTGCTCCTGAGCCTTAAGCTTCAAGAAAAAATTATTTGCCATTTCTCTGCCTCCACTAGGGTTATCTAAAACTGCCAAGTGGTAAAGTAACCATTTGTAGAGGACTGGAAGCATTTGCTGAATGCTGACTCATGGCTTCAGTCCCCTGTTGACAAACACACAACTCTGAATCCTGCTGTGTGAGATGAAAGGAGCAGAGAGATTTACACTGTGGCTACTTCTTTGACAGAGTCAACTAAATATTTGACTGAGTCAACTAAATAATCTAGTACATCTGTGTCTTCTCCTGTGGATACGCCTAAATCATATTAATAAGCCATTATTTTTTGAGTAATCAAAACCAGCTAGCGTCTTCTGTCCCTCACTGACCTCTGTATGAACACTGATTCCAAATATATGCCCAAATCTCATATAGCAAACATGACCAGGCAGTCTTTTGATGTAATTCCTGGTTTATGTAGAGCACAGCACCACAGCAATCCATTTCTAACCAGTTTGCATATGACCTATATGTTTTAACCCTATTGCTAATGTTTCTTTGAAATGATCATGTGTACATGCAACAAAAAAATCACGTAGCAGTGACAGAAATATTTTTGCAGTCCTGACCCAAGGGATCTGATAGACTCTTTTCTTTTTTTGTAATTTGTGATTTCAAAATAAACCTACCCCAAACCCCAACAACTGAAACAGGAAATATCCTATGTTATAAGCAACTTCTCCAGTCATCTGGAGACATATGCAGCAACCCATTGAAACTCATGGAGTGGATGATGGAACAAAATGACTCACTTTTGGGCTTTGACTAGTCTAGTAAGAGATAATGTCATTATTCAAACATGACCAGCACTCCTGTCTAGTAGACGAAGCCTGCGGCATTGGAGTCAGAAGGGCTGGATTGCTCTCCCAGTTCTGGTGTTGGCTTGCTGCTGGATTCTGGACAAGTCCTTCTTCTCCATTTGGAAAGAAAAGGAAAAAGGAAAATAATAGCATGGGTATGGAGAGTTTGGAAATCATATAAAGTAAGAGGAGCTGAGTGTAACTGCTACACAGCCGTGTCTATGGAAGCACTGTGGTATGTTTGCATGGGCCCGGGCCCATGCGCGTGGGCACGGACACAGGCTGACTGCCAGGGAAGGAACTTGCTCATTGCCTTAAATTGGGCCCAAGCTCTTGTCCACGTGCATCTGCACAAGTGGGAATTGTAGATGATGCCTTAGGCTACAGTCCATCCCATCAAGAGTTATTCCAAGTTTAGCCTCTCCTAAACCCAAGTACAGGCATTTTGAATCTGAGCTGCAGCCAGCAGTGTGATGGAGCTGTAAGCTATAGAGTGCTTAATTCTGTTCTCAAACCGCTCTTTGCCCTGTGGTGTGGACTACCTTCCGTAGAGACTGTTGTCTCAGAACAGCTGCAGGAGACTCCCTCACACTGATGGGTTGAAGAAATTACAGAGCACAAGGGGAGTGTGTGCTTGGTGGGGGAGCAGCCAAGCGACCCCAGCCAGCCTGGCACTTCCTGCGGGTCAGCATGGAGAATGTGACTGCAGTGTGGGCTGGAGACCCACCAGCTGGGCTGTCAGTGGTCAGAAGGATCTGAGCATGGTGTCAGCCACCCTGCTCCACCATGGGGCTGCTGGCTCTGCTGAACAGCCAGCCTTAGGCAGGGTCATCCGACTGGCTGTTCAGCAGAGCCAGCTCTTGGAGCAGAGGTTTCCTCAGAGAACAGCCCTGGCTGGGGAAATTTATCTGATTTTTTTTTCTCTGGATAAACACTGAACCCAGGTTTCACTTGAAGAGCTTGTTTCCCATTGAATTTGTTCTATCTTGTGCTTTCCTACAGGAATGACATTGCAAAAGATACCTCCTTCTCCTTTCTCTTAAATGCCTTTCCAGATTTGCACCATCCCAGCCCTACAGGCAGGCTGCCTACTCATACTTAAAGACACAGTACACAGAAACCAGAATTACAGCTGAGCAGCCCACGCACTCATGTCTGCAGGACAAACATGTGCATCAGTGGAGTAGAGGAGGCAATGAAGCTTTTTCCTTCCTTTTTTTTTTCTTTCAGGTGCTATATGATGAAATGGAGATATGTAAGAACCACAGGAAGCATTTATTTTAAGTACAAGCTAATGCCATGAATGTTATTTGCATTACATGACAGCCCAATGAACCACAATATGAATAAGGAAAGGAAAAACTAGTGTTTTCATGACAGGTAAATCTCTCTGTTGTTTTCTCAGGTTTCCTATCAATACCAATTTGCATTCCCTTGCAGATCATTAAGGGTGTCAATAGGTAACAGCATCAGGGAGGGTTCAGAATTGCAAGAGGGCTTGTGAGTAGATGCTGACATATTTCTGGGGGGCAGGAAGTGGGTGGTGCAGGAGCTGAGAAAGGAGGTGTTGGTCTGGCTGATATATATTTCCCTTGATGTATAGCTGGTAACTGAAGCCCATCAATGTGAAATCAGTTTTGATATCATGAAAACAATGCTCTCTTTGTTCAGCTGCAAAAGAAAGACAAACAGGCAGGCAAAAGCAAAATACTCTCGTACAAATATCCTGCTGGTTATCAGGCAGATAGAGAGAATCAGGCAGAGAACTTCTGTTTCAAATGGTCAGTGTCCTGGCAAATATCAGCATGAGTAACTGCAGTTCATCAGCCTGTACTTACAATTGGATACAGAATGCTCTACCCAGACACAGAGTGTTATCTTGCATTAAACTCTCAACCACCTGAGCACCTCAAGTGAAGTGTGATTAAGTGTCCTGCTGACCAGCTGCTCCTTCCAGCTGAGAGTAGCCTGCTTTTCAGTAGTGGGTAAAAATCACTTCTATATAATGTCAAGATGGCATCCTGCCAGGAAATAACCATTCCCTCCTTTTGCTCAGTGAGTCACAGACCCTCTCACGGCATCTGTGACTGGGAGGCTCAGTTGATCTCATCTGAAAGTTGCTGCCTCCCAGACACGGTCCAGGAATATCACCAATTTGGTCATAAACTCCTACTCTCACTACTGAGGATTTCTGTGTGACCTTGCCTGGTTGTCTGCTCACACTTTTCTTCAGCTTCACTCAGGCAATGCCTGCAGAGGGGATGTGGAGATCTCAAGCTGGGGACCTGTAAGGAGCATGGAGAAAGTGAGTCAAGAGTGGCCACCAACTTTGCTATCTAGCCCACAGCAGGAGGCAATTTGGAAGGCCCAGAGGTACCTTCGTGATGTTGCAAAAAAACCCCTGGAAGGTGACTTGGTTGTGTACAGGATAGGCAAGTGAAAAGTGATCTCTCAAAAGATGTATTGAACAACAATCCCTTGTTCTCTCCCTATAGCAAAAGGACCACCCACAGAGAAAGAGAAGTCACCATTTTCATTAACCAGAGGGCTAGTTTAGTCTCTACTGTTCAAATTGGATGACAATTTCTCCTGCACCCTAAATTACAGAGAGGACGTAACTTCTGGATTAACTGGGTTTTGACATCCCCACCCCATTGCTCACCCCTTCCCTCCTGGCAAAGATGACAGCAACAAGCACCACCCAACTCCTGCATTAAGGGTTATCCGATACAGGGAGCTTTGGTGGCTGTGTGAACGTGGTTTCTCTGGTATGAGAGAAGAGGCCCATTTAGATTCAAGCCAGAGTCAACATGACTCATTGGCTCATACATCCTTCACTGCAGGGCTCAGGAGGTCACTGCAGGTTCAAGTCTCACACTGGGACTTGGAATGGTACTTCACACTGTGGGGAAGGGAGGGGAGATGCTGAGCTCCTGGAGGTGCTTCCTACTGCAGGAGAGAGAGATTTTAATCTGAGATCCCTGCTGACAGCTCTTCCAAAGGGGAATTAATTACACCAGGGCAAATTCATCCCTGGTGAGGGCTCCTTCAGCTTCAATGTGTCTGTCATGGGGCTGATTCTGTTGTTATTTTGAAGGAGTGCTGTGTGCTATTTCTTTCTTTTTGTTGTTGTTGGTTTGGGGTTCTTTATTATTTTTTGGGTGACCTGGTCTTCTGGCTCATGTCCACTCTGGCAGCCAAACAGGTTCCAGCAGCCAAAGGTGTGTGTGTTTGCATGAGCCCTTGCAGAGTTGCTGCACAAGTTTCTGGCCTTGCTAAATCACAACTTTGTTGCTTTGCAGACCTCTTTCTTTCACCTTTCTCCTAGGACTGGAGGAGTGGGGAAAGGGGTATACAGACCATCTGTCTCTGCTTTTCCCAGCCATGCAAATCCCTAACACAGAATAAGTGATTGGAGAGCTACGTCTGTGCCCCCTTCCCTGCAACTCTGGCTCTTCGCTGCTTTTCCATCACCAGTTCTGGTTTTAACACTGCTGCTCCCCCTTTCCAAAGAAATGCATGAGATGCAGCAGCTCTGGGGGAGCTGTTCCCAAACAGCTACAGGCTGAGCAAGGGACAAGGGCTCATAAGGTAGGCCCTTCCCTGCTGTCATTTCAAAGGTCTTCCTGAGGCTTGGTTAAATGGTCTTTTGCAGAGCTATGACAGCTGAGAAATGCACAGAAAAGATGGAGAATTTTCTTAGCAAGGTCTGATGGTTTAAGCTCTTTTCTTGATGAAGCAGAAGAAAGCATTCATCCCTATAGATCAGCTCAGATGGCAGTGAAACAATCAACTCTGGTTGAAACCCAGGACTGTGTGCAAGGAAGGGATGAAAGTCCACATTTCTGAGCAAAAAGGGTGAAAAATTGAAGGGTGAAGGTCAGCATTGTCTTATCACAGCTGGAATACCTCTGCTTTGGGAAAGGGGTCTCCATGGAGTTAATTCCAAAAGGTTCGCAGCACCTGGTCTTAGAGCATCATCTAAAAATGAGAAAAAAGTAGAAGCTGTCAGAATCTCTATTCGTAGAAATACACTGAAACATGAAACAAGTTTCCTTACAGGCACAACATCTGGGTGTAGAGTAACCAGTAAAAAGTATCCAAACCTCAGCTCCTGCTGCTTCTCCCTCCCAAGGGGCCCCATTTATCTATCCTCTCAAAATGATCCCAGCGAGGGTCTTCCATGACCACTTTGAATTCTCTTCCGTACTCTTTTTCAAGCAAGCAGGAGTTACCATTCACTCCATTTGTCAGTCACCCACTAATAACATTGAATCTATCCACTGATCAAAATTGACAGGGGGTGAAAAGAAGTACTGTGTTCCTAGTATTATTGGGAAAATAGGCAACTAGGGTAGAGGGAAAACAAACCTTCTGAAGGGAAAAATTACAGCAGGGAAAACATTATTTTTAAACACCAGAAACTCCAGCCAAATAACATTGTGCCTCAGAGTCCACGCTCAGTCATTTCTGTTCTTCACAGGACCGATATTTTCTGAAGCAGTTGCACAGCAGATTTGTCTGGCTGCTGCCTGACTCTCTCAATCCTCATTTTCCTCTTAAAAATCATTGTTGCAGGGCCATGGGAACAGAAATAGTTCAAGAGGACAAACCAAGGGACTATCACTTTGGGATAGACCTCATGGTAACCGGCCTGCCAGTTCATTTCAAAGGGCAACAAAGTGGGTCAAAGTCATTATTTGAATGAGGAGGACTAAAGATGGGTCAAGCCAAGTTTGAAGTCAAGTTTGCATTAAGCCTGTCAGTGCCCACAGATGATGCTGACTGGAGATTTTTAGTCTCCCTTTTAAGCCATTACAGCTGAGGCCAGAGGTGAAACATGATGATGTTAGTGCAATAAGACCCATTGGCAGGATTTTGCCAGACCTCTTTTCCAGTCTGATTTGCCATAGGATGGACAAAGGAGGATCTTCAGCAAGACTTGTTCTGATAGAGTTAATGTATTTTACAAGGAAAGCTGCCATCTCTCAAGGTCGTTTTATCTCTTAGTTACATGAATTCTAGGAAAGCAAAGATTCTTTCCAAGTAAGTTGCTGGTTTATCCAAGTGATGGTGTTACAGAAATTGTTGTATAGGATCCAGGTCTTTCCAGGGTATAGTGAGTGTGTGTGGTGTTTAGATTTAGGCTGTGCGCTGCCAAGCTACTGACTCCCTTTTTTCTTCCTTTTTTTCCTCATCCCACCCTCTCTCCCCTAAATCACAAGCCTAAGAAAAAATAAATAAGAATAATAAATAAACAGATGAAAGTGGGAACATTCCCAAACCTGTTATCACAGAGGCAGTTTCTGTCCAGACCATGCTAGTTTCACAGCAAGCCTTGGAATTGTCAATTCTCATTACTTTCCAGTGTCGAGTGCGGGAGGAGAGAATTTCAATCTCTGCTTTCCAGAATCAAACCCTCTGTTTAATGCGGTAGGGAAAGTTGAGATGAAATATAGGTCTCAGGGGACTTTTCCTGTGTGAAAGCTTATTACAGCTGTAACAAAACCTTCTAATCGGAACGGATTCTGTTACATGCATGATATTCTGGTCTTGGGCAGGGTGGGGGGAAATGAGAAAAAGATGACAAAAAGCTTTAAAAGCAATTAAATGACAACTGCATTCATTCCCTGCCTCCTCACTGCTTGCATTTGCTGTTTACATAGAACATTTTTCTCTTCTACATTTTCTGGGGGTCTTGTAATATTTGTAGGAGTGTTTCTGGGTCAGGTTGTTGAACGATATTTTGCATTTATAAACTCAGAATCACCTGCCCGAATGGAAAACTGTTTAGTGGTGTTTGAAATACAGAATCCATATTACCATAGCAAGAGAGCCTAATGGGCTATCTAAACACAATATTTAGTTACAGGTGAAAACAGGGAACCACTTAAAATGTGTCATGATGTCCAATGTAATAATAAAGTTGTAGACAGAATAAACCCAAAGGCGCAATTCCTGCCTGAAGCAAAGTGTCTCTGGGCCTATGGTAGTGATGTAAATGGCTTCATCAAAGCAACTGAGGAAAAAAGTAGTGCCAGCCTCAAATGTATACACATCCAAGTTGTTTTCCTCTGGTTTGTTTCAATGAATTATACAGGCTATAAAGGAGGCACAGAGAAATTGTGAGCGAAAACAGAAAAACATGTAAGAAGATGAAGTACCTTGCTATTCTGCATTGCATTACCTGAGTTTCTTGTTCCTCGTGATGGTCTAACAGTACAAGTCCACCTCACCAATTCCTTTGGGCATTTTGGGCATGCTATGGGTGCTCTGCAACAGGGTGGTTCACAGATCAGAAATAACATCTCTCCAGTTAGGAAAGCATGGAAAGGAACTGTGTCATGAAGGGACTCATTTTAAGACTTGGAGAAAAGAGCTGTGAGACAAACCCATGGGCTCTGTATATCTCCCTGACCATGCTTTGCTGGGTAAGGCTGGGCATACTTTTGCTTGATAGCGGTGAAGTATCTATCTACATTTACTTAGGACAAACACACTGCAGTACTCAACACCAGTGATGACAAACCCTGCTGAACTGTAGGTAGATGAGCAGCAATGAAAAGATGCTTCCAGTCTCTTAAGATTTGGATTCCCACCAGACTCTACTCCTTTGTCTACTGTAGGGTCTTCTGAGTATGGATCATCTCTTGTTTCACGTGTCTATTAGTTGGCACGACTTGAGGAAAGATTAGGAAGCTCCCTCTCCAAGGGCTACTGTGACACTACTGAAATAAAAGCAGCAAGTGCCCTGGTGTTCTGAGATAATCCCACAATGATGATGATGATCCAGGAAAGAGATCAAAAATCATCTGATCCTCTCTGCTATCCATGTGAAACACTGTCTGTGCACTGGGGTGTGGAGGAAGAAATCTCATTTTCCTTCATGTCTCCCATGGATAGGTCCCTTTTATCTCTCCTCTCCTTCCCCCTAAGAAATACAGGGTAGGGGCAGTAAAATTACAAAGCAGTCTTAAAAGCTGTTTCATGCAGTGAAATGCAACTCAGATAATGAATGCTTCCAGCCCTGCCAGAGCACTCTCTGAGGGATATTTTTATCTCCACAGTGCCAGAGATTAACTGTGCATTTGTCTTAATGGTATCACCCTTTAGTGTTAATGGAAGCTATGTGTGTAAATCCCTGACCATCCAAATGAGAATACACATTGAATGATCACAATAAATCAAAGTAAATGGAAGACCCCTGCAGAACAAATTCATCCCCAGAGCAACTCCTGAGGCTTTTAGGAAGATTGTGCCAAGCAGGCACAGCAAGAACAAACACAGTAGATCATGTCACCTGCTTTATGATTTCAAAGTACTCATAATGATGATGCTTCCAGTTCGAACACAGCAATTTACTATTTTGAAATGATTTGCAAAGGAAAAACACCACTGGGTTTGGTAATGTTGGGATCTCTACAGTATTTGGAGAAATTGACTCAGTGGTTCTTTCCAGTCTACTTTCATCTCAAAAATGAGAATGAAGGTCTGAAAACAGGTGATGACTACTGGAAAAGGGAAAATACATTTATTTTCAACTGCTTAGATCACTTTGGACTGATGAAATTTTGTGAAAATGGGTCCATTTTAAACACAACAGATATTAAATTCTCAGCAACAACTCCAATTCCCTTTTCCAAGAAAGACAGGCGAGAGAGACATAAAAGAATAAAGAGACAAAATGTTCTTCTGTGTGTGAAGTAGAAACAAATATCACACAGTATAATATATTAGTCTTTTGTGCTTCACTTAGGCACTATGGAAGTGAAAGACAGACAAATCATTGTCCTTTTAGAATTTGCAGATTTTTTTTTAGGTGAGGAACAATAACTTAAAGGGCACTGATGAAAACAGAGATGAGCATAAGGCAAGGAAGGAGTTTCTTCTTCCAAAAGAGTCTGCAACTATCCATCTGCAGAGACAACCTAGAATTATGTTTCAGACTTCATCAGCAACTCTGTGTTTGTTGAAAAATCCATTAATTTCTATTGCCTGTATTTCCCAAGTAGAACTGCTTGAGCAGAAAAACAAGAACAGGGAAGTTAAGTAGTTTTGCTGGTTTTCATGGTGAAATAAAGTAAAATGCAGAAGGGGTGACAGCGAATATTATTAACTAAAAAGTAGAAATATTAGTACTGAGGTTGTTTGATGAGGGCACAGAAAATGTCCTCTCATGAAAAAATTACTCTGAAGGCCTCCTTCATTCTGGGTATACCCCTTCAGTCTTGCTATGTCACTTCCCCTCTTAGGTGGCAGCAACCTTAAAAAATTCCCCATTACAGCTTTTCAAGGAAATAAGAAAAAATCTGCCTCTCAATGTCTCCAACCAAGGTCTTTTGAACTTCATACATCAGATATAGCACAGACTACAAGGGAGGTAGGAAATCACCAGTCAAGTACCTGGTCATTTTAAGATTTCAGCATTTCTGTGCTGGGTAAGTCTCATCCGGAATAATGCATTAGGAAATAGAAGTATGTGAAAGGCAACAAAGAAAACTCAGGCTCTAATCTGCTATACAGATTCTCTTTCCATCTCTAGATGTGGATTAGAGATTTGCAGGCTGATGAAGGTGAATACCTCCCTCCCAAACATTCACTTTCCCTGTATGCATACTTTCTTTCAAAGCCTTTTCTTTTGATGGACGGGAAGAGGGCTTAGAAATAAATTCTCTAGTTTCATATCTAGTTTTTTCTTCAGCTGTCCTCCAGTGTAACTCTAAAATTAATTCTTTGGCTGCTAACTGCTCTTCAGAAAGCTTGTGGCCGTTTTCCATCCCTGGAGCGCCTCCATTCTTGTTTCTTTGAGAACTTCTATGAGCTTTGTGCATTTAAATCCCTCTTGTATTGTGCAGAAACTGCTTACGCATTTCCTTACTTACCTAGACAAATCTTGGCCACCAAGTGGTCCATGACTCCCTGACTCCTGAAGAAATGTAAAGTTGCTATCAAGAGCAAGAGGAAACTCTTTTGCACTTTCAAACAATACTCCTTGGGTTATATCACTGCAGAAATGGAACAAGCCAGTGAGTTAAGATCTACATCTTAAACACATCCATGTTGCAAACTGTTAAAATCTGATCCACTACTCTGAGTTAAATGGAAGTATCTGGAACTCAAAATATTTTGATATTTTGTAGTTCTTTCCATCATCTTTCTCTGCTCTCTGAGAGCAACCAAGATGGAAAGCTCAAGAGCCAACAGCCAGAAAGGGCAGTTCTCGGCCCAAGAGATAACCAGGAAGCACTGAATTTGTTGAGACTAATTAGATTTCCGACCTATTCCTGCAGTGATGAGAGGATCACATAAGTCAGCTGGGAATTTGATGGAGGCCTGCATCTAAACAGAAAGAGGTTGTGCTGGAAATTCAGCTAGGCAAGTGCTGTTCATGTCCCTCCATTGACTCCAGTGGTACTGAACTTAAAAAAATGGGCTTACACAAAGCTCTTTTCTGAAAAACTCAAGACCATGGGGACTTAGCTGGGGGAGTAAACAAATGGGGCTTTTTGTTTCCCTAGGAGGAGGGCATGCAGCTAAAAGGCAGCTCTCCCATCCTGCCCTCCTCCTTTGAGCTGGCAGCCCCACCTGTTACAAGGCGGGAGTAATCAGAGAGATGAACAGCACAAGAGGTATTTTTATAGGATGAACCCACCGGGTCAGCTGGAGGCCTGCTGAAACCCAATATCGAGTTGTGGCTGCACACAGGCACGGTGCGAGGCTTAGGGGAGGAGGGTGCTGAAGGATGGGTGGAGGGAAAGCAGGGCAGTCCCAAAGGAGGCAGAACTTTGCTTGGAAGACTTCTGTTTCCCTTTGGTGCCCCTGAAAAATGAATGGTGGGGATTGTTGACTAAATGTGTGAGCTAGGGCTGGTTGCAGGGGGAGGATAAGGGGAAGCGGTGGGGCAGGGACAGGGGCAGTAGGGACGGCACTCACAGGAACAAAGAGCACATGTGTGCACAGGCACCGTGTGCCCAGTCCCCAGGGGAAGGGGGTCACTCAGAGGTATCCGTTTTGTTCATTCACCTGCTTCACTCTCCTTTTGTGCATAGTAAACAGAGAACCATAGCACTTCACCCTTCCCCCTTCCCAGCCCTCCTGGTACTGCCAGCACTGGACCAGCACATTTGTTCCAGAGAAACTTATTGTCTGACCATGACAGAGTTCCCCCCACGCCTCTCATGCAGTCAGAAACTTGCTGCTGAAGGGGCTACTTGGGGAATAAACACCTGCAAGGAGCCACAGCTGTGGCGTGAGCTGCTCTCCTAATGCTCTGTTTAGGATTACAGCACTCCAGAGTATCACATTACCCCAGTGGCTGCACTGAAACCTGGTATTAATTCACATTAGCAAGGATCAGATTTAGCATGTTGGGAGGGGGAGGACTGTTATTATTGTTTCTAAAACTGCTGGAGCAAACTCCTAGGATTGGTCTTTCATTAATACTGGCAATGGCCAGAGAAGCTTCTTTGTTCCTCCACATCCCTGGCCACTCACCCTGTCTCCTCTTGCGTGAATGCCTCTAAACACAGCTGCTTGTTTCCATGATGGGGTTACTTGCTTATTTTTAATTTTGGTGTACCAAAGTTAGTTGCTTTCAAACCAAATTTCTGGATGTTGTGGAATTGCTTTGGAGTCCAGAGGTCTTCCAATACTGGGAGGAGAGCTACAGTGTGGTGTGGGATCACGTCTTCTCCATGCTCATGATAGATTATCCAAAGATTGGGAAAAGGGAAAGTAAGAACAGTGAAACTCTGAGACAGATTTGTGCAAGGAGGGTAAGAAGGGTCATCATTACCAGATAATTTTGAGCATATCTTTTGGGTTGATCTGATTTTGTCTTTGGGTAGGGACATTCCACATACCCTTCAATGTCCCTTTCAACCTGCTTTTTTGATGCAGCCATTTATAAGGGTGAGGTGGAGTTACTTTTCTTCCTTGCTTTCCCTACCCACACCGTCCCTTCTTTACTGAGTATTGCAGAGGCTGTTTCTGTTGGGGGAGTGTAGGTACTCCCCAGGCTTATGGGTGGTGCATAGAGTGCTGTGTTTAGTTGTCCCTGGAGGGCCTCATGATATAATCCTGGTGTTTTTCCAAACCAAGGGCTATTTCACATACGTATTATTGACCCCTAATTTCTGATGTCGCTTCTTGAATCCAAGGGAACATAACCATCAGTAGCAACAACCACTGTTCAGTACAGATAGGGTTAAATATCACTGGAATGCCCATGCAGAGCCTTGGAACAGACATGAGAAAGGAAGTGAAAAAAGTGTTTTACCTGAAGCCTTCCCTCGGAGGCTGCAAAACCCAACCATGTTTGTTAATTTTATTTACAGTTTTAGAGTTATCTTGCAATGTCATTATTATTGGCAGTGCTGCCAAATTCAGAAAAGTACCAATGTTTAGCTAGAGAGGGGTGGACCAGAACAACAGGGCCCGAGATGGGGCATGTGCTGTACACAGAGCCAAGGGTGAAGAACGAGGACTAGCACATCATTTATCGACTACTCTGTGACATTTCTGTGTAGAGCATAGAATTGTTCTGGTATTTGTTAGAAATTTTCTGCATAGAAATCCTCTACAGATCATCCAGATTTGAAAAGCCAGAAGAGGACATCTGAATATCAGGTTTCACCTCCTATACAAACACAAGCTGCCTAATTTCAGCTTATTACATGTCTATTGAATATTTTGTTCCAGAAAAACAGCCAGGAGACAGGAAATCAAGTGCTTTGTGTGGTGCTTTATTCCAATTAAGCTGGTGAATTCTGATTCCCTTCCCCTGCTGCCCCAGTGTAATCCCACGCCATCCTGATGGGAACGGTACGCACTGCAGAGGACAGTCCATCTTCAGAGATCTTATTGGAACCTTAAGATCAACACCCTGTAAGACTGACTATCCATCTTATATATACCAGAGTGTCCCTCTCAGGTGGCAAACTTAGTAGGTATCTTAGTCGCCAATGAGTTTGGGATCATATTTAGTGAGTTACAGTGCTGGACTATGAGACCCTGGTTCCCTCTGGTATCAGTAAAGTAGCTGCTCCTGTATGTTAGGGCAACTATCGTGGCCAGTCTGGATATAGCTCTTGATTTTTATTCCTCTTCTAGGTTTTCTGAGCCACGTGTGTGTCTCCTGCTGATGCTGTGTTTTTAGGATTATTGCTTTCTCCTGTGCTCTGACACCCAAATTTATTAAAGTTCATTTTGTTTCCCCTGGAAGAAAAAGAAACAGGAAAAAGAAAATCCTGTCTTCAATGTACACGTGCTTTTCTGAGGGCTTTCATCATTGCACTGTTGTGTGTGTAAGCTGAAGGCAAGGCTCTGTTGAACAGGTTTATCTCTTCAGCGTATTATCACTCTCTGGACAACATGACTTCATACAGGGTGGAATTAATGGGCTTGTGATGGAGTCACAATGCAGCTTCTCAAAGGCCAGTCTGTCTGGGAAACTCCAGGTATTTCTGAGAAACCCTTGAAGTAATTAGGTGACTCCAGGAAAATCCAAGGAGTTAAAGAACTCTGTTGGTGCGTTCTTCTAACCTGTGTTTGGATACATCCGAAAATTTATGCCTACCTCTCATCTCTGCAGATCTAGGAGTCTGAGTACAATGAGTGTTTGGAGGGCAAGGATGAAGCAACACACGAGACTTAGTCATTAGTGGGGACTATTTTCCTTCAGCCAACATCAAACAGAACAGAGTGTTCAGCTGTCCTGCCTGTGGATCTCAGTGTGTTTGTGAGAAGAGAGAGTATCCTCATGGCAGGTGGGGAAGTTCCACAGAGAGCGCTGAGGGAGCTTTTCTGACCAGACATAACCACAGCTCCAGTCACTCCTGATCATTGAAGATCACTTGACATTTTCTGCAAGAAGAGAAGATGTCCAGTGTCTGGGTAGCATTCTTGTTGGATCAGTTTACTTTGCTTCTGCTTGAATTTTCTGCTTTCATTTTCAGCTGCAGGCACACTTCTTTTGTCTTTCCTTTCCTGAGTTTTTGCAAACATTGTGATGTGAAACATCTACTTCCACTCGTCTCTACATTTCATCAGGTAGCAAATATCTCTGCAATACAGTTCTTGGCTGAATTTGCTCAGAATGAGAGGTGTCGGTGCATTGTCTCACCGAGAGAAATACTAACAAACCAAACAAAAAGAAACTTTTCTAAAGACAATACAGAAAATAAGCTGCTGTAGAAAAGGTGAGAACCATCTAAAAATGAAAAACAGTCAAAATAAAGTAAATTTGTTCTTTTCATCAGAACATACACAATCGAGTAAGTTGCCTGTCATTACGGCATAGAAAATCCAACATCTGTATAAGTGATGAAATTTCATAACCTCCCCTG
This sequence comes from Falcunculus frontatus, assembly GCA_013398115.1. Lineage (NCBI taxonomy): Eukaryota > Metazoa > Chordata > Aves > Passeriformes > Falcunculus > Falcunculus frontatus. The sequence continues at coordinate 5,341,333 of VZRV01005418.1, forward strand.
TAAAACCTTGCTTGATTTTGACACTTGTGACTTATGACAGGTTTAGAGGTCAACCCTGAAGCGTGAGTATTGTTTCAATCATGCTGCTCCCTCTCATGAATTACGTTAGCAAGGGCTTGGTCACAGTTATCTGTGCAACAAAGAAATATTGTAGTAGAAGTTGTAGCATGGTAGGGTAGTTACTGTGGTGATGTAGTTAAAATGCCTGGGAGAGAGATTTTCATTGTTGAAAAGTCTACATAATAAAGTTTAATGTAGTCCATGGGACACGGTTTTTTTTCTTAGGATTTATGAGTGATAACCAGTGAGTGCTACGTATTTTGGTCTGATCACCAAAATGGAAAATCAGAGAGGAAGAAAAGGCTCAACCAACATGATAACCTTTGGAGGTTTTGGATGAAAGGAAAATGTTGATTTTGGATCTAAATGAAATGTTTCATTGGAATAAAATTGAAAGGCTTTTACACTTACTAGTTACTCAAATAATTTAGAAACTTTTTTTCCCCTTGCTTTTAAGTGCAATGCCTATTTTTAATTGGAAAGTTTGTTTTGAAAATACCTGAGAGATTTTGAAAGATGTCAACACTGACATGTTCTTTGGCCAGAATTATTCACCACACTCTGCTCAGTTTGGTGATCTCTTTTCGTCCTACTCTAACACCAGCTTTTGGCACACTAACTATTATTATTATTATTAATAATAACCATAATATCATCACCCAGCTGTGCTTAGAAGGCTTGGGCACCAGTCCCAGATCTGCTATGACAAATCTTTTCAGCTCTCTGGGCTTCTGTTTCACCTCCCACTCTTTGGCTCTCTTATCTAGTCAGATTTAAAGTCGCAGGGTCAGGAACTCTCATATACGGCGCCTCTTATGTACACACCAATGCTTGCGCTGCTGCTTCTGCCACAAGGGCATGAACAGTGGATTTTCTGCCCCATCCTCCCCCATTGATCAGCCCACTACAGTGATTTCTGAAGTGTCTCAGCCTCCTAAGACAGCTAGCTCCAAGAGAGAAGCAAAAATGCGGGAGCAAAACCAATAAGGAAATTATTTTTGTTTGCGTTCTCTATGCAGAACCCAAGTGGTTAGTCTGGGGAGTGGGTGAAACTGAACTGTGACTATAAGCACTGCAGCCACTCTTTGCTCAGCTGTGATTAACTTCTGTGTGAAGCAAAGTAGTATATACCCAAAATACTGTTTGCATGGAAGACCAGCAAGGATCTGAGGAGACTGAATATAAATATAAAATAAAACTGAGAGAAAGGGAATGAAAACATGGCTTTTGTTTTTTTTAACCAGGAAACCTGTTTTGAGAGGCCTCATTCCGTGTTAGTCTAGACCAAGTAGGGGGGGACCAAATCTACCTTTTCCTCCCTGCATCTGTAGCTATGCTCCTGTCTAGAGAGTAGGTTGGGGAATTAGATATATGGGAGTAGGAACCAGCAGTAAACAAGACACAGAGCATTGAACCAGTTTGAAAGCTAGCACTTGCAGAGGTGCTGGTACAAAACCAACACACTCTGGAGGCAAAATGCTGTGAAAAAAATTCTCAGAAAGGACTGAGAGAACCTATCTCATACTGCTTTATTTTCTTCTGTATCTGGGCCACCGGGGCTTTATGTTTGTCTTTAGTAAATCCATTAGGATAGCATCAAAGATACCTGACTGCCTCATTTTCTCCTTCCATAGTATTTGACTGCTTTGCAACCTGATTGTTGAACCTGCTGCATAACATATTTTGGAGCAAGAATCTGCAAGAAGGTTGTGCAGGGCAGGAGAGTCTGGGTTTGATAGCAGGCAGCAGGGCTGACCTACTCTGTATTTCAGGTCTTTTATTCTTGACTGTGCTTCCCAGAAAACAAGATTAAAAACTTGGGGGTTCTGCTGCCAAACCACACAAAGTGTCCGTTTTTATGACTTCTGTGACTAGATAGCGATGCTCCTGCAAAAAGAAGCACAGCCTCACTGCTTCCCTCTCCACCCCACTTTCTGCAGACCCAACACCTGGTTATCCACACTTCCATGTGTGACAGCATTGCTCAGTGCCATTCCCAGCACACCAGAGAAACACCTTGACAGAGGGAGAGCAGCTGCTGGTGGTTCTGTTGACAGTGATGTGGAAACTGAGTCAGAAGCTGTTTCTAGCATATGGCTGCATTGTCAGCTTTCAGAATCCGGCCCCGACAAAGAGATTCAAACTGAGCCTTGGTTAAAGCTCTCTCATTCATACTTAAGTCCAGACCTAAGTCCTACTGTGTCAGAGGGTGGCTGTTTCTTACCTGTCAAAGTATTTCTCCTGGGACAAGTCACCAGGCCTGGCATCAAAAGGGTGATTTTTGAGCCTTAGAAATCTCTTTTGTGGGTTTTGTGCTAGGAGTGACTGAAACTTGCTACTGGTTCATTTCAACTGCATCCACCGAACCGTAACTCACTACTGCATACAAGTTCAGCAGGAACATTCCCAAAACCCCCGTAGAAGAAATTTACGGTTGCTCAACGCTCTGTTACTGGCGGCCACAACTGTGTGTGCTCCACATGTCTTTGTAATCACTTAATGACTCATTTCCTTAATCTCTCATTTCCTATAGCCTTATTACAAGCAATTCATAAACCCAGATCCATAGCTGTTCTCTGGCTGTAGTCAGGAAGCACTGAACTGACTGCATCTGGTTGGTTGGCTGAAGTACCCCTCTCTATTCCCCTCTGAAACTTTCCACTGGACCCTGTCTTTTGCTGCAGTGACACCTACTGATGAGGTAAGAGTGTATTAACTACATGGTCCCTTGTTGCCAAACCCAGCCAGCAACCACTTCCTGGTACTAACCAGATGTTTCTGCTCTTTTGGAGCAAATTTCACACTACACTGGGAGGAGTTTTGCACAGTCTTGACTGTAACACGCCAGTGGCCAGAAGACCTGAACAGAGATCACTGCAGCAGGAGGAAATGGCACTTCATGTCCGGGCTTCTCATTCAGCCATCAACCAGCTTATGGCCTTGGGAAGCAAATCTTGCAAGGCAACATCCCTGGGGATGCTATATGGCACTGAGGAAGCAGCCAAACAGCCAGCATGCCTTTACTTTCCTCTGCAGATTATTTTATTTTTCTGGAGAAATAACTGCTGCCAGGAAGCCATAACCTTGATACCTCCTCAAAACACCCTGTGGTGACTGGGAGAAGGGGAGTGAAAGCCTGAGCCCCATTGCTTAGTGCTGCCAGGCCAAGAGTTTCTCTTTCAGTGAAAAGTGTTTCCCTTTCAAACCTCAGTCTTTTCCCTATACAATTATTTGGAAAAATTCAGCTTCAGTTAAAACACTATAAAAACCAACCTGCAGCACCTCCAGAAGAGAAGAAATGGGGTTAGTACTCCGGAGGGGCAAGAGGAGAGTTGAGGAAAGGGTGAAGGAAATAAAGACACATTCTCACTGGAGACCTTGGCTTTAACCCAGTTTGCCGTGAATGTTATCTGTTCTCTAATATATCTAAACATTGATTCATGTGGGAGACAGCATGATAAAGGAATGAGCATAGGATAGGGTAGGATAGGATTAGGTAGGATGGGATAGGTTAGGAATTGTCAGAACATTCCTCAATCTCCCCCTGTGATTTGAGATCCTATCTGGCTGGCACTGCAGATTAACATCTTAAATCTGAGGCCAGTGATCCAGAGCCAATGGATAAGCCTTGTGAAACAGTGCTGTAAATCCATGATCTCTAAGCCTGTCTGTGAAAGAAAGGTCTACAGTAATTGCATGGAGACTTTGGGACATAACAGGTCTGCACAAGAGGAGGACTACTGAAGAGGCTCTCCCTCACACTACAAAACCTGGCTGCATTTTAGCCACTGTTTTGTAGGATTGCAATGCCTGAACATGAATTCCCCATGTCATTTTGAATCTTCTTTTGAAGAAATGAATCTTCACCATCCATTTTCCACTTCACTGTGACCACAGCCCAAATGGGGCAAACACTAAAAAGCTAAATGACCTACCCAATGTATAAAAGAGGAGCTGTTGCGGTGGCCCAGCCC
>VZRV01005423.1:0-126886 GCA_013398115.1 Falcunculus frontatus
TGTCCTTCAATCCAGGACAAACTACGTAAACTGATAACTAGCTATCTGCTTAAAAACGCCAGGTTTTTGCAAGAAAGGGGCTCTCCTTTGCACTTGCCTGGGGACTCCGTGTCACTTCTTATCACAGCAGGCAGGGACACCTCCCACTAGACCAGGTTGCTTCAAGCTCCGACCAACCTGGCCTTGAACACTTCTAGGGATGGGACAGCCACAACTTCTCTGGACAATCTGTGCCAGGGCCTCACCACCCTCACAGCCAAGAATTTTTTCCCAATATCCCATTTAACCTTGCCCTTTGGCAGTGTGAAGCCAATCCCCTTGTCCTGTCACTCCAGGCCCTTGCCCAAAGTCCCTCTTCAGCTCTCTTGAAGCCCCTTTAGGCCCTGGCAGGGGCTCTAAGGTCTCCCTGCAGCCTTCACTTCTCCAGGCTGAACACCCCCAGCTCTTCTAGCCTGGCTCCAGAGCAGAGGGGCTCCAGCCCTCAGAGCATCTCCATGGTCTCCTCTGGACTCACTCCAGCAGCTCCATGTCCTTCTTGAGTTGGCAGCCCTGGAGCTGGAGGCAGCTCTGCAAGGTGGGGTCTTCCAGGTGTGCAGGTGCATGAAGCTGCAGACTGTGGTCAGCATAGCAAGACAAGGACCAGGACAGGGCAGGTGCTGTTTGCTCCCCGCCCGGCCTGGACCCTGCAGGCCTTGGCCGCCAGGTGCCAGAATGCTGTCAGCCACATTAATCGTCACCAGGTCCAGTTCCTGCTGTAAGAGTCCTGCATGTTAATTGCTCAGCTCACACACTGGCTCTGGGGAGATAAGCATGGAGCAAGAATATTTTCATCTGCTTCTTTTCCCAATTCGTACATGTATATGCTGATAAGTCTCTTGTCCCAGTGATATCTTGTGTGGGGAAAAAATGTAACCGTTTAATCAGTCCATGTACTAATCAGTACATTTTTGTCATGTAAATTGTTACAAGAATTCATTTCTCCCTTTCAGAGTACTCTCTTGTATTTTTCCACTCATGAACACACACAGAGGGCACAGCTCATTTCTGATTTTGATACAGCTGTCTGTAACAGAATAATTTCCATCTCATTTTTAGCTTTTATTCATTTTCATATATACAAGCCACTGGGGCTTTTTGTTTGTTTGCTTGTTTGTTTGTTTTTAAGATACAATAATTTATATTATGTGGGTTACAACTTGAGATTTCTATTAAACCTTTTTGACAGGATGAAGCCATGTTGGACAGGGCTTGGAGCAACCTAGTCTAGTGGAAGGCATCCCTGCCCATGGCAGCAGGGATGGAATGAGATGATCTTTAAAGTCCCTTCCAACCCAAACCCTTCCATGATTCTATGTTCAATCACTTGTTTCACTCACTTGCTTTTTTAGGACCTAGAAGCTGGTTTGGGGGAGGGGGGAGTGGTGTTTCCGTTCTTTTTTCTTTCATTTTGGGGGAAAGAAACTTTCTGCATAGTAAAATAACTCAGAATTTATTGAACTTTTTTTCAAATTCAATGTATTATACTGCCAAATCTTCTAAAAATACTTTTGAATAACTCTATTTTATTGAATTAGCAAAATATTTTTGAAAGAACTTTGAGTAATTATATTTTACTGAATATCCTGTAAGGACACTCTTCTCTTTTAAGCAGAGAGGAGGCCAGTGATATCCCTTAACATCCCTGCTAGCAGGATGCATTGCTGCTGCTTGCACACCTGTGGGTACCTGCCTGGCTGCTCCCAGTGGAGAAATGGATGATGGCTGGGTTTTTCCACAAGAAAGGATCTCTTCATTATCCAAACCTGTTATTTTCCAGCTGTAATTTAGGTGAGGCTTAACATTATTAAAACAAAGATGCTCTGCATTTCGTTAATGTTCAAATATTCCTGCTGCTAATTTTTTTTTTCCATTAGAAGGGAAAGAGTTTGCACTCTTCTATTGAGGCAACCAACCAAAGTCAAAGCTTTTTTTTTGTATATTCAAACAAATTTGAGGTGTAGTCCCAGGAATATGACTAACTTCTTCCCTTTAACCCACACAGAAGACCAAGTTCCTGACAAGCCAGTCACCTACTTAAGGATGACTTTCTTGCTTGTATATGGCAGGGAAAAAATTTCTAAGGAAAACAGAGGTGCTTTGGAGTTCCACCAAAAGGGAAGGAGTTGATCAGTGGTGGTGATGCCTTGAGTTTTAGCTTTTATATTCTGTATTGCCTACTGTAAAATTCTGAAGTGTCTTACAGCCTGCTGCTGCTGCTCTCTCATGCTAAGACAGACATAACGAAGTCTCTGGGTTTGCTCTCCAAGGACACCTAGGCCGTCCTGGGCCCAGCAATGTGTAAACCAACATCTTGGAGAAGGGGGGCTGAGCTTAGAGAACTTACATCAGTAGCTAAAGTTTTAATTGGCAAATTTATGCTGATATGCAAATGGACCAAACCTATAAAAGTGTGAAGAACTCGTGACTTGTCATCCATCTTGGGGTCCATGTTGGCAGTAGCCTCTGGGGTCCCCAGGGTGTACCTTTGAAGGCCTTTCAAATAAATATCACCTTTATTCCCTTATTTCTGTCTAGTCTCTGTTTCCAGGTAGCCACTTCAGGCATCAGTGGTTTTAGTAGAGTTCTCCTTTCAGGAGACATGCATTTCACAGCATCGAATGCAAACATTAATTCCAAAAATAACTAATTTGCAATGCAAAAAGTTGAAAATCTCTCTCCTTCACTCTCCTGCGGCACAGAGGAGATGTATTTGGGTCCCCCAGACCCCAGGTTATTCACTGCACACATCAAATATCTGTACTTCCAAGGTCTTGTTCACATTGTGATCTGGGCAGGACAATAACGGAATTTCTGAGCCACATACTGGTGGGAGCTGGGGAAATGGTGTTGTATTACTGTACCAAATTCAGGATGGTTTTGCAGGGTCAGTCCAAGAGTCCACCCAGCCCAGTCCCCCACCAGTCTCAGGCAGGTACCTTGAAAACGGTATGAAGAGAGCAGGAACATGGGGTACTTCCTACTAATACTGGCACTACCTTCAATTATTTTCAACTCCTAATTACTCAGTTCCTGAAGGATAAGTGGTTTCTATGAATTTTGTAACCCAGTTCAGTCTCCCTTTTGGTTTGTCTTGAACCTGGAACACAAGATCATCATCTTATGCTTGTTTGGAGAAAGAAAAGTCTTGAATGAAATTCAGTAATTAAATGAATGACTGAAGAGACTTGGCCCACTGTTTCTCACTAGTTTTATCCAGTCAATGTCCTTTCATAGCATCTGTCATGGAATCATTTCATTAATACAAATCTGCCTCTTCCTCCAGATTTGTAGGAACAGGATGTGTATCAAGGCAGCTCTTATGAACAACTGTAGTGAGAAAAAAGCACAATGGCAAAGGGGTAAGTCAAAACCACCTAAGTATCCTTTCACTAGCAGAGTGTACAAAGTGTAAATTTGTCTCTCAAAAGCAGTCTCAAAAGTCAAGAACCATTCCCGGGTCAGCAGTACAGGGATTATCTTGGTTTTCACCTGTGACTGTCCTCCCAGATCCTGCTCTGGCCACCCTCAACTCTTCATAGCAGTGTTTGTTTTTCACTTGTAGCATTTTTCTTCTTCGTTCCCTCAAATATTGTGAAAACCAACCTCCATAACATAACACTTCATCCTTTCTTGCGTCCATCATTGCTACTGAATTTAAATGAGGGGGAGTCAGAGAGATCTTAAAAAATGCATGCTCAGGTCTGTCACCTTGCTTTCCTTACAAATACCATGCAAATGGCACATTTTGTACAACACAGGCTGCACTTAGTCTTATATAAACCCTACTTTTCAGGTATTAACACTGGCAAAACTGTTTCACAGGCAGATTTTTTTTCTGACATCACTCCCAAGGTACCTGTCCCCTCCCAGACAAGTATTATTGTAGATGACCAGATCTGTCTAGGTGTTAGTGTGGATGCTAAGGGAGAATATTGGGAAGATTTGCAATCATCTGTCCTTTATTATTGCTGAGGGCCAGTAAGAAAGTTACTGGCAGTCTGTCAAGCTGTAATTGGAAGGATCTGAGGTCTGCTTTCCTTCTGCTCGGTCAACAAGTTACGTTCTTGGCATCAGTGTTCTCAAAGTCATTGGAGTAATGCTGGCTTTTTGCTGTCTCCAGAGAAAAGGGTTCTAACTCCAAAATAACATGCAACAAGAGGGTTAGAGGCTCACTTCTGCAGCACCTTGGGGCACGCCACAGGCACAGGCTGAGTGCAGACCCACAAGGCAGCACAACCCAAAATAAGGACAGCTGTCCTGAGGGAAGTCTTCCCTCTGCTCTGGTCTACAGTGGGAATATTCAGACTCTTTTGCAGCTCCTCTGTATTGGGTTTGTGTGGCCAGGTTTTGATAGCAGGGATGCTACAGGGGTCGCTTCTGTGAGAAGATGCCAGAAACTTCCTCCATCTCTGGCAGAGCCAATGCCAGGTGGCTCCAAGGCAGATCCATCACTGGCCAAGGCTGAGCCCATCAGCAACACTGGGAGCACCTCTCACACAAAGCATTCAAGAAAGTAAAGAATACTGGGCAACTTCAGCCGGACAGAGGAGTGAGAATATGTGAGTGCAACAGCCCTGCAGTGTCCAAGGTCAGTGCAGAAGGAGGAGCAAGAGGTGCTACAGGTGCCAGAACTGAGATTCCCTGGCAGCTGATAGTTCAGCCCATGGTGAGGCAGCTCATGGAGGGCACGGGGGAGCAGAGATCCACCTGCAGCAGCTGGAGGACTCCACACCAGTCAAGGTGAGCCTTAACTGAACTCAAGAAGAGTGAAAGAAGAGGAGTACAGGGAAAGTGTTCTAAGATTTGGTTTATATTCCTTATTATCCTATTCTGATTTGATTGGTAATAAATTAAACCAATTTCCGCAAATCAAGTCTGTTTCGCCTGAGATGGTAATGAGTGCACGATCTCTCTCTGCCCTTATTTGATCCATGAGACTTCTGGTAGCTTTTGTCTCCCCTGCCGTGCTGGGGAGGGGAATGACAGAGTGGTTTTATGGGCCATACCCTCACTGCATCCCATGAGAAGGTTTTAGCTGTTACAGACCATGAGTGAGAATTGAGAAATGCAGGAGCTGAGTAGTCCAGCCTGGACAGGGAAAATAAATGTGCAGCTGAAGGAGTCATGAGTCTGTCTTGCAGGAAAACCTGCAATTTTGAAATTGTATGAAGGTGACAAATCCTTTTTGAACATACTTGTGAATATTGTCATGGCAGAACATTTACAAGAGCGCAGTTGCTCTGCAATTAATAAAGAGTACAAAAATGTTTTTCAGCTTCGAGGTGAAAATGGCTTGAGAAATGCCAAAAGCACTCCTATTAAGCTGCAAAAAGACAACTACAACCATATTTCACCTTCTATGTGCTGTCTTCTCTTCCCTGCTGCCTTTGTAGCACCGCTTCCAACATGACCATGACCTCAGTGATGGACTGGGAACTCCCGCTGCCCCTCCCCTTACCAACATAACAAACACCAATGGATCAGTACAAGTCACATAGCCCACAGCAGCCCGTGACCAGGGGCATCAGACTGCCATCTTTGCACCCAACAGGTTGAACGTTACTAGAGTGGCAGCTAAAGCAGAGTAACAAATTTATCTTAGGAGATGGATTTCATCCAGCCTGTCTCTGCTGTGCTATTCCGCAGAGGAACACAGGGCCACCTCACAATTTGTTTTTCACACCATAAAGCACGTGTTTTCTTTTAGGTGTGTGACCATAAGGATTGTCACTGCGATTTTGGATGGGCCCCTCTGGACCACAAGCTGGAAGAATTTGGAGGCAGTGCTGAGAGTGAAGTACCTCCTCCTTTGCAAAGTCAGCACAGTTTGGTGGGACCTCTCTGCACATCACACTGCCTATCTCAGCTTCGTATTTCCAACAAGTTCTCCATCTATACTTTTGGACCACTTCAGGCTTTGTTCAGGCATCTCTTTGTCCCTTGCTGTTTGGCCATGTCAGGTTATTTATTTCCTCTTCTCTTGCCTTTTTTATCATTCCAGTTGTGCTTTTCTTGCCTGACTATCAGACTGCTCTCCCAGCTGCAGATCAATTCCGTCAAGCACAGAGGCCAAGCAGCCAGCACATAGTTCATTAAGATGGTTTATGAGGAGTGTTGTTCTGAGCTCATCAAAACCCTCTTGGGAAAATCCTCCTCTTCTCTTAACATGGATATACGGCTGAGCTCCAATACTGAGAGGACAGGACATATAGAGATATACTGCTGCCTTCCTATACATTAGGTGTTCAAAGTCACACGGCAGTGCTCCACAAACCCACCACACATGACAGCTGACATCCTTCCACCTTTTCCTCAACCCTCTGCTCATTTATTTGTCTACTGACAAAGAACTATTAGACCTTTCTGCTGTTTATTTGGCCAGGCAAATGGCCAGTTGCTCAGGCAGGAACAGGCCCCCTGGCACTGCAGAACGACAACTGTCTTGGGCAGGTAACAGCTTATAGATCAAATCAACCATTCTTCAAATATCAACCTATGGTGACATTTCACCTCTCTGTTCCCTTGGGAGGGAACCCAAGTGGAATTGCTTTGATTTTCACTCTATCACTCGCTGAAAAACGTAAACAAATGTGAAAAAAAAGAGTTTAAGATTGTGTGTGGAGGATAAATTCTCTCTTCTTACTATTCTACGCATTTTTTGCAGGTCAAATGATTTTGCAGGTCATAAGATTAACTGAAAGAATATGGAAACGTGGCTGTAGACAGGGAGAATGTTCAAAATCCCAGACTAAGAAATGGAACTATTAAGGAATAACATTGTGCAAGCTGCAGGTTGAGTTCTATGTGGTGGGAAATGGCAGGAGCCTGAGGCCAGAGGAGAAAGAGCAGCCACTCACAGACATGCCAGGATCCAATGACTCCAAAGGAAGACCCCAGACTATCACATGCAGGATGGAAAAGACTTTTTCTATTAAAAAAAAAAAAGAGAAAATGCTTTAAAGTTCTGTTGTGGTCTTCAGGAAGTAGAATCACAGAATCACAGGATGGCTTGGGTTGGAACAGACCTTAAAGTCTATGTCAGTCCAAACTCCCTGCCATGAGCAGGGATACCTATCACTAGACCAGGTTGCTCCACGCCCTGTCCAACCTGGTCTTGAACACTTCCAGGGATGGGGCAGCCACAGCTTCTCTGGGCAACCTGTTCTAGCACCTCCCCATCCTCACAACCAAGAATTTTGTCCCAATATCCCATCTAACCCTGCTCTCTGGTAGTGTGAAGCTGTCACCACTTATCCTGTCACTACACGACCTTGTAAATAGTCTCTCTCCATCTTTCCTGTAGGTTCCCTTTAGGTACTGAAAAAGGGTCTCTAGGGTTTCCCTGCAGCCTTCTCATCTCCAGGCTGAACACTCCAAATTCTCTCATCCTTTACTCACAGCAGAGGTGCAACACTCCTCTAATCATCTTCATTACCTCCTCTGCACTTGTTCCAACAGGCCCATTTCCTTTCTGTGCTGGGACCCCAGAGCTGGATGAAGCTCTGCAGGTGGGTCTCACCTGAGTGAGGTAGAGGGGCAGATTTCCCCCCTTCCCTTCTGCCCACAGGGCTTTGGATGCAGCCCAGCACACAAGAGTTTTCTGGACTCCCAGCACATACAGAGAGGGCATGTTCAGCCTCTCACCCACCAGCACCCTCAAGTCCTTCTCACCAGGGCTGCTCTCAAAACCATTCTCCACCCAGTCTGGATTTGTGCTTGGACTTGCCTCCACCCAGACACAGCACCTTGCTCTTGGTCTTGTTAAACCTCATGAGATTCCCATGAGCCAGTTCTCAAGATGTCCAGATCCCTCTGGATGACATCCCATCCTTCATGTGGGTCACCTGCACCACTCGGCTTGGTGTCATCTGCAAACTGGTCAAGGGTCCACTCAATCCCTTTATCTGTGTCATTAAAGAAGATATGAAATAACACTGGTCCCAGTACAGGCCCCTGAGGGACACCACTGGTCACTGACGTCCATCAGGACTGAGGCACTGATCACCACCCTCTGGATGTGAGCATGCAACCAATTCCTTATCCATCTCACAGTCCTGTTGTACCTGCAGAGAATTCCGGCACTTAATGCACTGCAATTAAGGTATAAAATTACTCTACTTGTGTAGCAGACACTGTACATTACGAATTGTTCTAGCAAAAAGATAACAGTACGTCCAACCAAACTTCAGCTGTGCCAAAGGAAGGCGAAATATTTAGAATTTATTTTGGGGAAGGGGCAACAAATGATAAATCCAGAAAGAATGGCGGCAATAATTAAGCTCCCATGGCCAGTCACAAAAAGCAGGTGCAAGATTTTCTCGGAGGTGTGAGGTTTTGTTGGCTGTGGATTCCAAGGTTGGGGGAATTGACTAAGTCTCTAACTAAAGCAAACAAGAATGAAGAGACAGAGAAGAGCTGGCCACAACTGGACCCAGGTGCAGTGGGAGCACCAGACTGCATTAAGTTGGTGGCAGCAGCAGCAACCCAAGCTCTAACACCACAACAAGCATAAGATGACTTAAGAAGATGCATCACCCTGAATCCAGCAAGCCTATTGCCTCTACCTGATGATGGAGAACATCCCAGTGTGAGCAAATGATGCACATTTCAAATAAACCACAGACTGATTTAACTGAGGTTCCCTCACATTACCCAGATACAGTTCTATTTGCGGATGGCTCATCCTACTCCCTGCAAGGACGTCTCATCCCAACCCCCCTGCCATGGGAAGGGGCACCTTCCACTAGACCAGGTGGTTCCAAGCCCCTTGCAGGGATGGGGCAGCCACAGCTTCTCTAGGATATCTGTGCATGTTTTCTGCTCTTTCTGAGTACTTCTCTCTCTAATTTAGATCTCTTTACCCTATGTGATAGTCTTCAGAACAGATATAATCATGCTTTCCCCTTAACACAGTGATCCATGGGATCTCAACTAAGAGACAGGATTTAACTTACTTTATACTTCTATTTTCTTGTGATTTTACATATTTATGTCAGAGAACACATGACTCATCTGCATTCAGTTGAAGGTACCCAATATTTGTATTCTGAAAGATGCCATTGCCACACAGTCACAGAACCATAGAATGGTTTGGGTTGGAAGGGACCTTAAAGTTTATCTCATTCCAAACCCCTGCCATGGAGGGGGCAAGGAATTTCAAACATGAAGCATTGAAGATTCTACTGGATGAAAATCTGGATGTGATCTAGCAAATGAGAGATGTGACTGTACCTGTGATTCTGGCTGTGGCTGCTGACAGAGAACATCCTGCAGTTGTTTGATCATAGGCTTGTGTTTTGTCTGCAAAAGAAAACAGACCAAAAGGAAGAGGAAAAAAAAACTGAGAGAGGCTTGACAACGGCCTGGAGCAATAGGACCCGGGAGAAAGCATGTTTTACGTTTAGGAGTAACACATCCGGCTCTGGGACCCCAAACATCAGGACATGGAGCTGGTGCAGCAAGCCCAGGGAAAGCCGTGGAGATGCTTCAAGGGCTACAGGCCCTCTACTCTGGAGACAGGCTGGGAGAGCTGGGGTGTTCAGCCTGGAGAAGGCTCCAGAGAGAAGAGAAGGAGCCCCTTCCAGTGCCTAACGGGGCTCCAAGAGAGCCGGAGAGGGACTTTGGGCAAAGGCCTGGAAGGACAGGAAAAGGGGAATGGCTTCCCACTGACAGAGAGCAGGGTTAGCTGGGATATTGGGACGAAATTCTTGGCTGTGAGGGTGGGGAGGCCCTTCACCCGCTGCCCAGAGAATTTGTGGCTTCCTCATTCCTGGAACTGTTCAAGGCCAGGTTGGATGAGGCTTCAAGCAACCTGGTCTAGTGGAAGACGTCCCTCCCCATGGCAGGGGAATGGAACTGGATAAGCTTTGAGGTCCCTGCCATCCCAGCCCACTCCGCCACGCGGGGTTCCCGCACTGTCACACACTGCCCTTTTCGGTAATGGCGGCGCCTCAGCCCCGGTGGCGTCACTGCCGCGCGTTGGCATGTGGCGTCACGAGCGCGCCGGGCGGGCGGGCGTTGCTATGGAGGCGGCGGACGAGTGGCTGCTGCAGTCGCTGCGACTGTGAGGGACCCCCGGACCCCCGGCACCCGGCACTGACCCGGGCACCGCCAACTTCATACTCGCCCTCTCCCCGCAGGTACCGCGACTTGCACACCTTCGAGCTCCAGGCGCCCACCCGCCTCATCGAATGGGCCCGCGGGAGCCGTGAGTGCGAGGCGGGGAGTGCTGAGGGGAGGAGAGGGACCGGGCTGGTCCGTCGGGGAGGGGTGGCTATACCTACCTGGAGGAAAGAGGGAGGCCCAGGGGCCGGGCCGGGGCCCATGTAGAGGGAGAAGGGGGAAAGGAGGCTGTGGGGTTGGGCCAGGCTGGGCTCCCGAAGGGGAGGCCAAGGTGCAGGGCCAGGACCCCAAAAGTGGGGCTAAGTGGCTGGAGCTGTACCGGGTTCAGCCTGGGCTCGAGCTCTGGGTTTGGGGGTCCATGGACTGTGCGGTAACTCGGGTTTGCCCCAGGGAGGATGGGCTGGGCACGGGGGCAGCCCTCACCGTGTCCCTGGCTCTTCATGCTCACCCCCGCAAGGTGTCTGTGTAGCCGGCTATGGACAGTCTGATGGGAACGAGATCCTGCAGCTGATAGCACCGCCAACGCTGCTGACAAAGGAGACCCAGGTGCGTGTTGCAGCCAGGGTGGCACCAGACCTCTCTAACCTCCTTGACCTGATGTTTTCAGAGACCAAGCCAGGGCTTGGTGGCCTTCATGAGCTGTTACCTGTTGCTGTGACAAGGGCATGGCCAGGAATTGAGCAGCTTTGGTTGAAAGTTAAAGCACATAAGTCACCTGGTTGTTGTCCAGTCATGTTATCCTGCAGCTGCTCTGCAGACAGCTTGGGTTGTGGACACTTCATCTCCAGGTGTGCGAATGAAAGCATTTCATGGGGAAAGAGGACAGATGAAGACAGCAAGGCAAGTGAAGAAGGGACTTGCTGAGCAGCCTAGGCCTGGGGGACCACCCTGCAGAGCACCAAGGTTGGCCCTTGGGTGGGTGACCCCTGCACTAGAATAGGTGGTGTTTGGTCACTGTGTAAGCAGAAAGCTCCTGAGCCAGATGTGCACGGATGGCAGCAAACACAGGCAGAGCTCTTGGCAGCAGCTTTCTCGAGATTTTTGTTCTGACTATTGGGATCCTTCAGTCCTTTATCTCCTGCTGAAAAAGGCAACACTGGACAGGGAAGAGCTGTACCAAGCAAGAATGTGCCTTGTGGCTCTGTCGTTTTTTGTGATAACTGAGCACAAGTTGTGTACCACTGTGCGAAGAAATGGCTTTGCCTCTGATTTCTAGGGCCTGTGTCCAGAGAGAGATTTCAAGGTGGAATGTGGTGGATTTTCAGAGCGCCCAGTATACAGCCTAAAATATGTTCCGGACACCAGGTATGACCACAAGGCCCTTCCCAGGGTGTATTGGAGATGGAGAGGGGAGTTACCCACTGAGAGCAAACTCCTTTTCCATGCCTGCTTCCCAACCCAGCTGGCCCATCCTGCCAGCTCTGAGACCGGTGTGAGTCTGGGCCAGTGACACACCAAGAACTGCTGATGTTGCTGCTGCTTCATCAGTGATCCCTCCCTACCCCACTTCTGAGCAGCAGGGGCCTGTAGAGTTTTCCTGCTCTACCTTCCCTTTCTTCTGCATTTGGCACTATGTGGAGGTGCTCAGCAGCAGAGTAGGACACTGGTGGCTGGTGCCGCTGCTCTGCAAGACCCTATGTGTGCAGGTTCAGAAGGGTTTTTCCTGCTCTGGATTTAAACTAAACAAACACCTCTGGCTGATTTATATCCCTTGTTCAGTCTCTCCTCCCACATGAGTCCCCATTGACTACTTTGGGGCTGTCTGCATTGTTCTTAGTCTAGTCCTTCTGGAAAATGTGATAACTAAATCACAGAATCATGAAATCATTTAGGTTGGAAAAGCCCTCTGAGACCATTGATTCTAACCATTCCCCTAGCACTGCCAAGCCCACCACTAACCCATGTCCCCAAATACAACACATGACTTCTAAATCCCTCCAGGGATGGCAACTCCATTCCTGCCCTGGACAGCCTGTGCCAAGGCTAGACAACACATTCAGGGAAGGCATTTTCCCAGTATCCAACCTAAACATCCCCTGGTGCAACTTGATGCCGTTTCCTCTTGTCCTGTCCCTTGTTCTTTGGGAGCAGAGCCCAATCCCCACCCCTCCTATCAGGGAGTTGTAGAGAGCAAAAAGGTGCCCCCTGAGCTTTCTTTTCTTCAGGCAGATCCCCCCCAGCTCCCTCAGCCACTCCTCATCAGATCCTCATAAAATACCATCATAAATGCCATTGCCTGGGACTGTGTTTGCATGGGCTGTGTGGAGCATCCCTGCACGAGGAGTTCTGGGATTATGGTCCTTCCAGCCACCACTCTGCTCCATATAGAGGCGGGAGCTCCTGCTTACAGGAGCAGCGGACCAGTTTGTCCCAGGCTGGGAAAAACAAGGCTCTTCTCTGCTCCTGAGGAGTTTAGTGAGACTCTTCTGTTTCCTCAGCTTGCTGGTAACAAGTGGCCCACCCGACAGCTCCCTCCAGGTCTGGCAGGTGTCAGCAGAGGACTCTGGTAAGGGTTTCTGAGCTCAAGTGGTTTCTCAATGCAATCGTTACATCACACATCTCTAGCTTTCCCTTCTACCTTTGTGTCAAATGAGGAGAGAAGTGCCACTTCCATGTTCTGAGTGACCACCCTTGTGTGGCACAGGCTGAAGAAGGATACAAGTCAAGGGTCTACACCAGTTTTGGTGGTTTGGACTTAACAGCACAAACCTCGTCAGGGAATTAGTATGTCTAGGCCTGTCACAGCAGCCTTGTACTACATGTAGTTGGCACAGTGTCCTCTTAGTAACGCCAATGGTTAGAAATAAAGGAGCTCCATTCATTGCCTTTTGGGATAGACCGTGATCCACCTTATTTCTTTCAAAAAGGATCACCATTGTTGAGGCTACTACTGGGAAATACTTGTAAACCACCAGAACGGAAGTGCAAAATGTCATTAGAAGAAGAAGAAAACTTCTTCATTGAACATAAACATCTTGATTCACAAATTTTCATGCATTTTGCTTTGCTTTTTGTCAGTCCTTGCTGGATGGGTTGTAAAGGGGTTTTATCCTGGAGAGGGGGTTAGGCATAATTAGATTTCTTATTGGTTTTGTAACCTTTGTGAGGCATTGTTGTGAAACAGCTTAATCTGATGGATTGCTTGGCTCTCAATGTGTTTTACAGCTGTTTCTGTCTCTTCCTAATAGATGTTATTAAATCTGTAAGCACCATAGCAACAGAAAATGGCACTGGGCAATCCTGGGCTAAAATTGCCACCATTTCAGCCAGAGCCCCATGGGTCCTTCACGGCTCAAGACTTGACAGAGTCCAAATTACAGAGGTTGAATCAAGGAAAAATGTCTACACAGCAGGTATTCAAGGCAAGCCTAATGTCTGATTGTTGGAAAGGTGGGGTTTGGGTAAAGCAATGCTAACTGCTTGAGTAGCAAACATTTCACTGAGCAGGTACTTTCGGACATGTGCAAGTGGTTATAAAGATATTTGCCACAAGTATATTGTCTAGAGGAAAGAGGTGGCAATGGTCAGGTCCATCTCCAGCTGCTTACCACTCACACTTCACTGATTTCTCACGGTTCTGCCCCAAATCTGGGCACTGCCAGAGCGCTGCGGATAGTTTCAGTGTGGAGAACTGGGTTCACAGAGGGCTGCTGCGTCTGCTGTCCCAAACAAGGGAGGTGACAGCCTGATTATGACAGGTGGTGGGTGCAGGTCTGGTTTCATTGGGGATCTGGGGACTCTGCCTTCACCTACACAGTGAGACTCAGTCCCCACAGAGTTCATCCTTGGGGAGGGAAGAGGGGATGTGTGTGTCCAGAGGCAGTATCACAGTGCTGAGGAGAAGGAATATCTGTTTGTCACTGTCCCTGTGCCACAGGGACTCACAGAGTCTTGGGAGTGGTTTGGCTTGGAAGAGACATTTAAAGCTCATCTCATTCCAACCCCCTGCCATGAGCAGAGACATCTTCCACTAGACAAGGCTGCTCCAAGCCCCAACCAATTTGCAGGCATGGGGCAGCCACAGCTTCTCTGGGCAACGTGTGTCAGGGCCTCACCACCCTCACAGCCAAGAATTTCTGCCCAATGTCCCATTTAACCCTGCCCTCTGTCATTGTGAACTCATACACCCACATCCTGTCACTCCAGGCCCTTGTCCAAAGTCCCTCTCCAGCTCTCTTGGAGCCCCGTTAGGCACTGGAAGGGGCTCCTTCTCTTCTCTCTGGAGCCTCCTCTTCTCCAGGCTGAACACTGCAAGCTTTCCCAGTCTGTCATGAGGGCAGAGGGGCTGTAGCTCTCAGAGCTTCTCCATGACCTCCTCTGGACTCATTCCAGCAGCTCCATGTCCTGGTGCTGGGGGCCCTGGAGCTGGACACATTGCTCCTGAGCATACATCCTGCTTTCTTTCTCAGGCAATACTGCAGCACAGAAATCCTGAAAATGCTTCTCATTGGACCTGAGACCTGCCTCTCTTTTCCAGCTTTCAGAGGCAGCGAGGAGCTCAGTGGCCTGGCCTTCCTGGACTGCAACACACTGCTTCTGTGCTGCTCCACAGGCCGGCTGTGCCTGGCTGACATCCGGCAGCCGCAGAGTCTCGTGGAGGCTGTGTCAGTGGCCTCAGCGCCATGCAGCGAGCAGTGGTGCATGGGCACCAGGCATGGAGCTCAGGGCTTGGAGCAGAGCTCCCAGCCTGTGGCTCGCCTCTCGAGCAGGGGGCTCCTAACCCTGACAGACTTCAGGAAAACGTCTGAGTTCTTGGCCTTGGCAAAGGCCAGAGTCCCCTCTCCTGGCTCAGGTGCAGAGTTCCTGTGCGTCTCCTGGGCTCCTGCTCTGGAAGGCTGCCTTGCCATTTCAGGTAGGTGCTTAGGGCAGACATCTCCTTTTCTGGGTGCTTTTTTGATTTATATTTTTGTCAAGGCTCAGTTCACTCTGCCTAAAACCCCCCAGTGCAGGGTGGCTTTTCAGAGCTGCCCCTGGAGCCAGCGGAGATGCCAGCTAATCGTCCTCTGCAGCTGCCTCTTTCCAACAACTCCGGAAGGGGCCTGGGTGGGTTCTGGGAGATGCCTGCTGCCCTTCTGTGAGATCAAAGCCCCCAAGCTGACCATAAGCACTGCCCTGATAGTGCCAGTGACAGCCTGGCTGCAGGCTATAGCATTGATAATGCCAGCTGGGCAGCAAGGTTGCCTCTTGACCAGAGCCTTGCATATTCACACTCATGAATCCACAAACTTTAGGGATCTGGTCTGGGCTCTCCCCCGCAGCTGTTTCCTTGAGACATGCTCCTTGGAGGCAGAGCTGCTCTCTTCTCACAGATTTCTAGACTGGGCCATTTTTCCTTGGTCCTGCTGGGAGATGATCCTGAGCCCAGCTGGACTAGAGCAAAGCAATTAATTTCTGCACTCTCTTAATTCCGTTTTATCCAAGGTTTTGATGGCACCGTGCATGTGTATGACACGCAGAGCTGGGACAGCTCTGGCAGGGAAGCAGAGCCCATCTTCGTTCACAAAGGCCATGCATTTGGTGGAGCAGGTGGCAGTGGGGACCCTCCCCTGGTCACTGTGCACACGTGGCATCTGCAGAAACCCAGAACTTTGTTGTCAGCAGCAAGTGATGGTTCCCTGCATGTCTGGGACTGGGTTCAGCCCTGTGGGAAGTGCGGGTAGATGGTGTTTTGGTGAGATGGAGCATTTCCTGCCTCTGCTCTAGTTTGCATGGGCTGCTGGGTGTCTGTTTGCCTGCAGATACTGTTTGGAGACTGCTGCAGTGAGCAGAACCAACTGTAAAATTTCTATTTTAATAATAGTAAAAATTTTGGCTGTTACTTGTTTTCCTGTGTACCAGCCTTCAGATGAGAGCTGTGCCTGTGGTTCTGACTGGCTGCTGGCAGAGAACATCCTGCTGTTGTTTGATCATAGGCTTGTGTCATGTCTGCAGAAAGCGAGAGGGACAAACAGGAGAGAGACTTTGACAAGGGCCTGGAGTGACAGGACAAGGAATGGCTTCACAGTGACAGAAGGCAGCATTAGATGGGATATTGGGAAGAAATTCTTCCCTGTGAGAGTGGGGAGGCCCTGGCACAGGTTGCCCAGAGAAGCTGCTGCTGCCTCATCCATAGATGTGTCCAAGGCCAGGCTGGATGGATCTTTCAGCAACCTGGTCTAGTGGAGGGTGTCCCTGCCCATGGCAGGGAGTTGGAATTGGATGAGCTTTGAGGTCACTTCTGAACCAAACCATTCTCCAATTTCATGAAAAAAACAGGAGTTTGAGGAAACAGGCTCTTCTGTAGGATATTTACCCACTGTAAATATCCAGGCCCAGAGCACCGAGGGGAAGCTGCACCCCACGAGGGCTGTTGACATTTATCATGTGCAGGTGTGTCAGGAGCAGCAGACTGGCCTCCACTCAGGAAGTTTCAGTGTAACCATTTGTGTTCCTGCTTGCAGCCTGCAAAAGGAACAGGAACAACCTTTCCAGCCCCAGCCTACTCCAAGCTCTGCCCCTCCCCCTCTATATCCTGAGAGCATCTGATCTGAGACAAGGCATTGGTGTCCTTTGGCTCTTTTCCCACCAACTGCAAGTTTAGATTTCATGGAACTGATGTGATTTCCTGGGCTGAGGAAGCAGGCGGTGACTCCTGCAACACCCACACAGTTACCAAGGTGTCAACTGAGAAGTAAAAACCTGCCTGCAAAGAGCTTCCTTCTGCTCTGGGTGTCATCTGAGGTGAGGAGGGGTTGAAGATAGGTGAGGTGGGGTGAAGGCTCTACTTCAAGAGCACCAGGGGAAACCTTACACTGGGAATGCGCTGTACTGACTCACTCTGTGCCATGGCAACAGCTGTCTGCTGGCGGCTGAGCCTGGAACCTGCTCCATTTTTCTCCCAGGAAAAGCCATGTGGACGCTTCCACTCATCCCAAAACTGCCCAGCAGTATGTGAAGCAGGGGCAGCATGTCCTGCCCAAGGCTGGGCATGTTGATGCATTGTCACTTACTAAAGCCACAGTTCTGTGTCACCACCATCAACAAAGGGAAAAGCCTGTTTGAGTCCTGGAGGAGCTGAGCTCTCCTGTAGGAGTGCCTGAGCATCCTTTCCACTGCCCAGGGTCCACAGCAAAACCCATCCAGCTGAGCCAGAGCCAAACTGGGGGAAATGGGTTCTGACCAAGAGCCTGGGAACATTTCTGCCTCAGTGCAGGCAGCAGGGAGGGCTCCTGGCTCTCTAGTCTCTTCATCTGCTATTGAGTCAGTTCCTTCCGGTTGTGGTAGAGCCGAGCGTGCCCTTCCCCTGCACCAAGACCTGCAGGTTCCTGTGTTTAGGAGGTGGCCTTTCTGCCCCCTGACTGGGACCTGTAGCAGCCCCAGGAAGGGCAGTGTGTAGTACACAGACATGAAGGGTTCCTAGAGAGGGATCCTGGAGCTCAGTGGGTTTTCCTCAAGCACCCCTAGGAGCAAGGCAATTTGGCAATCTAGTGCAGACTCAATTGTGTGGCTCCTCCTTCCTGGGGGTAACACCCCCAGAGGGAGAGTCTTGCCGTGGAGGAGGTGGGCTGTGAGGAGGAGAGAAGACCACTGGAGCCTTCCCAGTACCCCAGCTACCTCTTCCTCACTGCCTCCTTTGCTGGGTCATGTGGAGGAGCTGACCCCCTCCCTCATCACAGTGATGCAGATAAGTGCAACCAGGACAGGGAACCGAATTTGCTTGGCTTTCAAAACAGGGCTTAAGCAATAGCTCCATTTTTACCCATCTGAACTTCCTTTTTTTTTCCTAAAATAACTTAAGCCTTCTTGTCCAGCTTGAACCAGATTTGACAGGGGACTGGAGATGTCAAAAATATTAAGTACTCACAGATGCTGGGTGAAGGGATTATGCACACAGGAGGGATCTGGAGAGTTGCAGTGGGCAATAGGGACATTACTCCCAGGAATGCACCACGTGGAGCCTCTGTCAATGCCTGTGTGAGATCAGAGTCTGGTTGTGTGACTGTGAGGACTTTGGCTAGCTGAAGCCAGGTTTGTCTTTGGTGTGGAAGGTCAGGACAGCCTCTGGCACAAATGCTGATGCCCATGAAGTGGACCAACTTAAGGACAGTCTCTCCCCACAGCATCAGCATGGCAAGGGGAGCTGAAGCTGAATGGGACATGAATGTATCCAACCTCTGCTCTCCCTGGGACCACAGAAAGATCCACCAGAAGGCCTGTCTTCACTGAGGCCACAGAGTTTTAACCCCTGGGCAAGGTAACACAGCTGGGGACATAGAATCATGGAATAATTCATGTTGGAAAAGCTCTTTAAGATCATCAAGTCCAATCTTTACCCACACACAACCAAGCCCACCACTAAACCATGTATGTCCTCAATTGCCACATCTACACATCTGTTAAATCCCTTCAGGGATTTGGACTCCACCACTGCCTTGGGCAGTCCCAAGGCTGGACAGTCCTTTCAGGGAAGGAATTTTCCCTAATATCCGAACTAAACCTCCCCTGGCACAACTTGAGGCATGGCTTCTCCTTCCTTGCCTGTGAGGGAAGAAGCCACAGCCCTTCCGTGAGGGTCTCCAAATTCAGGCCCATAAATGGAGGTGTTATTTGGCTCATCCCCTAGTCCTGGCTCCTGCAGCTCTCAAAGGGGATGAGAAGCTCCCTACAGCATTAACAGATGTTTGGATGTGGAGACATGGTTTAGTGGCCTTGGCAGGGCTGGGGGAACCATCGGACTCTATGATCTTAGGGGGTTTTTCCAACCTCCATGATTCTGTGATCCTTAAAACAATCAGCCCTCATCAGTTCCTCAGCAGGACACAGACTAACATGGCTTGTTTAACAAGCAGCTCATTAGTGCCCTGTGTTCATCAGGTACTGCACAGCCATGCATTTTCATTTCCAAAATAATGCCCAGTCCCTGCTGCGGGATACAGAATCCTTCATCTCCTCCTTGGCTCCTCTCTACGTGTCTCTGCATGCCAGGGAGACTGTCATCAGTGGAGGGATGGGGTGGCATGAGCAAGGCAGGTGCTGCTGCTCCCTTGCACAGGAGGGAAAAAATTCCCCTGTGAGGGTGGTGAGAGGCTGGCACAGGTTGCCCAGAGAAGCTGTGGCTGCCCCATCCCTGAAGTGTTCAAGGCCAGGTTGGATGGGGCTTGGAGCAACCTGGTCTAGTGGACAGTGTCCCTGCTCATGGCAGGGAGGTTGGAACTGGATAAGCTTTATTGTCCCTCCCACCTCAAACCATTCCATGGTTCTGTGATTTTCTGCCTGTGCCAGCTCCCCTGTCCTTAGCCAGCAGAAGTGTCCAGGCATTGGGACTGTATTTTACTCTTTTTTTTCTTTTTTTCTTCTTTTTTTTTTTTTTCTGAGTTTAATAAACTAGAATAATTTATTCAACAGAACACAGAAACATCACAGACAGGGTGGAGAAACCAAAGCAGCAGGTATCAATGATCAGTACAAAGGAACCACTTTACAAAAAGAAGTACCACGCTGCCCATCAGCTTTACCCAAAAATTACGGGGGCAGGGGTTGGGCTCAGCTCAGCACCTCACAAACCCGGTGTGGGGGATGGAGCTATCCCCACAAAATGCTCTCAGATGACAATGCTGACCGCAACAGCACAACAAATAGTGGGAATGGCCTCTCAGCAGGTGGTGGGAGACCAGAGACCCTTGTGGGGGAGGGGGTCCAGGCACCACCAACCCGGGAGGTACAAGCATCTGTTGAAACACTGATTAGGGTGGCAAATGCCCTGCTTCTCCCACACCCCCAAATAGGTGCTAGATCCCATGCAGGCAGAGTGAAACATCAACCAAGAGGTCTTTGCAGCTTGGCAGGACAAAAGTATCCCTGGCAACATGCCACTGGGGACAAGGCTATTCCATCACAACCCTGCCATGGCTGTGAAGAGGCATTTGAGGCCTCTCCAGAGCAAGCAGCGCGTGGCCAATGACATGGACCCACAGGGTCCCCTCTGCCGCCTTAACTTGGCCCCAGCAGCTCCTGGCTCTGAGCTGGTTTCCTCCAGGGAGATTATACTGATGTAAAAATGGATGCAGCTGGGAGGACCCCTGGGGTTGGCCACTTTGGGGGTACTTGGGGAAGGAGAAAGGTGAGTTCTGCCCACCCGCTTTGTTTGGAGCAGCTGGGGCAGGGGCCAAAGTCAAAGCCAGGCTCGTGCATCCCAGGGAGGGAACACATGCAGCAGGGCTGGACAGAGGGGAACTGGCCGTGGGTGAAAGGAGGGGAGACCGAGGTGCACAGGTGCCTTTTCCCATGAGAAGGCTGCCTAAAAGACACCCCCCCCATTCTGCTGCAGCGCCCCTCCCCGTAGCAAACTGGTGTTGAGACTAGGCTTATACAAAACACATAAAAGAGGCAGCTCATAGGAAAGGGCTCTGGTAAGTGGCAGGGGGACAGGGCAGGACATCCCATGTGCACACACTACTGCATCCAGCATCCCCCTGGCCATGCCCTACACGGGAAACAGCAGCTCTGGCAGCTGGATGAAGAGACAACACGGCACAGCTGGACGGTTAAAGGTCCTGTGGCCATTGGGTGATCCATAGGCTCCCAGTACAGGTAGAAAACAAAATTAATTAATTATAGAAAAGAGAAGCAGCCTAATGTAGGGGTGTCCCTGGGGCGGGGTGGCGAGCGGGGGGGGCTCGCTTATCTGTCGTTGAGCTGCGGGGAATTTGTCCGCTCCTCGTCATCCTCCTTGTCATCCTTCATGCCTTTGAGTCGCTGGCGGGCGAAGTCTTCGAACACAATGTCATCATCACTAGTGGGGACATAAGGGAGAGGGGTTTAGGTGGAGGGCAAGGTGAAACACCCCCTGCCCCACAAAGCTGTCCTAGCTTGCCCAGTGAGCTCAAACTGCACCACCATGACATTCCAGCAGCTCAGGGGGCCCCAAAACCTTGCATCCCTCAACAAACAGCTTTGGTTTTCAAAGCCCTATTATACTTGCCCAATGCACTCAAAAAAGAGCCCCCAAGCTCTCCAGCAGGTGCAGCATTACCAGGGCCATTGGCATTTGCCCCACTCTGGGGGAACTGCAGACCTGCAGGGAGTAGCTGGGTGGATAAAAAACCTTCCAAACATGTCACCAGCCAGGGGAACACCGTGGCAACAACCTCTCCCACCCCCAACACGATCCCAGCAGGCTCTTACTGCAGTTTCTCCTGTTTTTTGGAAAGCCATGCAGGGAAGGGCGAAGGAGGAGAGAAGAGAGAGGGGAACAGCATGCGTCATGCATTACAGGTGACATGCGTGGGGTTAATCACACGTGCCAATCCCATGGCACAGCAGGTGTTAGCAGGTTAGGGGGGTGCCATGCAACTGCCACGTTTCACATTCCCACACGGAATGTGGGAATTGGGGGAGGGGTGTATTTTAGTCTCTTACTTTGTATCGAGCTCTATCAGATTTGTATCTATGGGCGCTTCGTTCTCTGGAACTGAACAAAGGGATGACACAGGGTTAGTCACAGGGTGGTGACTGCCATCCCACTGAGGTGGATCCCACCTTCCCCAGGATCATCTCTGCCCTCCTACCAGGGTAGGTGAGACCCCCCTGCAGTCATCACTGCCATCCCACTGGGGTGGCTGAGATTCCCTGGGGTTGTCACCACTGTTCCAGTGTGTGGATGCAACTCCCCTGGAGTTTGGCTGCACTGGGGTGATGGGGGCACCCCCATGGTTTTAATGTTGGGGCCCTGTGAACAGGGTCAACGAGAACCAAGAATCTCCCTCCCCACAGCCTCACTGGCCCCCTTTGCCCCCATCCACCCCCAGTGATGCTGGCCCTGTCACCCAGGGCCAGACACTCACTGTCCCGGTGTACTGGTTCCTCCCTGGGTTTGGGATGCATCAGTGTGAAGGGCAGCTCCACTGCAACGTCACTGCAAGAGACACCAGGGTAAAGCACGAGCCTGCCTGCACTTTACATGCAGAGCAAGGCAAATTTGCGGAGGGGGAGCAGAGCAGCACCCCCCATTACAGCTGCTGTAGAGACCACAAAGCTGGGCAAACCCTTTTGTTATCCTCCATGGAGCTGCTCAGCAGCTCTCATGCCTCTTGGCTGAGCTTGGACCCCAGGGTGGGGGATCAGTACAGGCCCCCTGGGAAGTAGAGGGGCACTGGGAAGGAGAGCAGCATGGCAAAAATCTGTCTTTAGAAGCTATGGGGGCTATCCAAATCCCTTGGCCTTAGGCTGCAGCCAGCAGTGTCATGGGAATGGCAGGAGGTGCACCAAGTTTCCCAGTGCTCAGTGGGCATGGTGACATCAGGGCGCAACAGCCTGAGCACAGCCCCGAGCTGCCCCAGGGGCAGGTAGGCCAGAGCGCAGACAGAGAAGTGCCCCAACGGAAGATGAGTGATCCCGTGGTCCCCATAGGACCCTGTGGGAGGGGAGTGACATGAGGACGAAGACCTGGAAAGCCCCAGCGACTTGTGTCACCACATCCAGAGATGCTCAGCCCTATGGAGCCACCTCTGTGCCCTGCTCACTCTCCCCAGCAGCACCCACAGGCATCTCACTCCAGTACATGGAGGAGGATGCAGGATTCAAACCCTGACAGCATTCCCAGCCTCACTACCCCAGCCCCACCTCTGCCAGGCTTTTCGCTTTGTGTGAGACAGCTTCCCATCCAACACAGTGGAATCCCAAGGACAGGCATGGGGTTAGTGGTAGCACCCTGAGGGGCTGGGGGTGCAATGGGGGCCTGCAGTGAGGATTGCAGGGTGCTGGGGGGAGTGGGGTGTTACCTGGAGGCGAGGTCTCCCAGCAGGCTGGCGTGAGTCAAAGGATACAACACATTAGTCACTGTCCCCTCCCAAGGACACACAATCCCCACACACCTTTTGTCCCGCCCGTGCTGCTTAGTCCCAGGGGAGCTTTAGGGGTGATGGGGCCCCACCTGCAGCACAGACCAGTTCCAAGGTTAGAGAGGAGGTGCAGCACGGTGGGGGGGTGCCCAACACTCACCCTCCTCGTGACACCACCAGCTTCACCTTCACCTTGTAGGAGACAATGATGCCCAGGATCTCCTTGTTGGCTCCATCTCTTAACCTGGAGGAAGGGGCAAGTGGGCATCAGCGAGGGACTGGCCATGGGGACCAGCCTCCTGTCCTCCTGAAGGTCCGCCCATCAGGTCTCCTCCACCCCAAGCATCACCCCTGGAGCAGGGGCTGGATGCCCACCAGGGCCAGGTCCTGCCCCCATGCTGCAGGGGGGACAGGAGCCCTGGGGGGTGGAGGGGCTCACAGCGTGCTGGAGGCCAGGTTGGTGTCCTCGTGCTTGAGCTTCCCATCCAGCGCCAGCCCTCGCTTTTCCCGGTTGTTGGCAAGGAAGGGGGTCAGGGTGTAGACTTTGCAGAACGTCGAGCTCGGGGCCACCATGTCACTGGAGATGATAGCCACCATCAGCCAGAGCCCCAGCTAACCACAGCTCCCACAGCTCCCACAGCCCCACAGGCCACCCCAGACATCTCCATCTTAGCCTGGTGAACTTCTCCATTTATTCCCATCCCTGCCCCAGCCTGATGAACATCTCCTTCCCAGGGGACGCAGAGGGTGGCGCCCCCAAGATGTCACCAGAAAAAAGGTCTCCATCTCCCTGTTCCTCCCACCAGTCCCTGCTTGCCAAGTGCAACATCCCACTGGGGCTGCACTGGGGCAGGAGACCTCCAAGGTTCCTCCAAGATCCCCCTGAGGTCTTCAGGGCTCCTCATGATGTCCCCAAGGAGTACTCACTCAGCATCCTCCACAGCCACCGGGCACTTGTACTGGGCAGTGTTGAAGAGGCAGATGTCAGCATACTGGCGCACTGGGGTGAGACAGAGGAAGATGGGGATCAGGGTGGGCCCCCACAGGGATGGGGACAGGGACACCAGTAGGGTGGGGGACGTGGCCCTGCTCCTCACCTGAGATCTTGATCTTTTTCACGGTCTTGTTGGTGTTGTTGGTGACATGCACGTTGACACTGATGGGCTCCCCGTGGTAGTAGATCTGCAGGGGAGCAGAGTGGTGGGGATGGTGAGATCCCCAGGGTCACCCCACCAGCGTGCATTACCCAGTCCTTGCCCACCTCCTTATCCAGGGATGCCTCAAGGTGCAGTGGCTTGTCTGACATGAGGAACTGACGGGTGGTCTCTGCCATGGGCTGGGGGCCGGGTCTCTCTGGTGCGTACTGGACCTTACGGATCACCAGGCGCACTGAGTTCCTGGGAGAAGACAGCAAGAGGAGAACTCAGGCTGCCCACAGGCTACCCTCTTTCTTGGCCCATTCTGGGTCAAATCCCTCTTTTCTTCTGGTCTGCTGGATCAGAAGGATGCCATGGAAGGTCTTGTCTGGATGCCCACCAGGGCTACAAGTGAGAAGCCTGATGGCCAGGCCAGGTTGCCCACAGCAAGTGGTGGATATCTCCATCCCAGCCCCAAGATGTTCCCTAACCCATCCCTACCCTGGAGAACACCTCCATCCCAGCCCCATCCTGGAAGACAACTCTATCCCATCCTGGAAAACATCTCACCCAAGGTAGGTAGCAAACTGGGGTGCCCCTTTCCTGCTGCCAGCACCAGGAGGATGCCAGTCCCATCCAGTCTGGATGGATCTTCTCTGCTTACCTCTTGTGGATCTTCTCCTCCAGGTTCTCGGCACAGAAGGCTTTGACCTCGTAGTCCACCCCACAGGCCTGAAAACCAGGAAGGGAGGAGAAGGAGGCAGGGAAACCCCTTTGCGCTCCCCAAAGAGGTGACCCCAGCAGTGGCCACTCACCACAGCCTGGTGGCACGGGAACATGGAGGGATCTTACCTTCCCCGTGTCCTCTGGGCCTGGCTGCAGTGTGACGGAGCAAGGCAAGTTGGGGGGGATCTGGAGGGGAAAGGGGGGTGAGGAGCTTTTTGGGGGCCTACCAGCACTTCTCATTCCTGTCCACAGTGAAAAGAAGTAAATCCAGGAAGGATTTCCTCATTTTACTATTGCATTTCCCAAATCCCAAAGTGTTACAAAAATACGTTATTTTAGAGGGTTTCAATTAATCAGGGGGATTTTGAGAAATCAGGGCATCAGGGCCATTTTTGAGGCCATAGGATTGAGCCCCATAAAAAGTCACAGAGCTGCAGAGGGGGTGGCCACCATTGCCAAAGCTGTGCCAAGGAAATCGGAGGAGCAGGTGCATGAAGCAGGGGGTTTACCCCACTGCCATTCCCTGCCAGAGCTGTCCAGTGCTGGCATGGATCCCCAGTGCCAGCATGGACCCCCCCGGTGCTGACACAGACTGGCAGTTTCCCTACTGGTGGCTTCTTTCTGCTCACGAGTTTGAAGATCCACCACCAAAAGCTGTGTCTTGATCACACCAGCAGCATCTCACCCCCAGCCACAACCCCACAGGGCCAGATGGAACCCTGATGTCCCCATCGCAGGGTTCACTGTCCCTTCAAGCACCCCAGAGCACCCACTGTCACCCTACCTCAAAGGTGAAGGGGTAGGCGTGCTCTCCCAGCTTCTTGATGAGCCGCTCCTGCAGCCGTGTCAGGGGCTTTTTGTCCTCGGGGACCGGGGGAAAGGCCTGGGAGTTGGCCACAAACAGATCCTTGCGGAAGGTCAGCCCCAGAACATCCAGGTCCTCACGACCATAGCGGAAGGCGCAGGTCAATGTCACAAAGACTGGAGAGGGTGACAAGGGGAGGTTGGTAGCAGGGTCATGGAGGGGACCATCATGGCATGGGGGCACCAAAGCAAGGTGGCATCCTGGCTCATGCCAGTCCCACCAGCACTGGGAAGTAGTGGTGGCTTGAGGAGGTGCCATGTTGAGAATATGGGGATTCAGCAGCCAGCTGTGCCTTGGGATGCCCACCACAGCATCCCCATTCTCCACAGGACAGGGAACCCGCTGAGGGGACAGGGGGCTGGAAAATGTCACCAAAGGGCCCAGAGATGCCAATGCCTGGGTAGGACTACATGGGGATGCCAGCATCGCCCTGTGGCAGTGCCAGTTCTGTGGCCCCAGGGATCCCAAAGGTAGACATTACCTTTTCTCTCCTTCAGGTATTCAGGATCCACCAGCACTACTCCATCTGCAAGGGAACGGCCAGGACAGAAATGTGTCACTGGGACAGGGGAACGCAATGGCAGGGTCAGGGAATGCAATGGCAGGGTTAGGGGACATGATGGCAGGATCAGGGGACATGCAACTGGGATGAGGGGACACTGCTGGCAGGGGGACACACACTGTCAGGGTCAGGGGACATGCTGGTAGGGTTAGGAGGGAATGTACAGGCAGGGTTTGGGGTGACAACAGCACAGCTGGGGGGGAACATGCCCCCCCTTTACACAGAGAGTCATCACCTCCAAGCCTTGGCAGGAACACGCTGCCAGCAGGGGACAGTCTGCACCTAACACACCCAGGGCATATGCAAAGCCACAGCAAGACATTAATATTATCCCAAATCAGCTGTCTTCTGCTCCCCAAAATCCTTCCTCCCAGACAGCCCAGCCCACCCTGGCATGTGTCTCCCTGCAACTGAGGTCCCCCTCCCGCCACCACCTACCCACAGGGTCCACCACGTCGATGTGGTCCACGAAATCCCTCTTCCCAAGGTAAACAGTGAGCTGCAGGGGGGAACAGGGTGTCAGGGGTGCACAGAGCAGACCCCCAGGGTCCCCCATGTTGTCACCACCCATATTCCTGGGGTGGTGGGATCCATATTCCTCATCATCCCCAGTGTCACCCTGTCCCTCTGGTACCCAAAAGCCAACACCACCCCATTCCAGGCAAAGCCTGGAACCTTTCCAGATGTCCCTACAGCTGGAGGCACTTTGCTTGTGGGGACTCTTGGGTGTCACCCCAGGGGTTTGTACCCCACTGAGGGTCAGGGATGAGCCCCCCAGTGTCATCCTCTCACCCTTCTCCTGATGGGGAAACTGAGGCACAGGGCAGGCAGCTGCCTGGCAGAAGGTTTTCTGCATCAGCTCCCGCTGCCAGACCCAAAACCCCCACAGGCAGGGTCACCTGCACCCCAGCACTCCAAAACCTGTCTGCTTGACCCCTGACCTTGGGAAAGCCCCCCCAGCCCCACTGTGCCTCAGTTTCCCTTCCCGCTGCCATGGCAGGATGCTGAGGCAGGCAGCAGTGCGCAGGGTGGATCTGGGGTTCAGGGACGTGCCCATCCCCCACTCCCGGCCAGGCTTGTGACCCCATGGTTTCCCCCGCCATGTCCCCCTTACCTTCCCGTTAGGACTGGCTTTCTTAAACACCCTGTAAAACAGCAAAGGGGGGGTGAGTGCTGGAGCAGGGGGCACCCTCCACTCCTGAACCCCCCACTCTGCTCCTGGCTCCCTGCCCATGGAGCTGTCCAGCTCCCCCCCAGGAAGGATCCCTGGGGGAAGAAGCACTCACTGGCACAGTCCCGTTGGGTGCCAGGTGCATCCCTCAGCACCCACTGCCAGGACCCAGCTTTGGATAACAGAGGCATCAGGACCCCAGCCCACCCCTTCACATGAGGATGGTGCCCAGAGACCACTGTGAAGGGCAGAAGCACCCCAGCACCCAGCTGGCCCTGGGGACCAGAGTGTGGGACCATGGGGTCAAGGCACGCAAGATCACCATGGGATGAACCCACCTTACCATCACCTCACATCGACATATCCCAAAGCCACTGGAGAGGCAAGAAAAGTCTGGGGTGCTCTTGTCCCCAGGGCTTTTCATTCCCATTCCAAAACATGGGACTAGCCCCCAGACATGCCTCTCAGCTCCTAAAATCCCTCTGGAAGACCCCACAGAGACATGGGAGAAAGGATGTAGGTCCAACATGCCACTGTTGAGAAATGTCGGAGCACTCCCAGCCTGTCTGCTGCAGGCAGGGAGCAGGCAGAGGCAGGTAGGGTGCCTGGTGCTGCCAGATTTTTCGGAGCCTGCCCTGGCACAAAGCCACCCATAATGGGTTCTCCACGGATAATCCCTCCTTGCCTTTAAATTCCATTAAAACCATCCGGGAAGATTAGTAGTGGTTTCAGGCTGGAAAAAAACAATTTCCCAGGGCAGCTGCTTGGCTCTGCCAAAATGCACTGGGCTGCTATGGGGTGATGGACCCTCAGCCACACCAGTGCCTGCAGCTGCCCACACCCAGCCAAGGGGCAAGCAGGGAAGGCAGCAGCCAGTGAGTGCCAGCTTGGGGGTGGCCACCACCCCGGCAATGGGGTAGGATGCATCAGGAGATGTGTGGGCACAACCCTCACTCCCATATCCCTGAAATCCTGTGTCCTCACCTCCCTGTGTCTCTGCATCTCCATATCCCTGCATATGTGTGTTCCTGCACTCCTGCATCCCTGCATCCCCAAGTCTCCACATCCCACTCTCTTACAAGCCATAGGGACCAGCACGGCCTGGCCAAGCTCTGCCCAGGAAGAAGGATCTAGTCTGGATAAGGGGCTGGGGCCCTTCATTCCCTTGTCCCCAAACAAGCCCCAGGAACCCTCTGCCAGGCACATAAAATATTGGGGACATCCTTCTGGGCTGTCTCAAACATCCTGCTGGCCATTCCTGGGTGGCTTTTCCCTGTGGGGGTTGGGGGATTGATTTTTTCCAGCCGAAATGGGAAAGCACTTCCACAGTAGGATGTTTGTCATGAGGGTTTGCTGGTGAGGGTGTGATCCTGCACTGGTGCAAGGAAAAATGGAATTAATGGGAATGCTGGTCCAATTAAATAACTGGGGAAGAGTAAGGCCTCAACTTGCCATGGAAGGGCACCAGCACCCCACAGTTTTTGGGGTTTGAAAGCCATGGGGAGATCAGTCTCCAGAGTCAGGGATGGAGGGGCAATGGATGCATCCTCCTGAGAGCCCAGAGCAACTAACAGCAGGATTTTCATGGGTAATTAATGAAGTGTTACATAAAAGCAGGATGAGGAGCATCCTCTGCCAGCCTGTCACCCCCTTGTCACCCCACAGAGCAGCTCCCAAGGGAGACCCCAAAGAGGGTCCAGCATGCTGGATCACAACCTGAGGTGTGCTGGGAAGCCCCAGAAAAGGCAGCCAAGGCTGGAGGCTCAGTGGGTGCCACTGCCAGCCTCCTGGGACATGGGTGATGCTCCCGCCCAGCCCTAGGGACACTAACAGACCCGCTAATGAACCCAGTGCAAGCGAGATCAGTGCCAGGTGCTGCAGGAAGCCATTTCTCACCACTCTGCCTGGCACACACTTGTGCTGGCCCCACACTGGGGCAGAAGCCCCACAGAGCCTGAGACCTGCCCAGCCCCACGCTGCAGGTGCAGAAGCCCCACGTTAAGGGTGCAGAAGCTCCACAGAATTCAAGACCCACACAGCCCCACACTGTGCATGAAGGAGCCCAGGCTGGCTCCACACTGTGGGTGCATGAGTGTGGGGTGCCCTCATCTTGTGGGTGCAGCAGCCCTGCCTGGCCCCACACCATGGGTGCAGGAGCTCACATCTCCCCAGATGCACATCCTGGGGGCCAGCTCTTTCCAGAAGCACTAGTGGGAGAAGGGATGGGGCACACGGGGACACGGTAGCCTGTTACTGCCAGCGGGGTGACCCTCGCCCGCCACCGGATCTAGAGGGAGGAAAGGAGGAAGTGTGAAGCCTTCCCTCCCCCTCCAGCCCTTCCTGGTGTCGAAACACAGGAGACACGAGGCAGGAAGTGGCCTCCGCCACTGCCCATCAGGGGCTTGGGGCCTCACACCGTGGGCTGGCAGCCCCAGTGCCCCCCGAGCCCCTGTCATGCCGCTGCACAGTGAGATCCCATCTCTCCTGCCCTCTCCCTGCTATGGATCCCATCCCTTAATGAGCTTGTTAGGCACCCAGCCAGGGCTAACGATGGCTTTATTGGGTGGCCAATAATTGAGTGGGGTCCGTTGGATCTCGGTTGGGACGATTTATGAGGGTTTGATTCCCCTGGGCATCGGAACAGGATCTGACGGCAACACCCTTGATTGCCTTTGAACCCAGGGTGGAGAATCCAGGGGTTTTGCCAGTTCTCGTGCTAACAAGGCTGGCTGGCGGACCTAATTAGCTAGAGCCATGTTAGAAGGGACCTCCGGGGATAACGGAACCGCCAGCAACCACATCATACACTTCGGCACAACCCCGTGGTGGTGGCCAGAGGCTCTGTGCCAGCTGTGCCGGGATGAGCCTGGAGCACCGTGCCAGCCGATCCCAAAGCAAGAGCATCCCACGGGCCCAATGCTGCATCTTGCATTCCTGCTGCATCCATCCATCTATCCCTGCGAGGCTCAGCAGCAGCATCCCCCAGCTGGGTCAGAACTCCACCGACTTCCTTGGCGAGGAAACACCTCAGCTGTGGGATCCAGGATGTGTCTGGATCCTGCTGTTATTACCAGAGTTTGCTCTCCAAACAACATCCAGGAAGCAGGAGTCTCCTGTCCTGGGCCACCTTCCAGGGCTCTTTCTCCTCCCAGTGGAGATCCCTGTCCTGCTCCCAGATCCTATGGCTTCATCCAGGGGGATGAATAGGATGGTAGAGGAACTGAGCAGCAGGTCTGATGGCAGGCAAGGGTCACCCCCCTGGCAGCAAGATGCTATGGTGGAATGCTACAGAGGGGCTGGATGGGACTATGGGGCCAGAGGAAGGGTGCAAGGGGTGCTTAATGCCAACCAAGGTGTAGGCTCTGGTGTACCAGGAGCACTGCAGCACTTCCCAGCAACCAGGAAACCATCCTCAAGCCACAGGCTAGGAATCCCAGCCGCCAGGAATTCCAGTAGCTGGGCATCCCGTGTGGGGGTTGCAGCTGCCCTGGCTGGGTGCTGAGTGGGAAGAGCAGGGAAAGGTGATCGATGGTGCCAACAGCCACCAACTCAGCTGTTTCCTCCAGCTCTTCCCACTGCAGGGCTTGGTGACTCCCAAGAAAAGTGGGGTGCCACACCAGGAATCAGAAGAAATGGGCTTTTGGGGTATCAGATAGTAAATCAGCTCCCACAGCTGAACCTCCTGATCAAACCAAGTGGATTTGGGTTTGGAGATCCAAACTGGAGAGGAAGAGGGATTTGTCAGCCTAATTCTTCCCCCCCTTGGCTCCCTCCGTACGTGCTGCGTAGGCAGGGAGAAGATCAGCTCACGCCTCTCCTGCCGGCACGCCTGCCGATGGGAATGCCGCTCATCAAGCTCCCCCCGGCACCCAAAAACCTCTGGAGGCCAAACCAGCTACATCCTGAGGATTGCACCCAGCGTTTGGGGGAAATCCAGTGGGTGCTCCAGCCCCTCAATCTGTGGGGCTGTCCATCTGCTCCAGGAGTGCAATATGAATTCTCAAGAATTCAGGACATTGAATCAGGGGAAAACAGATGCTGTCAGCCACGGCTGGGGCACCAACACCCAGGCAGGCTGGCGGCAGCAACAGCCCCTTCCCAAAATTCTGGGTGAGTTCAACAGGAACCCACAACTCCCATCTTGCGACCCCAAAACACTGCAATGTTTCTGGAAGGTTCTGCCCAGCAGGGCCAGACCCCCTCATCCTTCTCTCCTGCCATGGCCACGGCGGGGGCAGTGGCTGCACCGAGGCCCCCTCATCCTGATGCCCAGGGGACATGGGGATGAGCAAGGGGAGGGCGATGGTGTTGTGGGGTGAGCAGGAGCACCCTGAAATCACTGGTCCTCCATGATTAATGGCCAAGGGGACAGAAAGGGATTGGGGTGAAGAATGGGAGCGTCAACCCCTTGACCACTCCGCTGCCACAGCCAGAGCCAGCTGGTGAGTGGGTGTCACAGGAGACCCCCCCCAGGCCTCCCTGCAAGGGCTGGCAGGGGTCACCAGGCTCTCCCTCAAATCCCAACAGCCTCTTGCAGGATGTGCAGCCCAGCAGGTCGTGCCACGCTCTGCACCTGGAGCCCTGGGGAGCACAGTGGGGGTCCCCTTCCACCTCGGCACAGGGGTCCCCAAAAGACAGCATCCCCATGGCAGCACCCTCGTGTCCCCACGTTCCAGGGCTGGCACGTGCTCCCTGACACCCCCAGCTGTGCCATATGCCGGGAGTGACATCAGGGCCTGGGTCCCCTGGGGTCACTGGGGTGACAATAGCCTCCCCCATCCCAAATCCATCCAGGCTCCAAATCTGATGAAGAGGGAGCAGTGACGCCCCCGATACCTCCACGGACCCTCAGCGGGACCCCCCCTGACAGCCCCCTACCACTCCCAGTCTCCGGGTCCTCACTACTCCCCGGGGGACACCGTATCCCAGCAGCGGGGCAACCCCGGGGAACCTCCGGCAGCTCCAGCGCAGAGCACGGGCAGCGCCTGTCCCACCCCCCGCTCCGCCATGCCCGGGGATGCCCCCTCGGGATGCTCTGCTCTGTCCCGGTCCTCACTCACCGGGTGCCTTTGTCTCCCATGGCCCCGCCGATCCTGCGGGCTCAGCCGGGAAGCGCCGGCTGGGCTTGGAAAATTACTGGCTGGATGGCGGAGGCAGCAGCGGCGGGGCGGGCGCGGGGCCCGGTGCGGCCCTGCTCGGGCCCGCTCGGAACCGCTCGAAACGCTCGAGCAGGCTCGGAAACACTCGGAACCGCTCGGCTCGGCCCGGGCGGACGCCACGCCGGCCGGTTCGGGACCGCTCGGAACCGCTCGGCCAGGTTCGGAACCGCTCGGAGTCGCTCGGAACCGCTCGGAGCCGCTCGGATACGCTCGGAGCCGCTCGGCAGGCCTCGGGCCGTCCCGGTTCCTGTGCGGACGCTGCCGCCGCCAACAACGCCGCCGCCGCCGCCGCCGCCTCCGCCCGCCCCTGAGCGGCGCGGCCCTGGGNGCTCGGGGCGCCCCCCAGCGGCTGCACATGGACATACAGGGGCGGGGGGAACCCCGTGTGTGATCATACCGAGACACGTGTGTGTGAACAGAGACCTGCGTGTGAGCGGACACACGTTTGTGAACACACGGAGACACTTGTGTGAACACAGACGCACCAGTGTGAATACAGAGAGAGGTGTCTGTGAACACGGAGACGTAACTTGCACATACGTGCACACACATCTGCATACAACCGCCATGCGCACACGCGTGCACATACACGTGAACTCACGCATGCACACACAGAGATGTGCACACACACATTCACACGCACACTCCTACGTGCACATACATGCATGCAAAGACGTGTGCACACGCATCCATGTGTACACACAAACACACATGCACACACATACGTGCACACAACACAGAATATGCACACGCACACATCTGTGCACACACACATCCCATGTGCACACACACATCCCATGTGCACACACACACGTACACATGTGCGCACATGCCCCATGTATACATACACACACACGCACACATACAAACACTTGCGCGCACGCCGCCCCCGAGGTGTCCATCCGCTTCTCCAATGGAATCCAGCCTTCCCTGCAGGAACACGTCCGTACCTCCCCTCCCGCCATCGGCGGCGTCCCCCTCCCGCCCGCCTCCTGCTGCAGAGCAGCCCATGGGGAACGGGCTTCAGGTGATTCCAGTGGTACCTCCATCCCCATCTGGAGCATCTCCTCTCTATCCCGCCCCCACGGCCACTGTGGGGCGGATGGAGGGGACCAAGGGTGGACATGTGGTGTCTCCTCTACCCCACCGTGGGGACACCTGCACCCCACCCACGAGGCACCTTTACCCCATCCTTGGGGACACCTGCAGCCCACCTTAGGGATCAGCTGGGACAAAAGGACAGACAGCAAGACAGACCGAGGCTGCGGTGAGGGTCTGGAGGGGTGGCTGTGGTACCCTAACGCATCCAGGAAGGGATGTCACCCAAGGGCACAGAGCCATCGGTGGCAGAGGCAGAAATGGGGCAGCTCCTGGCTGGGGACCATAAGCCCTGCTCTGGGACTAGTTCAGAGGATTAAAGGATTTAATCCCAGGATTTTAACTGGCGCTTGGAGCAGGATGGGAGCATTTGGTAGTTTGGGCAGTTTTTCACCCCAGTTTTGGCAGCTCATGGAGCTCCAGTGCGTGCCAGCACCAAAGCCTCTGGGGACTTTTCCTCTGGGTATCAAATGCCACAGCCCAGGATAAAGCTGTCAGATTTGGGCTGGGATAAAAGTGCTGCATTGATCTCAGATAATAAATTGCTCCTTAGCTGGACAGCGGGAATGAAAACCACAGCCCTGATGCGAGGATGATGGGCAGACTAGGGGGTCCCGTCTGGGGCCGTGCAAGGATGGCTGCGGGAGCAAGAGGAGCAGCAGCTGGATTCTGCCTCAATCCCAGCCCAGGCACAGAGGGGTCCTGACACAGGCCTCATCCTGCATCCCAGCCCAGGATCCCACTGCAGTTCCAGCCCAAGCTGGATTCTGCCCCAGGCCCAGCTTCCCCT
Organism: Falcunculus frontatus; assembly: GCA_013398115.1. Classification (NCBI taxonomy): domain Eukaryota; kingdom Metazoa; phylum Chordata; class Aves; order Passeriformes; genus Falcunculus; species Falcunculus frontatus. Next base: position 34,487 of record VZRV01005423.1, read on the forward strand.
GCTGCCAGGCTGGATGGGTCCCAACACAACTCCTGTCCAGGCACGAGGTGGTCCCAACCTGGCAGATGGGAATGGAAAGAGCATCCCAGGGTATTGGAACATCCTGAGATTCTGGAACATTTCAGGATGGAACAGGGCACAGGGAGGGGACCAGAGCAGCTGGAGGAGCTGGAGCACTCAGAGGGGATCAGTGAATCCTGGGGCATTGGAGCATTCCATGGGAGTGGAACATCCAGGGAGGGGCTGGAGCTTCCCGGGGGGTCAGAGCTACACAGCCCAAGCTGGATTTCCCCCCCCCCAAGGGTGATTTTTGGATTCATAAGTCTTAATTGGAGCTCCCCAGTCCCCAATAAGGCCACCCACCAACCTGTCATGGGGAGGTTGACATACAAAATTTATTTAGGAAAACCAAAATCCACCAAAAAAAGAGAAATAAAGAAGGAGGAGGAGGAGAAACAGTAGGGGAAGGAGAAGGAAGAGGAAGAGGAGAAGAAGGAGGAGGAAGAGGAGGAGAATAAGAAAAGCTGGAGGAGGAAAGGAAGAAAGAGAAGTCATCTCCTCCTCAGGTTCCATTGGAGTCCAGAACAACCAGTGCCACAAGACAGAAGGACAGAAAAGCTGAAGGAGACCTGCACACCCACACACGCCTGTGCACACTCATGGGTGAGCTGGGCTGGGTGCCAGCTGCACTCCCCAGTATCCAGAGGGGTATATACAGGGGCAGGAACTGGGAAAGCATTGACTACCTACACACACCAGCAGCGGGGGCTGGAAAAGTGGGATACAGCTGGGAAATGGGCATCCCTGTGTGCCCCCACCATGGTGTGGTACTCAGGATGCAGAACCCAAGTGCAGGACACCCCTGCATCTATTGGATGGAGAGATCCTGGCATCGTCAGGCATCCCTGGATCAGCACTGGCATGCAGGGACTGTCTTTGAACAGTTGTACCTATTGGCACATTGGTGCCAGGGCTGTGCCAGCATCACAACAGAGATGGAGCTGCTGTCCTCTTGCAACTTGGGGGTTTTCTGCCTTCTGGGACCATCCCTACCCGCTATGGCAGTGTGGGGAGGGGGAAAAGGGCTTAAGGGGGTCTTGGAGGAAAATCCATGGGCCAGCAGACTCGGTCACCAGGTGGGTCCCACCAGGGTTCGGGCAAAGTGTCTCACTAAAGGCATCTCCAAGTAGGTAAGGCAAAAGGAATTCAGGTCACTTCATCCGCATGGAGCAGCTCAGCATTGGGGTCTCCCATTGCTCCTGCAGACACATGCTCCAGGTATCCCAAGAACATAGGCAAGTCATCACTTACAGATAAGCCAAGGAGAGAAGTGTAGCCCAAATCCAGGAGGGACCTGCTGTGGCACCACTTGGGATGGTGCCATGGAATACTGCAGAGGAATGGGGCGGCACATGGCCCCATGTCCTCTCTTGATCCCAATTCAATGAACACCAATGCCAGCAGTGCCAGAATTTTACCATGCTGCTCCCATCACCTTTCCCTGCTGTGGCGGTGGACTCATCCAGCTCCCATAAGCTGGATGATGCAGCCTGGGGGCTCAGTGCTCCCTAATCCCTCAAGGCTGAGCACCCACCCTCAACCCCAGCCCCCTCTTCAGCTCTGCCCCAGCAGGGCGAGCTGCTCACCACAGTTCCCCTGCTCATGGGTGTTTCAAGTGGCTTTGGTTGGGGTGACAGAGCCCTGGGTCACACACAGCTGGTCAGACCCTGGAAGCTGGTGGAGCCCCTGCACTGAGGGGGTCCATATGGGTTGGGTTGTGGGACTGGAGAGACCACAGGAAGGCCAGCAGTGTCCATGCACAGTGGTCTGTAGGACAGGAGGAACTAGAGGAGAGCATTGAGGTCCACACATGGTGGTCTGCAGGACCAGAAAAACCACAGGAGGTTGGTGGGGTGCATGTGTGGCAGTCAGGATGAGAAGGGAGTGGTGGGAGACCACCAGGATCCATGCATGACCAGATCAACCATGGTAGACCAACAGCATCCATGCATGGTGCCAAGTAGGATGGGAGGGACCACAGGAAAATGGTAGGGTCCATGCATGGTAGTCTGCAGGACCAGAGGGATCCCAAAATGAAGGCAGGACCCATGCACAGAGGTTGGTATGGCAGGAGTTGTGAAGCCACCATGAGCTAGGGATGTTCACAATATGGTCACCAGGGAAGCTGCTTGCAGTGAGGAGGCTCCCAGGTGGACACCTCAGAGGAACACCTACGTAGTGGGGACATGGCAAGGACACAAATGGGACCAGATGGACCCCCTGTGGAGCACAGCCTCCCCTGTGCATGCAAACCAGCAGCAGGACCTCCCAGCCTTGGCACATGTGTAGCCCTTGCAGGGGACGTGGTTGTGTGATTGCATTGGACTGGGCTGTGTGAGAGATATGAGCCCTTCCATGGGTGAGTGGGTCCAGGTGTCCTAGGGAGGTGGGGCTTTTAGCCAACAGATGCTCAGCAGCTGGTGCGAAGAGGCTGGAGCTGGTTCTCTAGTGTGGAACCCAGCAGGGGATGCAGGCACATCCCCATGGCCAAGGCCATCCCACTCTCGTCTCTTCCCTCCTCTAGCTGGAGCCAACCTTCTTCCGTGGACCTGATCCACCACGGCAACGCCCCCCATACACTCTACAGCCACCCCACAGCTCTCCCACTGCCCCTCACCATCCTGCCCCACACCATCCCCCTCGGTCCTGCGGACCCACGCACACCCATGTCATGGTGACCGACCCCTCTAGGGGCGCTTCCACCAAGGACATCATTCCTGTTGTCACCTCATGGGGACAGGACCTGCAGTCTTAAGGCAGCTTAAAGCACATCCATCTCCCAGCCCCACTGTGTCCCTTGGTGCTCCCAGCCATGAAGGCAGTGTCCCAGGGACCACCGGGCAGACAGGACACTTGAACACCTGCCCCGGAGGGAGGAGACAGTCACCCAGTGGTGGGGAAGGACCGGTGGTGGGTGCTGGCAGCACACAGCCCTTGCCATGGTAGTCCAGAGTCACTGATATTCCCCCAAACCCCCTCCCCATAGGCTGGGGGATGAGGCTTGGGGATGCTCCCAGCCCAGCCATGGCTGTGGCCCCCCCCTCGCCTCCATCACTCTGCCCCAGCCTCAGGGGGCTGCCCTGCCTCAGGTTCCAGGCAACCGTTGAACTGGGGGTCAGGGACCTGTGGGTCATATTCCTCATCCAGAAAGTCCAGGGAGTTGTTACTGGGCAACCCCCGGATGGTGAATTTGTGGGAGACCTTGGTCCACTGCTCCCGGTTGCTGGCCACCCGCTCATAGAGCTCCGCTGCCTTGGGGAAGAGGTCCTGCAGCAATCTGGACAGGAGGAACCAGAGAAGAGTGGGGGATGCACTCCATCAGCACAGGGCTGCACCCCCTTACTTCAGTGCAACCCCCTTAGTTGAGTGCAACCCCATCCCCACTGCTTGGAATACCCCCAATATCTGCAAGATTCCCCACACAGCACCCCCATCCCACCCTAATGGAGGTGGGGGTGGCAGGGGGTCCTCCCCACCCCAGCACCAGCACTGGCGCTCACTTGTAGATGGGCATGGCAATGTGCTCCATGAAGCTGATCTGCAACTCGGGGATGTAGGCTTTCTCCCGGTCCATCATCTCCAGCGGGCTGTTCCCCATGGCCTTCTCCTACATGGATGGTGAAGGGGGTCAGTGCCAGCGGCACTTCCTCCCATTCCCAGGCAAGACCTCTCTGCTCACTGCCCATGCCCCCCATCCCATCAGTGCCTGCCAGGAGATGGCCAAGCCCAACCCTGCCAGGTGATACCTACCAGGTCACCCTGGGAGAAGAACTCCTTGTAGATCAGCTCCTGCAAGAGACAGGCATCAGCACAGGGGGTGCAGCCTGGGATGATCCCCCATCCCCCCTGCCCTCCAGACCCCTTGCCATGGCTCTGAATCAAGCAGGGACATGGTCCTGGCATGGAGGGACTGCTGCACGGTCCAGGGTCCTGCATGGAGGGACCTCCTCCATGAGGGGCAGGTGTGTCCCTAGTGCCTGAGGACATGCAGGTAGCCTGGGTGGGTTGTGAGGTGGCATTCGGGGGGTTTAGCTCCATGGTGTGGCACTCACTGCAATCTTCCTGGTGGTCTTCCAGCCCTTGGTCTGGTCAGAGAGGTCACAGGAGGTCATGAGCAGGCAGAGCAGCAGGCTGCGGTGCTGCTTGTTCTTGGGGTCATATCCCACTGTAGGCAGAGTGTGGGGCAGGGGTTGTGATGGGGAGCTCAGGATAGAGCTCCATAGTTCCCATCACGCCACACATGAGGATTTTGGGGACAGCCAGGACCTGGTGTGTCACATCCCACCCCTGACATAAGAACCGCCTGTGCCGCCTCCCAGCCTTGGTGGGATGAGTTCCTACCACCCCTCAAATCCCAATCCCAATCTCCATCCCAGGAGCTTCACCTTCTGCCATCTTCTGGAGATCCTTGAAGATGCGGAGGTGGTGGGCCAGGTCAGTGGCCAAGATGATGTCCCTCATCAAGTCCAGCATGCGCTGGTAGTCCTGTGGGCAAGGCAGCTGCCATAACCAGCTCTGTGCCCCTGCCAGTTCCCACATCCCCTAGAATCCAGGGATGGGGAGCAGGAGGTCTGGAGAGGACGCTGGGGGCGGCTCAGCATGGGCAGGGGGTGCCCTGAGAGGGATGTTAAGGTGGGAGGCTCACCTTTCGGGAGAAGTGGTCAAAGATGTTGCAGCCTTGGCTGTTGAGGATAGCAATGGCTTGGGCAAAGTGATGCCTCTGTGGGAGAAGCCAGGACCATGAAAGCAGGGAGCAGGCAGGGATGCTGCCAGGCAGCCAGAACCCAGGAGAAATGGGCAGTGAGAGATTTGGGGGATCTTACCTCCATGACAGAGCCTTCTGAACTGTAGAGCGCAGCCAGGACTGATTTCTGCAAGGTAGAGCGGCCGGAATGATGGAGCTATGGGGGTGAAGACCCCCACAGCTCTGTCCCTGTCCCCATACCCCCACTTCCCCCTTGCCCATCCCAGCTCTGGGCTCGGCTCACCGAGGCAACCTGGAAGGAGTTATTGGTGCCTCTGTGGTCCAGGTCATGGCACATGCAGGAGATGAAGAGGGCAAAAATCTCGATGTCTCTGGGGAGGGGGAGGAGGGAAACTGAGGCAGGCAGGAGAGCAGGGAGCACCCCAGCCAGGCCAGGGGATGGAGAAGAGGGACAGGGATAGCACCTGGCCTTACTCCAGGTAGTTAACGAGCTCCAGGTTCTTGTAGAGCAGGTAGCAGAAGTGGGAGACGGAGAAGGCGTGCATCCAGTTGTGGTAGGGAGGGTCACGGTACCCCTTCTTCACCATCAGGCAGAACCTGGACAGGGGGGGAAAGTCATGCAGGGAGGTCTCACCCCACAGGGACCTCCACCTGGCCAGGTATCCACCAGGCAGGCACGGGCATGAGGATGAAGATGAATATGGGATGGGGAAGGGTTGGGCATCAGCAAGGGGAGAGGGATGGGGACAGGGAAGGTGGATGGTCATCTAGATGGGGATGGGGATAGGGACAGGGATGAAGATATGGACAGGGGACAGAGAAGGTGGACAATGATGAGGATGTGGATGGGGACAGGGATGTGGATGTGGACAGGGATGAGGAAGGAGATGGAGGGGATGGAAAAGAGGAAGGGAATGGGGAAGGTGGATGGTGATGTGGATGGGGATGGAGATGAGGATGGGGACAGGGATAGTGGACAGGGATGGGGACTCACCTGGTGAGCGTCTGACGGTCCATTTTGTAGTTGTTGATGAAATTCATGTCCTGCAGCATGCTCAGGATGGCCTGCAGAGGGGACAGAATGGGTGGCAGGGAGTGACAATGCCCAGTAAGGTCCCCCACGAGACACCTCTGCCCCTGCCCAGCAGGAAGATGCTCAGGGGTGCAGCCACATCCCTTCACTGCAACACCCCAGCACTTCGGCACTGGGGTATATGACCTGACCAAGGCCAGGCAAGGAATGGTGGCAGTTGTCCACTGCTGTTGAGGGCTGTCCCTGTGGTCCTTACCATGGAGGTGTCATCCTCGGGCAGTGAGCGTGGCGTGTAGGTGAAGCTGGCAAAGTTGGGGTCAATGGTGGACACGGGCTGGATGCCCTCGCTCAGCAGTTTGGTGTACTCATCATCTGACACCTGCAGGAGCCATAGCCAGTGGCCCACACTGTGACCAGGTCCCCAGGTGTCCCAAAGGCCACATGAACCACAGTGAGAGCAGAGAGCCCTGGGGTATCAACCACCACCCAACCATGTGACCACCTCGGGGTAAAGTGTGGGTGCACCATGCTGGCAGTGGGGGTCCCATCCCTGTCCCCATCCCTGTCCCTGTCCTCATGGTACCTCACCTTCATGTGATACATCATCATCTCGTTGGCCAGGTGGCTTCGGTACTGTGCCTCATTCACCTTCTTGTACAGCAGGGACTGTGGGGCAGGATCAAGGTATGAGAGTGCTGGGGGGGGGCAGACACCCTCCAGCACCCCCAGGCCCACCCTGGCACCAAAGCACATCCTTGTGCCTTTGAATTCCCTTCCCATCCTATGGCCACCACCACTTGTCCCCAAGGAATGGGGACCCCACACACACATCCCCCCATCCCCATTCCTCTGTGCTGTGGCAGAGCTGGGATCCCACCTTATGTGTGACCCCCTCCAAGTGGAGGATCCCCCAGCACATACATGGGCGATGCTGATGCCGCAGTAGATGGAGAAGGCGGTGGCCAGGTCCTCGTCGAACTTGCTGAACCAAGGGCCATTGATCTTGTTGACCAGCTCTGCCACCCCAATGACCTCTGGAGTAGTGGGGGAACAGCAGGGGTATCAGGCCCTTGTGTTGGGGACAGGGTCGTATCTGTGTCCTGGGGACAGCACTGTGTCCATGGGCTTAGGACAGGGTTCTGCCCAAGTAGCAGGGACAGTGCTGTGCCTGTGGGTTGGGGACAGGATGACACCCACATTCTAGGGACAGTGCTGTGCCCCGGGGCTGGGACAGGCTCATGCCCAGGGACAATATTGTGCTCATGTGTTGATGGACATGACCATGCCCAGATGCAGGGTACCTGACCATGCCCATGTGTTCAAGGACAGTGCCCATGGGCTGGGACAGAATCATGGCCATGGAGTGGAGGACAATGCTGAGTGTCTGTGAGGGGACAGGATCATGCCCAGGGACCATGCTGAGCCCATTGGCTAGGACAAGACCACGTCCGTTTTCTGGGATCAGTGCTGTGTGTGTCTGTGGGGGGACAGGATCACACCCAGGAACTGTGCTCTTATGCCAGGAGACAGCACTGATCCCAAGGGCTGGGACAGGACCATGGCCACATTCATGGGGCAGAACAGTGCCCTGATGCTGGGGACAGGATTGTGACCATGGGATTGGGACAGGGTCATGCCCATGTGCTGGGGCAGTGCTCTGTCTACAGGCTGGGTCCTGAATGGTGCCCATGGGCTAGGGACAGAACGGTGTTCACATTCTGGGGACAGTGCTGTGCCCACAGACTGAGCCAGGACTGTGCCCCTTTGCTTGAACAGGATTCATGCCCACAGGCTAGGGATGATGCTGTGCCTGTGCCTGCATGCTGGGGACAGTGTCATGTCCCCATGATGGGTGACCAAACCACCCCATACTGACTGAGGCACCTGCTGGGCCAGACCTGTGCCCCCCCTCTTCCCAGTGTGCCCCCCTCATCCCCTTACCCTGGCTCTCATTCTTTATGGGGAAGCAAAGGATGTTGCGGGTGCGGAAGCCGGTGCTGTCATCCACCCCACGGTAGAAGAGCGGGTGCGAGTAGGCATCCTTGATGTTCAGGATCTTGCCAGTGGTGGCCACGTGCCCGGCGATGCCCTGGTCTGCTGGGATGCGGATCTCGTAGCTCTACGGGCAGGGGAAGAGGATCACCAGCAAGGTGTGGAGGGAGGGACACAACCCCAGGCCCCCAACTCCATCCTGTGCTCACCTCATCATCCACCACTCCACCATCAAACACCTTGGCCACCAGCTCATGGCTAAGCCGGTCCAGCAGGAACACAGAGCATCTGCAAGACACACCGCTCCCATTCACACCCACAGGGGAGCTCAGTGTCCCCCCGTGCCCCCTCACCCACGTGCCCCACCACCACCACTCACATCTCAGCATTGCTGAGGTTCCGGGCCTCCGTAATGATCTCCTGCAGCAGGACAGAGACATCATCTGCAGGGGAAGCAGTGAAGGGTCAGGGACCCTCAGCCAGGCAGCACTGCTCCCTCGTCCCCCACTCATGCAATGAAATGGGAGGGCTTTAGCTCAGGGCCCCGTCAGGAAGTCTGGGGGGCACAGAGGGATGGGGGCTGTGTGGAGCATGAGCATGTGCATGTGTGAGCAGCACATACGTGTGTGCAGCAGTACACACATGCAGCTGCACACGTGCACACGTTTCTAAGAGCTCTGTGGTCATGCCACATGCATGTATGCATGCAGCCATGCAGCATCAGTGCCATCCATATTCTGTGCCACCTCATATCACCCTTCTGTGACCATTCCCCAACAAGGGGACAAGGTTCTCCCTGGCTGGGAACAGAGACCCCAGTGCCACCACCCTCTGGGGCTGGGGGCGTGGGGGTTGTCATTCATTCCCCATTCCACTCCCTTACCATGGGTGCTCTCCCATGCACCTACCCAAGTGGGTGAAGAGGTTCTTGGCCACCTGCAGCAGGGCCTGAGGGGACAGAGAGGATACCATCAGTGACTAGTGCAAGATGGGGCACACACATGCATGTGACATGGCCCTGCACATGCTCACCTGGCACTCGCACTTGAGCTTCTGCTCCTTCTGGAAGGCCAGGGTGCTAGTGAGCACCGTGGAGGTGTAGCAGAAGCAGTGCTGGATCTTGTGCTCATCCGTGTCTGTGTAGCTGGCGGGGGCACACCTCAGTTCTCTGTCTCCATTGGTTCCCCCCCTTTCTCCACAGCGACAATGCTCCAGCACCCCAAAAGTGAAGGAGTGCAGCCCCACAGAGAGTCCCAGCCAAAATGCTGCTCACCTCTCCCCACTCAGTTTGTTGAAGGCGCAGGCCAGTGCCACCACCTGGGAGGTGGCCCGGCTAATGACAGGGACACAGAGCATGGAGGTGACCGTGCAGCCCAACATGCTGCTCAGCTGCTTGTGCTCCTCCTGAAGGGAGAGGCAAGATGGGGCTGGAACCAGCACCCCTGGCCTCCCCAGGAAGCCCCATGGGACACTGGGGTGACACCCATGTCCCCAGGTGTGGGAGGGACACAGCTGGTACCCACCTCGCTGATGTCCTTCAAGGTGATGGACTTCTTATCCTCCACCACCTGCCCCAGGCGCCCAAAGGTGAGCTGCGGGGAGAGAGGACATGTTATCATGTGGCACCCATTGCCCACCCCCCTGACCTCCCAACCCCTCACCACTCCCCGCTGCTCACCGAAAAGCTGATTTCCTCATCCAGGACACGGTCCCCCACCACCTGGAAGAGATGGGGAGAAGGGGGTGCCCATAAGGATGACACCGTGTCAGGGGGTGCCATGTAATCCTCTGTGGGGGTCAGGGTTGGGGGATTGGCCCAGTGGCACCTACCTGGCAGAAGAGCTGGTGGTTGTCCTCAGAGACGAGCAGGAGGCAGCAGCACAGAGACTGAGTCTCCTGCTTCAGCTGGGGAGTAAGGGGAGGGTCAGCACCCCAGCCTGCCCCGAGCATTCCCTAGCCCCTCCTCTGCCTCCCTGTGCCCAGGGTACCCATACATGCCACAGGGAACCAGGTGCCCCTCTCCAGAACCTTCTCCCCGTGACTGAGCAGGTTCACTCTGGAGACTACTGATGGCAAGGGCAAGGTTGTTCACTCTGGACACTACTGAGGGTCGCACTGAGGTACAGAATTATAGAGAGCAGGAGAGAAGCCTGTATGTTCTCTCACAGAGTTTTCATGGTGAGGGTGGCACTGTTAACTCTGGAGACTACTGGTGGTTGTTACAAGGCTGCTCACTCTGGTCACTACTGATGACTGCACAGCTGATGCTTGAGGCTTTTCTCAGCTTTGGGGAATTTTCTTGTTTTGAAATAAAACAGGGCTCCCTGGTGTGTCCTGGGGCTGGGGGCAGATGGGGGCAGGGGGCTGATGGAGCAACTACTCACATAGTTGATGACCTTGAGCTGCAGCGAGGTGGCATCCAGGTCATACAGCTCACCTGTATGAGGGTCACAGTGCTGTGAGGGGCTGAGCATGGTTTCACCCTGTCTGCACCGCTCACCCTTCCCATTGTCCCTCCACTCACCACAGAGCTGTAGGATCTTGCGGTCCAGGTCACTATAGCTGCTGTCAGGTGCCTTCTCGGGCTTGGCCAGAGAGGTCTGGGAGGAGCTGGTGGAGAGGCTGACCTGGGGCCAGGGCTGCAACTTCTGCAGGGCTTGCAGGCGTCGGAATGCCACCAGGGCCTGCAAGGTGGGGCAGAAGGGACAAGGAACAGCAGGGCTTGGGGAAAGGGTGGTAGGTGCCAGGTGGCAGGTCCCACAGTTCAGGAGTCACTCACATGTCTCTCTAACATATGCAGGTTCTGCTCGTCTGAGTCACTCAGCTGGCCACAGTGTACCTGGAGCAGGAGTGATGTTAGGACCCCCATGTCCAGGCCCCCTCTCTGTCCCCAGAGCCCTGCCCATGTTCCCGCACTCACCAGGATGACACATACCACGGCCCCACTGTTCTTGTCCACCAGCGGGATGATGAGCACTGCAAGTGAGAGAGCGTCAGTCCCAGGTGGGCCCCAGGGGCAGCTCCCAGGGGAGCTGTAGAACTCAGCTCTTGGGGTGCGTGTTCCTACTGTCCTGATGTGTCATGACCCACCCAGCCAGCTATCTATCCATCTTCCCATCCATCCATCTGCCCACCTCCATGCTTACTTGTCCCTGAGAATACCCCTCAGTCCCAGTGCCCACCTGTCCCTCATGCCTCCATCCTGCTTCCACCCACCTGTCTGTGCATCCATCACTCACCCACATGCTGTTGTCTCAGCCACTGCCTCTGACCACCCACGGACCGACCATCCATCCATCCATCCATCCATCCATCCATCCATCCATCCATCCATCCATCCATCCATCCATCTTCTCACACCTCCATCTCCCTCCCCATCCCTCCACCTACCTACCACCTAGCCCTATGCCCATACCCCTATATATGTCCCCCAAGACCACCCTTCCCACAGCTCCCACCTTGTGTTCCAGGGGCCAGAGGTGCTGCCAGGGGTCCCAGGTGCCGGCCAGGGAGCTCAGCAGGGAGCAGCCCCCCACATTCCAGCCGCTTCTGCTTCTGCACAGCATCCCTGTGGGGACAGGGATACTTTGAGCACCCCTCAGGGAGGGCACCTGGCAAGGAAAACCCTCAGGAAGGGGCAACCCCCTGGGCAGAGACACCCATGGGATGAGGACAGGTTCAAGGACTGTGCAGCACGTGCATACGTGTGTCCCTGCACGGGCAGAGCCCCTGTGCACACATGTGTCCCTGCACACATGCACAGCCCCTGGGCACAAACATGTGTCTTCCTGCACACACAGAGCCCCTGTGCCAACATGTGTCCCTGTACATACACATAGCCCCTGTGCACGTGTGCACATCCAGGATGAAGACGAGGATGGGAAGGGGAAGGGGATGCGCACAAGGATGGAGATGGAATGAGGATGGAGATGGGGAGAGGGATGGGAACCCTCCTGCCTTCCATGTACACGCCTGTTCATGCACTCCAGCCAAGCCACACACGTGTGCCCACGCCCAGGGCTGGGGAGGTGGCCGAGCTCACCTGAGCTTCCCGTTGGGTGGCAGCTCATGGGGGGGGTCGTCGCAGAGCAGCCGTGTGTCCCCATCCAGCAGGTAGATATAGACGTGCTCCTGCGGGAGGAGGCAGCGCAGGCATGTGTGCAAACATGTGTGCACAGCCACATGTGTGCATAAACACATGTGCACACCCACATTTGCACATACACACATTCACAAATACACCCCTGCGCACACACAGAGTCATGCACAGGTGTGCACGTTCACTTGTACAGGTGTGCATCACTCACACCCACCCATGGCCGCAGGGCCCCATGGAATGGCACTGGCACAATGCCCAGCCACCCCCAGCACCAGGGCCACCATCACGCTGGTGCCACCATGAGCACCAGGGCCACCACCAGCACCCTGGTGGTGACAGGTGGCCCATGTAGGGGGAGAACTCTGCAGTGGGCTGGGGATACGGAGACCCCACCCCAGGCTGAACCTCAGTATCAACCAGCAGAGAATCCACCCTCTAGTCCCTCCAGGGCTCCCCCCAACCCAGGGGGCCTCAGCACCCCCACAACTCCCACCCACCCAGGAGGATGCTCTGCTCCCCATTCCTCCCAGCCCCCCAGGGGATGCAGATGCACCCCCACCTACCACAGCAGGCAGCAGGGTGACAAGGGCATGGCGGAGGGCATCACGCAGGGTGGTGGCATCAAGCGCAGCACCCAGGCTCAGCAGAGCATCCTGCAGAGAGAGAAGAGCAGAGCAGGGGGTCACTGGGGGCCAATACCATGGGGAGGGGCACTGTGGCACCCACTCTCCCTTACCCCTGCCACAGCACGGGTCCTCCTGCCCTCAGACCCCTTGCAGTGGCTTCCAGTCTGCCTGGTGCCTTTTTTGGGGTCAAACCCTCCTGTTTTGGTCAATGTCCATCATGTGGGGAGGTAGGAGGTCCCTAAAAAGGGAGAGGAGGCTTTGGCACTGAGCCATGTTGCCCCCAGTGCTAGCCATGCCATAAATCATCAGTGGGAAGAGAAATGGGGCAAGGAGATGGATAAAAGCTCTTCTGGGAATTACAACGCCATGGAAGGACAGAGGTGTTGGGACGGACACATGGGAAATCTGGGGGGCACAGTGGGCTCTGTGGTATGACCCTCCCAGCTCTGCTCCTGCCTCCAGCCCTTGTCTGGGAGACTGGGATAAGGATGATGTTATGATGGAAATAGATGCTCCAAATCAGACACTGGATGATGGCATTGGGATTTGCTCTTCCTCTGGTCCCAGCTTTGCCAGGTGGCTCCAGGCTCCATTCCTGATCACCAGACCTGGGGACCATCATGCATCCCATGACCCCATCCAGGATAGCAGCCCCATGCAGGGCCATGCCACCCACCCACCCCGGGAGCATACTTGGCCATGGGGCCAGATCCAAGTGGCACTGGGAGCGTGGCTGGTGGTGAGGGTGCTTCCAGCTGAAGACAATGGCATTGGATGTTATTCCAACAGGGCTGCATCTCCAGTCACTTACTCACACTGGAGACACATGCACTGTAGAATACAGCCAGGCCTCAGCCAGGTGGCTGTCCTGCCATCCCTGTGTCCCACTGGATCCTCCACAGTGGCCCCCCTGGGGCAGGGGAAGATGGGGCAGAGCCTGAACGGGTCCCTTGGGTCTGCTTGGGGCATCAAATGCTGGTGGCATTCTTGGTGTGGGGACAGTCAGGTGGCAGCTGGACATGGGTGGTGGCTTTCATGGGGCTGGGAATATGGGTCCATCCCTGAAACAGTGAGGGGAAAGCTGCAGGAGCTAAAAGAAGATACTCCCAAGACAAGGAAACAGCAGCAGAGGCTGGCAGGATGGTTTGCAGCCTAGGAAGAAGGTAGGAAGAGTGAGGGTGGGCTGGGAAGGACATCACACTCATTCCATTTATCCCACTCATCCTACTAAACTGCTTCTTCCACTCATCCTGCTCATCCCACTCAGCCTATTCACTATATTAATCCAGTTCATCCAGCTCATCCCATTTGATGGCTCATCCCACTCAGCTGCTTGTCCCACTCATCCTGCACATCCCACTCATCCCACTCACGCTGCTTGTTCCATTCATCCAGCTCAGCCCACTCATCCCACTCAATGGCTTGTCCCACTCCTTCCACTTGTCCCACTCATCCTGCATATCCCACTTGCTCATCCCACTAATTCTATTTGTCCCACTCATCCCACTCCCAGTCCAGATCCTCCAGCCCAGAGCAGAGCTTTACCCCAACACCCTCACCCCCTGTCACCCTGTGTCACTCAGCCCTGGGGATGCTGCAGATCCACTCTGGGGGCTCTGCTGGGACACAGCCTGGGCCCAGAGCCAGCACAGCCAGAGCCACCACCATAGCCACATTCCAGTTATTGCCATCAACAGCCTTTCCCTTTCCTGTGGAGTCCCCAGTGTCCTACTCCCACCATCCACACCATCCAGGCACTACCCCAGTTTGAGTGGGGGCTCCTCCAGATCCATCTCTACTCCACAGATGTCGGGGTGTTTGGACGAGGCTGCACTGGCACATGCATCCCCAGCACCAGTGAAGAGACGAAACCATCAGCCACCCCACACCTGAAACCAGGAATGTCACTGGGACCCACCAAGCCAGACTCACACAGCCCTGTACCTGCACCGAGTGGGGGAAGGGAACCAAAACTCTCCCAGGGAGAGCTTCCAGTACCTGCTCTGCATCCCAGCTTCCATGGAGGGCAGAGCTATGGTAACGCTTCCCAAGTGGCCACAGCAGGTTCATTAACTTCAGTAAAACAGGAGGAAGCACTGAGGGATTGCAATTCCCACCTCCTGGAGCAGAGTCCAACACCCTCATCCCAGGTACTGCACACACAGCAGCTCTGGAGGGAAATGCTGTCTGGAGATGGGCATGGAGAGGAGGCTTTGGGGACAGATCCAAGGTCAGGATGTGGGCAGGGGACACAGCACGGCATCACTGACAGCCCCAGGAGCTGAGGATGCTGCTCCTGCAGAGCAGGTGAACAGCACCCTGTCCCTGTCCTGTCCCCACGGTGGACACACATGGCCCTGTGGGACCCCCACCTGGGGACTGTTGTCACCTTTTCTCTGGCCTGAGAGGACAGGGATACTGGTCTTACCCTGCTGGACTCCTGAGCTGACAGGGTGACCCATGGGACCTCAATGCTGGCAGGAATTTTGCCAGCTCCCCTTGGCGAGCATCCCATGGTGCGGTGCAACACCAGAACCGTATCTGCCTCAATATTCCCACTGGAGCTGGTGGAAGATTAATGACACCATTCATCTCCTTAGAGTAAGGATTTGTCTCTGCTCCAACATGGACCCCCCCACTCTAGCAAAGCCAAATCCTGCCACAGGCCAGCCTCCAGAGCACTGTCTGCTCTCTCCCTCATGGAAAACGGCCCTTTTTTTCTTCGTGCTGTTTTTCCTCTTTTCCCTTTGGATAGCTGCAGCAGCATCCTGTCCCCAGACATGTGGTGGTGAGGACCCCCAACACAGGCTCCCCAGCCCCCATCCCAGGCTTTCACAGATCCTGCTGGGATGTAAAAGCAGCTTTTTCCACCAGAGGGAATTCATCAGCAGTGAAAACATGACTTTTTTCAAGAAGATCAGCCATGTCTGTCCGCTGCCTCCCCCCTGCCAGCTGTGGAAACATGGTTTGTACCCCCTGGCACCCTCAGCTTCTCTGGATGTTTATGAAAGAGAAATCCCATCCTGGCCAGCTTTGTCTCCAGAAAGGTTCATTTTACACCTGCCATGTGGAGGGTGGGGGCCTGGAAGGGGAGGACACTGACCTCACAGGGTCTCAGGTCTCCGAGTTTGTACTCCTTCTCCTGACCTTGCTCCTGGGAGATGAAAAGAGGCCCCCCAGGGGTGAGGAGGAGCCCCCTGGCAGCAGACAGAGGCTGGATCCAGTGCAGTGAAGCACCCACTGGGATGCTCAGCCCTTTTGAGGGTACCTGGAACTTGGGGTCTCTCTCTGGGGGGGGACACACCTGGGCACTTGGCAAGTAGAGTTTGCATGAGGCAGAGTTCAAAACCAGGACCTGCCACCCACTGGATTCCTCTTTAACCATGAGAAAACAGGCACAGAGAGCCAGGCAGCAATACCTGGTGCCTGGAAGCATCCTGCTCCCGGAGGAGTGCTGAGCAGGGCTGCAGGACTCCCACCCTGCCTTGCAAGGGGATGCTGGGCTGGGGAGGCCCCAGATGGATCGTGCTGTCGCTGCCAGAGCACCCATGGGTGCTGATTCTGCAGGGGGATGCTGGCAGCAGCCCAGGCTTCTGTGGCAGACTCCTGCCACAACCCTCCCCGAGGAATGTCGAGGAAATGAATCATCTCCCTGCCGAGCTTCCATCCCAGCTTTGCTGTAAAAATTCCAAGTAAATTATCTGCCAGAGGTGACCCCTTGAGCTTGAGGCATCCATGATACAGTGAGCCCTCAGAGCTCACTCAGCTCCTGCCCTCCAATGGGACTTTATCCATCTGGGAGTGCAAGGAAAATGAGCCCAATTAATTTTGGCAGTGGATTAGTCTATTAGCCCCTGCCTGAGCAATCACCTTTGGGATGGAGCTGGACATTGCTCTGTCTGGACAACTTCACCCCCAGTTGTGGGCCCCAAATCAAATTAGAGCATCCGAGATGCTGAGTGCACAGCTCTTGGTGCCTGCGGGCAGCACATCCCAGTACCCACATCCCATGCAGATGCTTCCCAATGGATTTTCCAGGCTCAGGTTGCAAAGGGATTGGGATGCTTGGGAGTGCAGAACTCATCAAGGAGGGGTCTGGGGCAGAACAAAGGACCCCCCTGCAACCCATCTCACCAGCCCCTAAATCTCTCACAGGGGGTTTACAGACTTCAAGGACAGAGGATCTGCTCCCCAGGGAATTCCCTACGGAGCAGAGCCCTGGATGAGGAGGGTGAGACCATGTGGTCACCTCATTGCAAGGCTGAGGGCTTAGGGCTCCCTCCCACTGTGGACTCTTCAGATAGGATGCATTTTTAGCCATCAGCCTCTGGATCTTGTTACATCTGATGGGCGAAAAGCAAAATCCCATTGGGATTCCTGGGAGGCAGCCTACCTCACAGCCCCTCAACACTCCCTGTGTCCCACCCACAGGGTGCCTGGGTATCTGTCCCTGTTCAAGGATTCCCTGCCTGCCCCAACCCTGCAGGCAGAGACACCCACCCCCTCTCCCATGCCCCAGGTCTGCCTTTTCCTAGCCCTTTCCCCTTCCCAGGGAAAGTGATGGGGAAACTTTCTCCCCTCCTGCCTCCCCTTCAAGGAGGAAGATGCTGCTCCAGGACTCCCTTTTGCCCCCACCCATCGCACCCAGAGTTGTTTCCAAGTACATGGGGACAGATGTCCCTGCCTTTGTCACCTCTCCAATGCATGGCTGCAGGATGACAGCACCACAGGGAGCAGCTGATGCCCCCAGGCCCCCCAGGCTGAGCCACAGCTGCCAGCAAACACCCAGCCTGCACCCGCGCCGCCCTGCCCAAGCATTTGCTGAGCAATCTGGCAGCGTTAAAAATATCCCAAAATATCCCTGAGCCGTGATTCATCCTCCTCTCCCACCTCCAGCAATGCTGAGCCCCCCCAGCCCCACTCCCCTCCTGGGGGGCTGCTCCCCCCTGGCTGCTCAGCCTTGTGCTCCGGCCGTGGCGGTTAAATATAGCCGAGCTCTGGCTGTGTGTTGGCAACGCACGGCTGACAACAAGCGGGCAGGGCCAAGCAGGACCAGGCAGAGCCAGGCAGGAGATCACCAGCTTCTGACACTGGGGTGTGAGGGGGGACACTGAGCTATGGAGCAGGGAAGCAACTCCTGAAGGCAGCAGGTTACAGCTTTGCTGTCACCAGCTGTACTGTGGGCAGAGTGACACTGCTAAAACCCTGTCACCCTGTCCCTGTCCCCTGCACTGCTCCTTCCCCCAGGCCCAAAGCCACCATTTCCCAGGGAATCCTCTCCATAGAGCTGGGGAAATAGACGAAGCATCCCTGTTCCCACCCCCACAGGAGCATCCCTGATACCCTTCAGCTCTGCTATGGGCCGAGTGACACTGACACCCCATCACCCTGTCCCTGTCACCCCCCCAACTGCTCCAGGCTCCTTCCCTCTGCCCCACAGCCACAATTCCCCAGGGAATCCTCTCCGTAGGGGTGAGAAAACAGAGGAAGTATCCCTAATCCCCCAAAGCAGCACCCCTGATAACCCCCCAGCAGTGTCCCTGGAGCAAGGTCCAGGGCAACAGAGGATGGAGGGATGGATGGAGGGTAGAGCTGGCAGCTCTGCCCAACTCCAGCCGGGAAGCCATCCATCCATTTCCTCCCAGCACCGCTCTCAGTCCCAAATTACATTGCTTTAATCTAATCAGGCAGCAACAACCTGTAACACGGTAGCTCCTTAATTACCTCATCTTTTCCAGGGGGATAATGAGGGCAAATGGGAAGGAAACACTTCTGGGATATCTCTTGTCTCCTCATGGTCATCTGCCTGGGGTTCTGTTGCAACATATGAATGGGAAGCAAGGGCTGGGGTGCAGGACTCCGTCATGGAGCCACCCTAGCACCCAGCAATCCAGGCTGAGGCTTCCAAGGGCTAGAGGATGCAAATCTGTGGAATCAGCCATCCCAAAAAAGCATGCAAGGAGCCCTGCATGCCCATGCCTACCCCAGTTTCCCTTTCTGTGGAGGTTTCTTACCTCAGTTTCCCCACCTGCTAAGGGATGTGGTTGTGCAATATCTGCTTAGGATGGCACTAGAGTTTGGCCCAGGTGGAATGAGCCATGCTGAGCCCAGTGTCTCCCCAGAGCTCAGTGCATCCCTCACCCCATTCTCCTCCTCCTCACCCATACATCAGCCTCACTGGAGCCTGGCATGCTCACACTGCACGGAGCATTTGCAGAGACCCTTTGCATATGGAGTTTCTACAGCCTGAAACCAGGCAGAGGCCACTCCTTGAGGACCCTGCACATTCTGAGTGGGATGTTTTGCTGAACCAAGCAAATTTCCCAACCTCTGGCAGCTCACAAGCCCTTGGGGTACTCCTAAGTCTGTCCCCCCACATCCTGGCCTGGCCTCCCGGGGCCAAGAGAACAGGGCCGGAGTCAAGGTTGCTTCCTGTTGATGTCCCTTTGTCGGGCAGGACAAATCAGGACAGCAGCCACACTACTCAAGGATTTCCGTCCCCAGAACATCGTGGCCTTCTTGGAACAGCCGGCGCGGCCACTAGCCTAATGATCTGTCACTAATTTGTCACTAATTAGTTCACTGTTCTAAGAAAGAAAGCGGTGAGGGCTGGGGGTCTCACTGTCACTTGTCTCTAAGCCGTGTCAGAGTGGGGGACATGGACCCAACTCAGCCCCATGTTACTTGTCCCTAACCCATATCAGGGAGGGGCATATGGACCCTCCTACAGCAGCTGCAGGGAAACTGCTCCATGTTTAGGAGAATCCCTGGTATGCGGGTGCCTTCACCCCAAAGGACAGAGACATCCTGGCACCCAGCTGGCACCAAGCCTTGGGTGCTGGCACCAGCAGTGCTGGGAGGGAGCTGGCATGATGTGCATTCCTGGGACATGGCATTGCTGCAAAAATTTCCCTGGCACACAGTCCCCTTCCCATTCACACTGGCCACCTGGCTGGGTTTCCAGGACTTTCCTAGATGTTTTCTGGTGGATTAGCCATGCAGGCATCTCCATGCCTGACTCTACTTGGGAGCATCATGTCAAAGCTCTGGGGATGTAGCCAGAGAGGGGCTCGGGGGACATCTAGGTCCCATGGGGAGATAGGAATCAGTGGCATGGGAAGGGAGATGCTGCATTCCCACATCCATCCCTGCATCCCTTCCTGGTACGGCTGGCGCTAATGGGATCTGCACAGTGATCAGGGACCTCATTTATCAGCCTCTGATGGGATCTGGGAAAATTAAATTCCTGGCCATCTGCAGCTGGGGAGGAATTAGATTTGGGGCAGTGCACTGGAGCAGGGGCTGGGGGGCTGGGGGCTGGCAGAGCTGCCCCCGCTGGGGGGTTCCACTCTGTCTATACAGGGATTGCTCTTATTTTCCATGTCTAAGAGGGTTTGGTGGTGGGATGCAGCTCTTAATTGCCGTGAAGGGATCTAGGAATTGTGGGGGTCTCACTATTCAGATGGGGAAATTGCGGCACAGCCAGGAGAAGTCCAAAGCCCATTACATGTTGGAAAGGATCACAGTGCTGGTGTTTAATGGGTCAGCACCCAGCCAGGGGTCTGGCCTCCAGCCCCCCCTTGTCTATCGGGGGTTCCAAAGCTGTGGCCAGGGCATCCGAAGGTATCAGACACCCTGCATCTGCCAGAGCCGGGCCAGGAGCAATGATCTCTCCTGCACCAAGAGGAGGGAGACCCAGGAGCTAGCTCTGCTCCCTGGCATTTGTCACCCCACAGCTCCCTTGGGCAGGTCCCCACCATCCTATCCCCCACATCCATGAAGTGGCCAGGGTGGGGATGCAATGGGACTCAGCTGCAAAGGTCCCAGACCAGTCCCCAAATCCATGGACTCAGCTCCCAGAGGGTCGCTCTCCAGACCCAGGCTTGCAGGGGATCCCAGCCCATCACCTCCCTGCCAAATGTCACAGCTCGACTCCAAAAAGCCAAGGTCAACCACGGGGCCTATCCCAGTCAGGGGGAAGATGCCCCCATGTCATCCCGCAATAGGAGCATCCTGATCCCAGGTTCTCACTGCCCAGGGTGCATCAGGACTAACCCCCTCCAACTCCTTCTGCCTAGGGTGCAGCAGGAACACCTCCCCTGACCTGGGGTGCAGCAGGGCACTCCCACCTCAGACCTCCCTTCCCGGATGATGTCATGGGGCATGAGAGCTCTGGAACCTATATCCCGAACCCCACTGCCCCTCAAAAATCAGCACCAGGGCACTGCAGTACCAGCACGGGCTGACTCCACACCCACAAAGCAGTCACTCCTTGAGACACCCACACTTTTGGTCTGTGGGGACTACCTGGCTGGGAAACACTGGTGTGCACCCACCCATCCCAGTTTGGGGGTCTCTCTCTACCCCCCAGCCCTGCTGAGGGTGGGAGGAAGCCAGCCCTGCCACATGTAATGGAAAGAAGCCGCCACGGCCCTTTCCTCCCCTTTATCGCCCTGCTGATGTGTTTGTGCCTGCCAGAGGAAATGCAAGGACAAACGCCTGCATACGCATGTCCCCTCACTGCCCTCAATGGGTCCTCGGCCCACTGAACATGGCTGGTCCCACACGGGGGGAAACTGAGGCAGGAGCAGCCCCATGATGCTGGCTGAGGCTCCCCGATCCACAGCAGGTCGGTAAAGGTGTCCAAGGGTAGTCCCCCACAGCCCCCCTCCCAACCCCTGGGGACACTGGGGGCCCCCCCACCCCTCCTCCTTCTCCAGGCTGTGAACATGTATCAATTAGGGTTTGATTCATGATCTAGTCTGTAGGTAATTGCATTGGAGCTGGTGACAGGGAAGGAGAGGAGGAGTAGACATTCTCAGCCTCACCCCACTGCAGGGTGTTGGGGGGTAATAATGCCCCAAGCCTTATATATCCCCTATATGTCCCCCCAGGCTCAGGGATGGGAGTTCCAGATGCAGTCAACACCCAGGACACCAATGGGGACAGGGGGTGGTATTTTGTGGGGGATGAGCGGTTCCTCACCCACCCTGGGCTGTGCTAGAGAAGGGGCTGGATCCATCCCCACCACTCACATCCCATTGCCACTGTGGCCTCACATGCCAGGGATGGATGGGGATGCATTTCTGCCCCACCATGTGATCCACTCCTCCTCAGTGCCACCCCAGCACTGGTGGTCTGGGTTAAAACTAGTCTGCCCACCACCACCCCATCTGGATGGGTTTTGTACCCCACAGGCTGGGAGTTGTGGCTCCCTTCCCCCCACACCCCCAGATTCCCTTGAGGGGTTGTGTCCGGCGTTCAGAGCCTGCCCAGCTGCCAGCACCTAGGTCAGGTCCAGTTGGGTTCTGGGGGGCTGGGACAGAGAGGGATCACAGGGAGCCCCATATCATTGCACTGGGCAGTGAGGAGTCTCACATCCCACCCCCATGCTGAGTGATAGTTCTGATGTCCTCAAGCTGCCACCTTCCCATCCGGAGGGGGGGGGCTCATTTCCCCCCCACCCGGGGCACACTGGCCCTGCTCAGTTCCTTTCTCTCCATCAGCAGCTTTCGGCAACTTCCCAGACAGCACTTCCTTCCCTTCATTTCCCAGCTTGAATCTCTGGTCCTCACTGCTGTCTTGAACCCGCAGCCCCCTGGAGCCCCCCAAGTAACTGTACCCTCTACCCCCAGGGGGGCCAAGACCACGCTTCTCACACCCAAAACCATCAGCACACAGGCCAGGGATCCATCCAGACGAACAGACAGTCGCAAGAGGGGAAGAACCCCCCTCAAGTCACCCCCTCCCCAAATCTGGGTGTGCTCGAAGGTGCAGGAGAGGGAAGGACCAAGTGTTTTCCCACCCACATACTGGGATGCAGCCTCCATCTCCCCAAAATGTGCAGTTGGTGCAAGGAGGGTGGGGGGACTCAGAGCTGGGTCCTGCTGGGGATGCTGAAGGGGCTCCCTCCTTCCCAGCATACCCACCTCGAGGTCTGGCCGCAGGATGGAGTACGCAGCCGAGCTCTTGGGGCTCCCACTGCCAGCGGGGCAAGGGGACACAGGGAAGGGGGGACTCCAACCCCCCCCCGAAACGGAACCCCAGACACTCCCAAGCACATCACACTCCCAAACGCCCCAGGACGGAATGGACCCCCAGCCCGAGGCCACCGATCCCCCGGGACGCCCTGGGTACCCCTTTCCCCGGGGTCGCTCACAGTGTCCTGGAGAGTCCCCATGGCGCGGCCCGGCTCCTGGCGCGGCTGCGGGAGGGCGTGGGGGTCCCCCCGGGACCGGGCCGCCCTCTCCTCCCTCCCGGTCCAGCCCATTTCCTCCCAGGGTCCCGCCGGGATCATCCCCCCCCCCCCCCCCGCCCCAACCCGCTGCCTCCTTCCTACGTGAAGCCCAGCGTGTCCCCAAGCCTCGTGAGGGGGGCACCGTCGCCCCCCGCCCCGGGAGCTCCATTCGTGCCTCAGTTTCCCTGTCGGGCTCTCCCCGTGGGGTTCAGAGCCCCCCACCGAAAAGGGGGAGAGAAGCGGGTGTAAATGTGCTCGGGAAAGCCCCCTCCACCCCTGGTGCGGGAAGGGATGGGGAGTCTAGCAACCCCTGGTCCCATCGCCCCCTACCCCTTACAGCGCCGAGCACGGTGTGTCGGGAGCGCCGGCTCCCAACCCTGCCCCACAGCATAAACAAGGGGACCCGCACCATTCCCGGGACTGAGTGGGAAGGGAGGCCGTGGGAATGGGGGTCCCGGCCGGGAGAGGAGGTGGGTCGCGTGCCGTAGTTTGGGAGGGGAGGAGGGTTGAGGGTCCCGGGTGGGAGAAGAGGTGCTTGGGGTGGGGGTACCCAGAAGCAGGACAGGTGAATCGAGTGTCCCAGGTGTCAGGGGACGTGGGTCGGGGGTCTCGAGTAGGAGCGGAGGCGAGTCCGAATTCCCGGCTGGGAGGGGAGCTGGGTTGGGGGTCCCAGGTGGAACGGGAGATGGGTGGGATGGGGGTCCCGAATGGGAGAGGACGCGGTTGGGGATGGAAATCCGGGTTGAGAAGAGAAGGGTCCCGAGTGGGAGGGGGGTGCGGGGGACCCCTCGGGGCGGAGGTCCCGACGTCCCTACCTGTAGCGCCTCGGGGCCGGGAGCGGCGTCCCCCGCCCGCAGGAACCCGCGGCTGAAAAAGCGAAGGAGCGCGATGAGGAGCCGTGGCACCATCCCGGCACCATCCCGGTCCCGCGCACCCCCGCACCGCCCGCGGGCTGCGGGCACGCCCCCGCCGCGACACGCCCAGTCACGATAAGTCCGATCACGACACGCCCCGCACCTGCTGTGCGGGGCAGCGGCTCCGCGAGGTTCTAAGAAGCGAGGATGGGCGGGGGAGTGTGGGGTGGCAAGGGGATCGGACATCACTCTCCAATATGGGGTGAGGGTCCCCGGTGTCGGGCGGCGGTCGAGAGGGTGGTCCCGATGTGGGAAGTGACTCGGGATACCACTCCCTGGTATGGGGTCGGGGTGGGAGTCCCAGTGTGGGGTGGTGAAGGGGGAACCCGGGGTGGGGCGGGGGTGCCCATGTGGGGAGAGGATCAGGCCATCGCTCCACAGTTTGGGTGGCCCCGCTCTGGGGCGCGGGGCTTGCAGTGCTCTCCTATGGGGCAGGTACCGGGTGTGCCCTCTCGGGTCTGGCATCTGGGGGGGGGCAAGAATCCCTCTCTTTCGTGGAGATCGGGCCAGGAGTTGCCCCCTAACCCCCGTCTCCCTTCTGGGGCGTGTTTCACCTCCCAGTCCGCTCTCCCGCTCCGCACAGTCTCCAGATAAAGCGACCCCCGCCCCCTTAAAGGCTGCGCCTCACGACTGGGTTGGGGCGGTCTTGCCCTCATCCTCCCTGATGGGGGGGCCGAAATCTCACCCCATCCCTTGCTCCGGGGTAGCTCTGATGCAGAGCTCAGTATAGAAAGTCTTTCCTGTCCCCCATCCCGTAGGATACTGAAGGGGTCCTACCCAACATCCCTCTCTTGGATAGGGAGGGACCTCCATCTTGGGCACCCCTCATAGGGCCTGTTCGCCACCACCCTCCTATAACCCCCCACTGCCTTCAGTGAGGAGTGGCACCTCCTCCCCTTCCCCCCCCACTTCCTTCCAGATGTAAGTACCAGGGATTGGGGATGCTGCCCCTACCCCAATGGCCCCAGGAAATCTGCATGGAGGATCGACGTGCTCAGCCGTCACACGATGGCCACATGCCACGCGGTGAGAGGGACACCGACAGCGCAACAATCACCATTCTTCCCCCTCCTCCCCCTCCTCCTCTGCCCAGAGGAGGAAGTTCTGGTCTGGGGGAGGATGGCCTGCTCTTCCTCCACATCCCGGGACTCCCCTGTCCCCAGGCACTCCCGTGTCCCTGCACCCCTGTACCCTTGACCCCTCCATGTCCCTGTGTCCCTGCACCTCTGTGTCCCTGTTCCCAGGGTGCTCTTCAGGGACAGGGTGCTCTGGGGTTTGGCTGGTGGCTCGTAAGGACTCGACCTTCTCGGGTCGTCTTGCAACCCTCGTTAGGACAGGTCGTGACAAGGAAACGCCACTCGAGGCGGGGGCCTAGCAGGGGAGGATTTAGGGACCCTCTGCATACTGCACCCTCAATCTCGCTCCCTTGCACCCCGACCGCCGGGATGCCGGGCCGGGCGTCCCGGAGGAGGGTCAGGGTGGCCAGTGGAGCCACGGGGCCATCTAGTGGCCAGAGCTACCGGGGCCCCCCGGGGGGCTGATCCCAGGCATCCAGCCGCAGCAAACCCGGCCTCAGGGTGGTCCTGCCCCTGGGGGTGACACAGGGCGACGGGCATCTCTCCTCGGGGGTGGCACAGGATCATGAGTATCTCAACCCGACGCAGCTCCCCCAAGGCAGAGTCTCACAGTGCCCATCGTCCTGACTAGGACACCACCAGAGCTGCCAGATCCTCAAGACCAAGGCGTGGAATCCCCCACTATGGGTTCACCCTGCTGCAGGGACCAAGTGTCACCCCAGCCTGGACAGGTCCTGCTGGCACGGATGCGGGTCCGGAGGTCCATGAATAAAGCAGATGCCCGGTGGGAATAGCCGATTCCCTGTGAGGCCGGCAGTGGGAACACCCCAAGGAGCCGGGTGCTGGCAGGATCCATGACAAACCTGGCACATTCCTGTCACCAGAGCCACCCACGGAGCAGCTCGCAGCCAGCACAGCTGCCCAGGGAACACAGAGCCATTGCTGGGCACAAGGACACAGCACGGAGCTGTCCTCAGTGCTCGCCCAGGGGTGCCTGGGGGCAGGGGGTGGGACACAGGGGTGCAGGGACACAGGAGCTGCAGGGACATGGNACAGGGGTATAGGCACAAAGGCCTGGGGACAGAAAGTGAGACACAGGTACAGGGACACAGGGAAATGGGACACCCGTGCAGGGACATGGGGGTGGAGGGACACGGGAGCAGGGACACAGGCACATGGCAGTGCAGGGACACAGGAGCACCTGGAGACAGGGGAGTGGGACACAGGTGCGGGGACGCAAGGGTGGAGTGACTTGTGCTGCAGTACCGCCGTTGCATCCATGCATCATTGCTCATCTCCCAGGCAGCTTGTTAATGACCCGGGATAATTATGAGCTGCTCCCTGGCTCTTCTGTGTGCCCCAGGAACGGCATCCCTTGGATGGGAACATCACAGCAGTCAGATGGACACACACAGCCTCAGAACCCGGCCCTGGAGCTGCTGGGGAGAGGCAGCAGTGTGGGCTTCCCAGCTGGGCTTCCCACATTTCCATCCACTCTGTAGTTTTCCCTTGTTCCCAACCTGGGGTGGATCAATCAGTGCTGCGCATCCTGTCTCTTCCTTGGAACTTGGGGAGCAGCCACCCCGCATCCCATCTGGAGGGTGTCTGATGGCATCAATGGGAGCAAAGTTCATACAGGTGAGTAAATATTAACCCTTATTCCATGGTAATGGTAATGGAATATTCCACACCAAAGACACTGAGATAAACCCCACTCCAGCTTTCCCCTGGGAGATGCTGGCAGCAAATGGTATCAAACTCCCAAAGTTGAAGGATTTTGGGGGGCTAAGGCACCAAGATGAGCCTTCACACTCTGTGTAACCCTGAAATCCCATTTCTCCCCATCCCTAGCAACTGCAGCAGCCTGCACCTAGAGCAGCATCTGTGGGGATGCTGGACATACTGGGAGCACTGGGATGGGAGGAGAGAGTGGTGGGACGGCAGCATGTCTGGCTGTTCCCAGCTGCGCCAGCACTGCTCTGAGTCACGTAGGATCAGCAATGCTCCATTAAACTGTGGCACCAGGATGGACCCAGGGCCAGATCCTGGCTCTGGGGAGGCACGGGCTGGAGCATCCCTGTCCTCTGGGGAAGAAGGAAACACACGGTGGCCAGTACAGGTGTCACATGGGGCTGGGGTCCTGCCCATGGAACAGAGATGACTGAGACTCAACTGAGCTTGGGGGACATGGCCACTAATGGACCTGCTGATCTGTGAATGAATTGGGGTGTTATTACTCTGGAGCTGCTCATCCAAGGTACACTGACAGCTCCAAATCCCATCAGAAATCAATCCATCTGCTCTTCCGCTCTGCACTAATCCCCACAATGGCACCTGATCAATATCCCATTTACTGCTCTGTGGTTTCCCCATGGATAAATCCCACCCAGTGCCTGGGACACAGCTGTAGAGCCCAAGCGGGGCAGGGAATGCTGCAGGGCACGGAATGCTGTGGGACAGGGAATGATGCGGCATCCCTTGCCCAAGTGATGCCAGGCACAATGCTGGGGGTGCTAGGAGGCTCCATGGCACCAGGTCGGTTCACGGCATGGACCTGCTGGGAGCAGCAGGAGAGTTAGGAATGTGTGGAAGCAAGGAAGAGCTGTGCCTGCAGCTGTTGATAGTTGTGCATGTGTGTGAGTGTGTGCACCCACTGTCTTCCCCAGAAATCTCCAGCACCCCGGCAGGGTGGGATCCAGGATCCAGGTGGATCCCTCGGTCCACCACACGAGCCACAGCCCAGAATGATCTCAGGCTGGGCAAGGACAAGGGTGCCCTGGCACCAGCCCCTCTGTGGGGACAGCCCCCAGAGGGGCCAACTGCAGGGACCTGGTTGCATCAGGTCTGGGGCTTGGGCTATCATTGGATTCAAAGCAGGACAACAAAGGGATGAGGAAGGGATGAGGAAGTCCTGTGCTCTTCAACATCTTTATAAATGACTTGGACACAGGACTGGAAGTTCGGACTAAGCAAGTACGCAGACAATAAAAAACGGGGAGGGGCTGTTGGCAAATGGGAGAGTTGGACAATCACCAAGTGTGTGAAGTTCAGCAAGGATTCTGTACCTGGGGTGGGGCAAACCCGATGTATATACAGACTGGGGAATGAGATGCTGGAAAGCAGCGTTGCGGAAATGGACCTGGGGGTGCTGGTCGACAGTAAGTTGAACTTGAGTCATATGAGTCCCACCCGTGTCCTGGGGGCATCAGGCATAGCTTCACCAGCTGAGCGAGGGAGGGGATTGTCCCACTCTGCTCTGAACTGGGGCAGCCCCACCTCGAGTGCTGGTGACAGTTTTGGGCATCATAAGATAAAAAAGACATTAAGCCACTGGAGAGCATCTGAAGGAGGGCAACGAGGGTGGTGAAGGGCCTTGAGGGGAAGCCGTGTGAGGAGTGGCTGAGGTCACTTGGTCTGTTCAGCCTAGACAAGAGGAGACTGAGGGGAGGCCTCGTTGCAGTTACAATTTCCTCACGAGGAGAAGAGGAGGGGCAGACACTGATCTCAGACACCAGAGATCTCTCCTCTGTGGTGACCAGTGACAGGACCCAAGGGAATGGTCTGAAGTTGTGTCAGAGGAGGTTTAGGTTGGATATTAGGAAAAGATTCTTTACCCAGAGGGTGACTGGACACTGGAACAGGCTCCCCAGGGAAGCAGTCACAGCACCAAGCCTGACAGAGTTCAAGCAGCATTTGGACAGTACTTTTGGGCATGTGGTGTGACTCTTGGGGATGGTGCTGTGCAGGGCCAGGAGTTGGACCTGATGCTCCTTGTGGGTTTCTTCCAACTGAGCAGATTCTGTGGAGGAATGACGAAGGGATAAGGAAGGACCCAGCTGATTAACTGATACCGCTGATGAGTAAGTGATGGAGCCCTTAGAGGGTCTCTGTGGAGACAGTTCAGAGCATGGCGGGGGCTGGGGGGCCACCAGCAGCCCCCACACACCACAAGGCTAATTAGGGGGACAAACATGATGGCAGAGCCCTGCTAGTCCCACCATGGTGGTCAGGTCCCTGTGGGGCTGAGATAGCTCTTGGTTCTGTTTCCGTACCTCTCTCCCTATTCTTTGGCTGCTTTCCCAGCTAGTTCAGACAGTCCTCATGGACAAGCTTTGGCCATGGTGGCCACCAGCATCTTCAGCCTGGCTTGTGGGATTTCATCTCCTGAGTCACACACAGCCTGTCCCATGAGAGTATCCTGTGTGGGCAGGGACAGAGCACATCCCCACTTCACCCTCAGAAGGGTGAGGGAGAGGGGACTTCCATGGGGACAGCCTGCATCCAGGGGGTTAGTATATGCCATGGCGAGAGCCCGCATCCAGGGGAACAGTGTATATCCAGGGGGACAGCATGTGTCCATGGGGACAAACTGAACACAGAGGCACAGCATGTATCCAAGGGGACAGTGTGTGTCCATGGGGACAAACTGAATCCAGGGGGACAGCCTGTATCCATGGGGACAGCATGTGTCCAAAGGGACAGCATGTATCCATCAGTACAACGTGTATCCATGGGGACAGCATGCATCCACAGGGACAAGTGTGTCCATGGAAACAGCCTGAATCCCGGAGGACAGCATGTGTCCGTGGGGGACAGCCTGAACCCAGAGGGACAGCATGCATCCAGAGGGACAACCTGCATCCAGGGTGACAGCATGTATCCATAGGGACAGCCTGCATTCATGGGACCAGCATGTGTCCATACAGCTGACATCCATGAGGACAGCGTGCATCTGGGGGACACTCTGTGTCTGGAAGGACACTGCACACCTGGGGACACCATGTGTCTTGAGGGAGAGCAGGTGCCTGAAAGGACAGCACGTGCGCAGAGGGACAGCGTGTATGACAAGGGACAGCAGTTGTCCATAAGGATGGGGTTGCCTGGAGGGATACAATGTCTCTGGAGGGACACACGGATTTCAGGGAAAGCACGTGCCAGAGCGAGAGCATGCAGCAGGAGAAGGGACAGCAGGCACCTGTGGGACAGCATGTACTGGGGGTACAGCAGCCCCTGGACATGCAATGCCACACCACTATTCCAGCTGGCCCAGCAGTAATAAGGAAAATCCCAACCCAAGCATATGGAGGACAGGAATTTACTGCCAGATTAAATAAAAGATGAGGAGATGATATCCTTCGGCACCGGCTGTGTCGCTCTGAGCTGACCCCACTCCAGCTGCAGGACACAAGGACTTGGCCACCAGCTCTCACTCATCCTTGCCACTCTCCTTGACCCCTTGTTTAGGGGCGCGGTTGCTGCCCGGTGACAAAGGAGTGTGGTGCCACCATGAGCGCCCAGGGATCTGTTCAGGGACAGAGAAGCAGGCCTGGTCCCCACCAGCCTGGAGACCCCAAAGAAATGTGGCACCCAAGGAACAGGGTCCCTGTCCCTGCACTGGTACCTGATCCCATAGGATTCTCAAAAACGGGCATGAATGATAACGTCACTTAAGAAAGGGATGTTCCAAGCCCTGACTGCAGGGATGCTCTAAGCCCTGTTCCAATGGGTGCTCCAAGCCCAAAGCCCAGGGGTGCTCTGAGCCCTGATCCCAGGGGTGCTCCATGCCTCAATCTCAAGGATGTTCTGAGCCCTCTTCCTAGGGGTGCTCCAAGCTCTGGGCCCCTGAGGATGGTCTGAGTGCTGATCCTGGGACACTCTGAGCCCTGACCCCAGCATGCTCTGAGCCTCTCTTCCAGATTCCTCTTCTAGCTTCCCACTCGTGTCCCCAGGATTTTCCTCCACACTCAGGACAGCTCTCCATGGGCATCCCTTGGCATCTAGATGCTTGCTGCCACTGTCTCACCTGGCACCTGCCTGCTCCAATTCTTCCTCATCATCTCTTCTGTTAACAAAGCAATCACTCCCCAATTTAACCTGGATTAAAGCAGGATTGCTCACTCGCTCCCTTGCTAGTTCTCTTCCAATTAATTTGTTCCTCGCTTTTATTTCCTAATTAATTCTTCAAGCTCTTTGGCAAGGAAACAACGGTGGTGCCCAGGGTCTCAGGAAGGGATCAGGATTAATTATCCCAGTGGGAATGAGCAGAGGGGAAACGAAGCAGGGGCTTAGCCCAGGATAGGGACATGGGTCTGGGGTGAGCAGTATTCCCAGGACCACCCATAAGCATCCCATACAAAGGAGGGCCATGGGATGAGGGACCCACAGCTTACACCATTTCCATCTTCCCTTGAGAATGTCACAGGAACAAAATCCTCACAGAAACCAGTATGGTGCCTCTGGGGGTGTCATCCTGGGGGCAGGTTGAAGTGGGGGGGCAAGTCCTGCAAGGGTTAATGCACAGTACAGCATAGGGTGTTGGAGCTAAAAATACTGCGCCTTTCTTGGGATTTGCTCCAATGACTCATTCCTTTCCGTAATTTATTGCTCGTTACATAATCACTTTCATTTTCAGCCAGAGAAAAATGGAATTTTTTTCCCCTTTTCTTCTGTTTTTTTTAAATGAAAAGGGCATTTTAGCACATGAGCACCAGCCATTTTCTCAATTCTTCCTGGCATCTTACTGGCAATGGGTCGGGATGCTGCCGCCGGCTCCAGCCTTCATCCAAAGACTCCCAAGACGGTGGTGGGCACTGGGGTCTGCTAAAGAGGGAGTGGGGGATGAGGGGCCTTTGGGTGCTGGGAGCACCCTGGAGGTAGTTCAGTGGGAGGTTCTGGGATGGGATGGAGGGGCCGAATCCACCCATTGTGCCCATTGCCCAGCCAGGGTGAACACCCACTGGCACAGCTACAAGGGCACAGCTAGGCTCCAGCTGTGTCCCAGCAAACCCAGTGCTGTGTCCCAGCAAGCCATGATCTATATTTTAGCAATCCTTGTGCTGCATCCCAGCAAGCCCAATACGGTGCTCCAGCAATCTGAGCACCACAGCCCAGCAATCCCAGTGTCATATCCCAGCAAACCCAGTGCTATGTCTAAGCAATCCTGGGGCTGCATCCAAGCAAATCCAGTTCCGTGTCCCAGCAAAGCACTGGGTTTGCTGCATCCCAGAAATCCCAGTGCTCCGTTCCACTGAGCCAAATACAGTGTTCCAGCAAGCCCAGCACCATCTCCCAGCAAGTCCAGTGGCATGGCCTAGCAAGCTCAGTACTGCATCCCAGCAATCCCCTTGCTGCATCCCAGGAAGTCTAGTATCATGCTCCAGCAATTCCACTGCTACTTCTCAACAAACCAAGTGCTGTGTTTAAACCCAGAACTGTGTCCCAGCAAGGCCAGTACGGTGCCCCAGCAAACCCAGTACAATGTCCCAGCAACCCCAGTGCCATGTCCCAGCAATCTAAGTGTCTGCCAGCACAGCTGTCCCCACCAAACCAGGGCAGGGCACTCCAGTGGGGAATGGAGGGCTCTGGCTCAGGCCCTGGCTGGGACTGGGACGATCTTCTGGCAGGGAGGTGAGAACCTCACTCTCTGCCAGCCCCCCTGACACCTCCACGGGAGGGCCAGGAAGCCTTGTGTTTGGAGCTGCAGCCTTGGAATTAACTGCGCCAAATGTTTTATTTGTGTAGAAACGCAATTATGTTAATTAAAGCATATCTGTAATTACAGCACTTAGTGGCCTAGAAGTGCACAAGTGACTCTGGTGACTTTGGAGAAGCTGGAAGGCTGGAGGGTGGCTTGGCCCTGGTGCCAGAGAGCTCTGTGGCAGGGCAAGCAGCAGTGTCCCCATGGGGTGCCAGTGGTGACCCCAGTGCCTGTCCACTCTGCCGGGGATGGTGCAGTGAGATGGGATGCTCAGTACCCACACTCACATCCTGACCAAGCCACAGTCCTGCTGCTCTGGGAGTGAAGGTAAAAGGAAGGATATGCCTCCAGCACCTCAGGGATGAGGAAACAGGAAGAAAATGGGTCCCTGAGGTGGACAATAGTGCCTGGGCAAAGGGGGTTGTCCCGGTTCTGCAGGCAGCAGGGGCTCGAGAGTGTATCTGTGAGGGGAAAATAAATGGGAAGTAGAGAAAGATGACAGCTGGAGCAGCAGCCAACCAGCCCATGAAATGGGTGGGATCACATCCCACAGTCTACAGGCAAAGGGGAGGGGGGAGGTGGTATCTGTCCCCACCTCAGTAGAACCCTCATTGTGGTCAGTGTGTAATGGGGGATAAGGATCCCAGAGGGAACCTGGTCTGGGGCAGAGGAGAGGCACAGGAGAACCTGGAGCGAGGGAAGCAGCAATGGCAGGGCATGGTGCTCTGGCATGGATAGGGCGCTCCAGGATCCCCACACACCCAGACACCTTTCCTCCATCACCAGAGCAGCCAGCTTCCCAGGCCAACACCTGCCAACGCAGTTTCCATCTTCCCCAGCCTCCAGCAGTGACAGAAAATTGCCTGTTTCCAGCAATTGTTCAGTCCAGAGCCAAAAGATTTCACTGGAGCTGGAGGATTTCACCCTGCACATCCACAGAACAGATCCCAGTGTGGGCACACACAGTTAAGCATCACCCTGGCATCTCCAGGCAAGACAGGGAGGCATGGCTGCTGAGCTGCCATGTTTAATTTGAAGCCATCATGAGCCCTGCACAATTCCAGACCTGCATAATAATGGGCAGGTGCTGCAGGATGCTGGGCAGTGACAGAGCAGCTGGCAGGAGCATGGCGGGAAGGGGACCGGTGGCACCAAAGCTTTGCCAGGTGGGATTTATTTGCTGAGCAAATGTGTGGAGGCTGTTGATCCGGCTGCAGAAGGCTGAGCCCTGTTTGCTTGGCAAACACACGGCTCCGGGTGCTCCGCCCTGGAGCATCAGGTCCTATACAGGCAGCTGCCCCCACTGCCAGGCTGGGAGAGCAACTCCCGGGGCTGCCAGGAGCCACAGGAATGCAGCTGGCCTCAGCGATAGGGCTAAAAAGCCTGGCAGCCCTGCAAGGCTGCAAATCCTTGTCCCCACTGCATGGCAGCCCTGCAAATCTTCATCCCTATTGCACGGCATCCCTGCAAATCCCACCACCACGGGGACCTCCAAGCAAAGCCACCAGCACCCCAAGGGAGCCAAACCAGGCAGGAGCATAGCAAGGCGAGAGGGAAAACACACAGTTACCCTGAATCCCTGCAGAATTGTCCTTGGATAAATGCAGCACTACAGATGCTGCCAACTCATCTTTCAATTAGTCCATTTAGTTGATAACTAGAGGGGGAAAAAAAGCTGCCATTGATGGTGGTTCAGCATGTGTTCATCATCTACCCTTTGCTCTTTTTTTCCTTTCCTGCATTTTTTTCCCTTAAAAACGGTGGGAATAGAGCAGGAGCCAGGATCCTGCCTCTGCTTTCCATGCCCCATGCTTTCCAGGAACCACAGCCCCCCAGGAGCAGGGATCGTCTCCCAAGCAACACCACAGATTTCTCACTGGATCTTCCATCCGTGAATAGGGCACAAGTGGGAGCCACTCACTGGGCCAGGACCTCTTCCCAAATGATCCAAATATTCCCATGAGCCAGAGTTAGTGCAGGAAGTGGGGACCATCTGTGGAGGGACAAAAGAGAACACAGCTCAAGGCCATTCATGCCTTGGAGGCTTATCAGGGTGAGAGTGGCTGTGTCTGACATTTTAAACCCGTTTCTCAGAGCTGAGTTGAGTTTTTAACTTCCGAAGCCTCAGCTTTCCCTGAGAGAAGGGGAGGGGGCAACTGGGGATGGGGATTGGCTTTGCGGACTGCCAATGGTGGGGCTGGTGTGAGTACTGGGGGAGAGATGGAACTGGCAGAGAGATGCAGCTCAGCCCTGGGACAGGCATGGAGATGCCACATGGAATCAAGGAAACAGAACTATTGAGGTTGGAAAAGCCCTCTGACACCATCAAGTCCAACCATTCCCTCAGCACTGCCAAGCCCACCACTAACCCCTGTCCCCAAGTGCCACACAGCTTTTAAATCCCTCCAGGGATGGGGACTCCACCACGGCCCTGGGCAGCCTGTGCTGCACCCTTTCGGGGAAGGAATTTTCCCTAATATCCAAACTAAGCCTCCCCTGGTGCATCCTTCTGGGTTGGTCCCTGGCACAGCCAAGATCCCACTGGTACTGGGACCAGTGCCGGAGCATGTCAGGCTTTTAATCCTCGATCACGCTTTCCATTAATTAATGGTTTTTCTGTGGTTGAACTGCTGGCTCCAGCTTCCTTGCCACACTGTGCCTGGACAGAGCACTGGTGGGAGGGCTGGCAGCCAGGTGCCACCTGAGAAGAGTCCCCAGCCTTGTCCTCTTCCCTGTGTCACAGTCCCCATGACAGGGCTGGCTCAGGAGGCAGGGTCCACCTGAGCTGCACAGGTAAGGATGGAAACAGGGTTCCCAGAGTGTCACCATGGTCCCTCCTGGGAGCTCTCTGCAGTGCCTGCAGATTTGGGGTTGCAGGAGGAAGGGGACTGGGGGACATAACTGGGGTCCCCCTGCCCATGCTACAGCTCTCCACACTCTAGGCTGGCACACGGGGCTCCCTGCAGGCTCTGTGCACGGCAGCGCACACCGTGCCTGACTCTGCACTTCTCGCCAGCCCACAGACCTGCTGTCCCTGTCCCTGCCCGCACGGCGGGGAAGAGGGGGTTCTCCAGCAGCGCCAAACCCCCACCTTCACAGAGCCCTCCATCTTCACCAAAACAGCATACCCACATACCCCAGGAGCCAGCTCCCACGCTATTCCTGGGGGGATGAGACCTTCTTTCCATCCCTGCATTCTCACAGAAGCAGCACAGTGGGACAGGTTGCTTCATCTCCTTGAAGAGGGGGAGACGGTCACAGCTAGACACGGGGGGCCCCAAGGACATGTCTCTGGCATTACCTTGAACCTTGGGTTCCCAAACCATGTGGAGCTACTGGCACTGATGGCCCCTCCACCTGGTCCACAGCATGGCACAACACAGCACAAATCCTACCCCAAGCAGTTCCAGGTGTGTCCTGTCGATCTGGTAGGTGCAGGATCAGAGACAGGTGCCTGACAGGGACCCACGGCCATTCCCAGGAGCATAATTCCCCTGGAGACAGTCAGACCCAACAGCAGGCCCCCTAACCTCTTCCTAAGGCTGACGGGGTTAATTATACCCAGCTCCCACCATGAGCAACTCATTTCCTGCGGCATCCTCTGGAGTGAATGCTCACCCAGCTCTGCTGCTGCATCCGCCCGCATCTTGGGTCTGACCAAAGGAAACCAGCACCCAAAAGGCACCTTAGTGCCCTTGAGCTGATTTTGGGGAATGCTTGGCCCTCAGCAGTTTGGCTGGCATTTCCACACGGACACTTCTCATGCCTCAACACCTGCTTTGTCCACACCCAGCACCATTTTTCCTCACTTGAGCTTTAGCAAAACACTCCAGTTTTGGGGATTTCATCCAGCAGTGTTGCTGACTCAGCATCTGTCCCACTCCCCAGTGAGGCCAGGACAGCTGGGAGACAAAACCAAACCACATGACAGGTCCCAGACAGGCTCTGCCTCAGCTGAAGGGGGAAAAACACAGATGGGAAGGCTACAAGGCTGTGCTGATGGGGAAAATGGAGCATATTCTGCTGAGGGAGCATGGAGGCACTGCATGCCTTTGTCCAGGCAGACTCAACACTAATTCTAGTCTAGCACTAACCCTAATGCTAGTCATAGACCTAACCATAAACCTATGCCCAGCCATAGCTCTAACTGTAAACTTAGACTCAGACTAGCTCTAAATCTAAACCTAACTATAGCTCTAACACTAAACTGAGCCTTAAATCTAGCTCTAACACAAATGGTAACACTAACTTTCAGCATAGGTCTAACCCTAGCCTTAAATCTAATCCTAGGCTAACGCTAACACTAAACCTAAACTTAAGCATAAACCTAAAATTAGTCCCAGTCCTAATACTAACCTGAGCCTTAAACTTAGCCATAGACTTAACACCAATCCTAGACTTAACCCTAGCTCTAACACTAATCTTTGATCTAACCTGACCCTGAATCTTTTGCCTTAGCCCTAGACCTAATCTTAATGCTAAACTTAGCCTTAACATTAAACCTATCCCTAGCCCAAACACTAGCCATAAACTTGATAGTAGCCCTAAACCCAGACCTAAATTTAGCCCTAACTTTAGCACTAGCTCTAACCCTAACCCTAATCTTAGCTCTACCCCTAGCCTTAGCCCTGACCCTGACCGAAATCCTAACCTTAGGCCCAGCTCAAGCCCCTCAGCAGCCAAAGGGAGGCCAAGCCCCACCCACGAGGTGCTGCAGAAGGACCAAGGGGGTCCCCACGTACTGCAGCTCCCCAGGATGTTCATGCTCAGGATCCAAGACCCTCCTCCCAGCACTCGCAGGAGTTCCTGGCTTGAGCAGCTGACAATCAAATTCTTGAAAATTGCCATCACCCTGCTTGTCAGGAGATTAGGGACTCTGGCACTGACACTGTTCCCCATCACTAGCACCACCTTCCTCTACCCCAGTTTCTTACTTAAAGCCTTCATGGCTTCCACCTGCTTTTTCCATGCAAGAAGGATGCTGCCATCCAGCTGTCTCTGACTGAACTAGTAAAAAACATGAGGAAAGACCCCATTTTGTGGAGAGCAAGAGAAAACACAGCAACACCCGTGGCCTGTGTCCTTCCAGCCAGGCTCAAGCCAAGTATTGGCTTGAGGACAGGGCTGTGGAGACATCCTCCCTGCAGGAGTAGGTACACAGGACAGCTCTGGTGTGAGGATAAACCCCAAACCACCAAGAAGCTGCACACACATCCCAGGGCATCACCACCAAGTAGCAACATCCTCACCAGGCTGATCGATGCCACCGCTTGGCAGGGCTCCATGCCTCAGAGCCAGGCTGAGGACCATCAGACCAGCTGGGGCTGCAAATTGCTGTATTCCCAAATTCTGGCTGCCCTGCCTGTTTTTGCCCTCGCAGGCAGTAGCATTAGGGCTCTGCTGCAATGGGGTGAGATTTAGTATGCCTGTCAACAATGAGGGGTTTGCATGGAGGCTTTCATTGGAGCACCAGCATCCTCACTGAACTTCAGGGGACATGGACAGGTCA
Source organism: Falcunculus frontatus (assembly GCA_013398115.1). Classification (NCBI taxonomy): domain Eukaryota; kingdom Metazoa; phylum Chordata; class Aves; order Passeriformes; genus Falcunculus; species Falcunculus frontatus. The sequence goes on from VZRV01005423.1 coordinate 72,215, forward strand.
CCCTCCAGACCCCACTCCACAGCCAAGCGGAGCACAGCCACATTCAGCTGGCAACAGCTCAAGAGAAGAGAAGGGGGAAGTAAACCCTCCACCAGTCTCTGCCTTTCAAATGCTCCTTATAAGTACCTTCTCTCCGTCTTCTGAGTCACCCAACTGAAACGTGAAAGTTACTAACAGCCTGCGAAGGGGCTGGGAAGCAACTGGGAGCCAGGGGAGGCTTCTGGCTAAGTCAGCACTTTGTCCCAAGGCTGCACTGGCAACTGCTGACTGCTTTTCCCTCCTTGGGTGGAGAGCAGAGGGCTTTGGGATGCCGAAACACATAGTGACGCTGTCCTCGATGGCCACAATGCTCAGGCTAAGCCCTAACCCAGCCCCAGCCAAAAAAGTTGGGGTTTAATATTTTCAGTGGGAAATGCACCCCACCCCACTTCCAAATCCCCCTCCTTGTTCTATTTGATTTATCATAGAAAATACAAACCGACAAAGACCCAGAAGGCTCGAACCCACCCAGGATTCTCCCAAGTCCTTCCACCCCTCTGACTCCACACACCAGTGATGTGGGCAGGGCTCAGAACATGGGTCCAGGAGCAGGATTTGGTACTGGGAGCAGGATTTGGGGACAGGAACAGACCAAGGGCTGCTGCTGCCAAATAACCAGCCTCACAGACATTCCCGAGCCAACACTCAGCAAGTCCCACAGGCTGCCATACTGGTCCATTCCCTGAGGATGCTATGTGGATTTCAAGGTTTGGGGACAGCTTCCTACAAGCGTCTCCAAACACCTTCCTACGCCTTTGTAGACCTTCCTATAAGGCCCGATTGAATGGGGAACAACCTGGTGTAGTGGAAGGTGTCCCTCCCCATGGCAGGGACATTGGAACTGGATGGGCTTTAAGGTTCTTTCATACCCAAACCAATCATTCTACAACTCAGGCTCCAACCCCTTAAACATCAAATCTTGCTGTCATCACCCATTGCTGCAAGGCAGTTGAGACCCCCCACCCACCCCTGGCACCTCAGCCAGGGGGAACCAAGCTCCAGGCTGCCTGTTGCCCACACTCAGCAGCCTGTCCACTTCCTGACCCCGCTGCAGCTGCTGCTGCTGCTGCTGCTGCTGCTGATGCTGATGCTGTTGCTGCTGCGCAGATGGAGCCATGGTAGCCGACAAAGCATCTCCCAACATCCTCTATCCCCCTCACTCCTCACTCCAGACAGGCCCATCCATTAAGGAGAACAGGAGAAAGCTGGACAGGCAGAAGGTCCAAGGCAGCTCCAGGCCCTGCTGGCATTTCTGTCCACAGCCCAGCACAGCTCCCACTGAGCCACGTGGGAGCCAAGAACAAGACAAAAGCAAAAGCAAGGACCAGGGTCAGAGGGGAGCAAGAGGAAAGAGGGATTCCCAGAAATTGCTGCTGCATCCACCATTGCCCCCAGGGAATACTGCATTCAGCCCTAGATGGATGCTCAGCCTCTCAGAGCCCCCAGAGCAGCACAGCTCACAGGGAATGTGTGGGGCTCTGCTGGAGATGATGGCCAGAGCACACTTGGTGAGGGTCCTCACTAACAGAGCCAGAATCTGGCCCAATTCCCAATACTTCCAAACAACTGGCTATTCTAAGGCTGAAGATGCTCAGGGAGATGTCCTGGGGAAATTCCTCACTCACTCTGGAGACCTCCCATGGACAGATGCAGGGTGCTGAGAAGCTCCTGGCATATGCAGAATGCAGGAAGCTTGCAGCCAGGAGTTTCCCCTCCATTTTCCCTGCCAGGCACCTCCAGGCTTCAGGGCTGGGTACCCAGGCAGGTGGGTGATCCTGAAGAGCCCCGGTTACAAGGGTAGGAAGAGCCTGAGGCTTTGAAAAACCTGGAGAACATCACCTAAGAACCCAAACAATGGAGACCAGGTTAACCTCATTCCACTGAACTCCTTTCCCTGGCAAGTGAGTGTCTGGGGAGGAGCAGAGCCATCCTGGCCAAACTGACAGGACAATGGAGTGGATATTTTCCATGGCACTTTACACATGCAGCCAAGGGACTAGCAATAACCATGAAGGGTCTGGGGTGTTCTCCAGGGGGTTTGACATCCTGCCCTCACCTTTGCAGGTGCTCCAAGGCCAAGGCCCAGCTCATGCCCCCCGCATCCCAGCCAGTGTTGTGCCCTGAAGGAAGCCCTGACCCCTCCCAGCCTCCGCTGAGCTGGGTCCTTCCCGCAGGGATGCTCAGAGCAGCATCTCCTCCTCTGTGTTTTCCATCCGCAGAGCTCAGTAGCTTTTTCCCCAGCCCCGGCTGCTGTCAGATGCTGTGACAGCAGCAGCTCCAGGCACCCTGACATCCCACCCACCGCTAACCAGGTCAGCGTCCACCCACTCGGGAGCACACTTCCCAGCAGGAGAAAAGGAGGAAACGGGTTAAAATGTGACCTGGATAATGCTGCACCTGCATCCCCTTGCAAAAAATGCACCATGCACATGGGAGAACTGGGCCACCACTGGATCCTGGCCTCACGCAGCATTGCCAGCCAGCATCAAACACCGCAGGGCTGGAGTGGAGGCAGGGAGCAGGCAGCACCCCTCCCCACAGCACTAACCTCACCACTGCAACCCCTCCAGGGAGCACTGCAGGGCCAAGGGCATCATCCTCTGACAGCTCTTGGGAAGCTTTTCCACCTCTATATACCCCTTGGGGTTTACAGGAACAGGGACAAATATCTGTGAAGGATATATCCTGGGTAAAAGGGGAAAGCAGCTGGACTCACCATTCCTACTTTGCCTGCCCGGGGCAGCTTGAGGGGCACAGCCAACACAGCTACACCAATATTTTCTGTCATCTACTTTTTTTAAAAGCCTTTAAACAGCAGCAGAGACAGGAGGGAACATGGGGATCGCATGGCATTTCAAGACCTTTGTGTGTTTAGCTCAAAGAAAAGGACACGTGCACACATTCAGGCAGCACCAGGGAAGGATCTCTGCAGGGAACAAAGCACACACAGCACCAGGGAGTGAGCCAGGAGAGCTGAGGGAAGGATGCTGCCTGTGGAGACAGACCCAGCACCCACGGAAGCGCAGGAGAATTGGCACCTACTGGGGCCTTGAGAAGACAGATCCAAGCCACATATTGCATGTAGGCAAGAGAGATGCTGGAGGGTATTTTCTATGGAGAGGGACAAAGTTCTCATCCAAAGGTCAACTCATGAAGGTGCAAAAACCCGGTGAGGGAAATGTGTAGTGCTGGGGCAGAAGTGGGTGGAAGATTCCCTGCACCCCAATACTCCTGTCATCACCTAAAGCACCTGCTCCAGGAGACCCGAGGCTGCTCCTGGGCACATCCCAGTGCGGCAATGTGCCCCCTGGTTGTGGTGGTCCTGTTGTGGGCTGCTGAGCAGGCAGTTTGGCCAGAGCCTGAGCATGTGGAGCTGGCACTGCCAGACAAAGGAATCCAAGCACTGAGAAGCCTTTTTGCCCTAAGACCTGTATCTCTTTCCTGTGGTTTAGCTCACCCTCTGGCAATGTGGGATCTGATCCCGCTGGAGTAGAGGGAGAAGGGATTGGGAGCACCCCAGACCTCTTGGTACCCAGGAGCCAGAGCACCCACGTACTGTGAACCGCCCATGCATAGCCTGCTCACCAGCAGCTGTGGAGCCTCGTGAGAGCTGCACATGCATGCACACAGAGATGGGGGTCTCCGCCAGCCCCAGCCAAGCCTGTGGGCGATGGGAATTGAGACACTGCAAGCTTCTCGTTAGCCAGCTCAGCCCTTCTTCCCACGTGGGCTCTTCAGAACATCACCCTTCCCTGCTTCCAGGGAGCACTGTCATACCTCAGCAAGGTCACCCCATGCTCTTACACAAAGCCCCTTGTGTCTGGGAACACACATATACAGACCTCACCGTATAGAGACAGGCACTGTGACACCAGGACCCCCAAATCTGTTTGGTGAGTGGGTGGGTGCGCAGGGGGTGGCTTCTCTTGCCCTGTGTGAAGCTGCTGAAACCGCAATTCAGAGGCCTGACCTGAATTTCACAAAGTCACCCGGGCCCCCCCTGCAGCCCACCACTTCCACCCTTGCAGGAAATCATCATGGGATGAGGGTGATGGGGAAACAGGGAGATTCTGTTCGCACCAGCCCTCTGGCACAGAAACACCAGCGATGATCTGCCCCAGGGCTAACATAGGTGGCAAGTGGGGAACAGGGAGGGGTCGCAGCCTCTTGTCATTCCCCTGCCACCCCCTCCCTGACAGCTGTCAGGCAGGAGGAACTTTTTCCTGCGTCCCTGACGTCTCCTTCGCTCCTTTGCCCAGCATCACTCCCAGAGCATCCCTCCCTCCCGGCGTGGTCCCCCATCCCCGGTGCCGGCGGGAGGGAACTCACATGTCAGATGCGGCCGCCTGGTACGGCTGGCTCCGGCAGAGGATGGAGTGTCCGCAGCCCTGGCCCATGGCTCCGCATGCTTCGGCAGCCCTCCTAGCCCCGCCGCCGCCGCGCCCGACTCTCGGTGCTGGCTGGGAGCGGAGACTCCCGCCGCGCTCAGCTCGCTGCTGTCACCGAGCCCGATGCAGCGCGCCGAGGCGTGCGGGTGGGGAGGACGGAGGGGGGGCGACGCTGATTGACGGCGCTGCTGCGGCTCCGCGGGGCTGGGCGGGGGCCGAGCCGCTCCGCGGAGGGTCTGAAGGGGCCGCACCTGCCTCCCGCCACCGCCCACCCCGGGCCGCGCCCGGCCTCGCTTCTGCGCTGCGCTGGGGAGCAGCCGCCTTTGTCTAGAGAGTGCCCATGGGCCCTGCCCTCCCCGTGCTCCCCGCGGGGACAGCCGTCCCACCCGGAGCCTTTGGCCCTGCTGGGACCTCAAGCGTCGTCTACTCGGCTACTGCCCCGGTGGCAACGGCAGCACGCAGCACTAGTGGACAGCACTGTTCCCACCTGTCCCTGTCCCAGGGGTACTGAGCAGCACTGGTCCCACAGGTTCCTGTCTCGGGGGTACTGAGCTGCATTAGGCAACACTCGATCCACAGGCAGGTTGCTTTCCCAAGGGCACTGAGCAGCACTGAGCAATGTATTTCCTCTTCTGTAAGAGGAAATGGCCTCAAGTTTGTCAGCAGAGGTTTAGATTGGATATAAGGGACAATTTCTTTCCCAATATAGTTGTCAAGCATTGCAGGCACCATGCCTGGGGGGATTTAAAAGCCATGTAAATGTGGCACTTGGGGACATGGTTTAGTGGTGGGCTTGGCAGTGTTGGGGGAATGGTTGGACTCAGTGGTCTCAGAGGGCTTTTCCAAATTACGGTTCTCTGATTCTATAATATTGGACAGCACTGGCCCGCAAACAGGTCCCTGCCAGAGAATGGACACCCTGTAAACAGTCTCAGCCACATGGGTGATCCCCAGCTTGAACTTGCCGATCTCCTGTCTTGGGCCCCATGGGCTGGGGTCTGGCAGGGTGAGCTGTCAGCAGGGTGGGACAATGTCAGAAAGTGGCTGGAGAAGGGTAAAAATTGCTGCAGTGCCCGTGCTGCCTGTGCTCTCCAGCCAAAGACCCGATGCATGGGGGCTGCACTCCCAAGAGGGACCCTGGAGAAGGACATCCATCCTACACTGAATCCGGGTCAGAGGTTTCTATAAAACCTCACACCTCCTGACACAAGGGGAGTGAATAAAGAAGGAGTGATAGCAACCTGAACTTTCAAAGATATTTAAGCATTTCAACTTCTTCCAGTGCAAGCACTAGAGACAAAAGGTGAAGCTACTAGGGACCAGGTCCTGGACAAAGACTGGGAGAAGACCATCCATCTGATGAAGGTCTTGGCTCAGGATCATAGAACCAGGAAATGGTTTGGGTTGGAAGAGACATTTGAAGCTCCTCCAGTTCCACTCCGCTGCCATGGGCAGGGACATTTTCCGTTAGACCAAGTTTCTCCAAGCCCCATCCAATCTGACAGCCACAGCTTCTCTGGGCAACCTGTGCCAGGGCCTCACCACCCTCACAGCCAAGAATTTCTGCCCAGTATCCTATCTAACCCTGCTGTCTGTCAGACTAAAGCCATTCCCTGTTGTCCTGTCACTCCAGGCCCTCGTCCAATTTCCCTCTCGAGCTCTCTTGGAGCTCCTTTAGGCAATGGAAGGGGCTCTAATGTTTCCCCAAAGCCTTCTCCTCTCCAGGCTGAACACCCCCAACTCTCTCAGCCATAGCATGCCCACAGCAGATGTGTTCCAGTCCTCAGAGCATCTCTGTGGTCTCCTCTGGACTCCCTCTAGCAGCTCTATGTCCTCATGCTGGGGCCCCAGAGCTGGAAGCAGCACTGCAGGAGAGGTCTCACCAGAGAAGAGCAAAGCAGAGCAGAAGAATCCCTTCCTTACCTGCTGCCCACACTCCTGGGGATCAGCCCAGGACACGGGGTATCTGGGCTGTCAGTGCACATGGCCAGGGCATGCTGAGCTTTTCATCCATCAACACCCTCAAGTCTTTTTCCCCAGGGCTGCTCTCAATCCATTCTCCACCCATCCTGTGTTTGTGCTTGGGATTATCCCAACCCAGGTGCAAGACCTTGCACTTAACCTTGTTGAATTTCATGAGGCTTGCACAGTCCCCCCTCTTCAGCCTGTCCAGATCCCCCTCAATGCCATCCCTTCCCTACAGCATGGTGACCACACCACAGAGCTCGGTGTTGCCAGTAAATGTGCCAGGGGTACCCTGAATCCCACTGCCTGTGCTGCTAACAAAGGTGCACGTCTTTGCCCTGCTCTTTCCCTCAGCCTTGGTATCTCTGGGCCACTGGCAACACGGAACCATGGACCTTTGTTTTGAGTCAGCACAGCCATACAGGTGAATCCAGGAGCATCTCTGGGGTCTGCAGGCTCCACTGCACCCCGCTGCAGGTACTTGGCATCCTCTGCACTCTCTCCCTGTGCTGTGTACTGCACCATAGGGCTAACCCACTCTCCCAAACCGGGAATTTGGCTTAATGTATTGAGATTTTGCACGAAAAAGAGCTATTTTGGTTGCTCTTCACTAGCCTTGCAGACCTTCATCTCTTCAGGGTCATTTGCCTGTTGGGAGAAGGGAGGAATGTGCTTTAAAGTCACCATGGATAGGCTGCTGCTTCCCTGCTCCATCGTGAATCCACCAGCTGGGACGTTCAGGGTGGCACTAGGTATTAAGAGTTTAGCACTCAAATCACATCAGTTCCTGTCAAATTCACCAGGATTAATATCCCCGTGGTCTACAGATATAGGCAGTGGACTGTATCAGTTACACAAGATCCTCTGCCTTTGTTATCTGCAAGGGGAAACTGAGGCCCAGACCTGCAATTACTTGCCAAAATTTTCCCCCAAGAGCTGAGAGTAGAGACGGGACTAATTTAAGATTATTTTAAGGACCATCACTTTAAACTAATCCCTATTTCCACCCTGAGTCTCAGGTTTAATGACTTAGGTTTTCATCAGCTGGCTGAGCTCATATCCCGCACTCCTTTGCGGAGGGAACCTACTGTGGGGCCCCATGGGATGCCCTGAGCATTGGGAGCCATTCCAGTGCTCATTCATCTTCTCCCACCAAAGTGGCTGGTGGCCAAGTTGGTCCCTACACTCTGCAGTGGCAGTGGTGGATGGTGGGAGCAGGGTGGCTGCCATGTATGGCCCATCCCAGAGAGCTGCTAACCCCCATCTTGGCATGAAGACATCTACAAGGAGTCCCCTCCTTCCCAGAAAAGCTGGCTTCCATGGTTGTTTATCCCAGCCTCTTTTATTCCCAATAGATGTTTTTTTTCTTGCAGTGGTCCCCAGGCAGAAGCAGCTGAGAAGATCAGAGCAGATTTCGGTGCAAGGACCACCAGAAGGAACCATCAATCCCCAGATGCCAGGCAAGGACCATCATGTCTGCATATTACCATGGAATCGTGGAATTTGTGTGGGAAAAGCCCTCTGAGACCATCAAGTCCAACCATTTCCCCACCACTGCCAAGCCCTCCACTACACTATGGACCCAAGTACCACATCCACATGTATCCCCATCATCCAACCTGCTCCAAACCCCCTGGGACTCCTTCCACGTGGCCAGTGCAATGCCTAGCTTTCTCCCCTCTTATTCCCCCCTCCAAATGTTATTCCCGGTATTTAAGAGACGTTTTTTCTCAGCTCCACATCTCTCTGTACTATTTTCTCCTCAAGAGAAAACTCTGCCCCATATCCAAGCAGCTTCTTAGAGTCCTTCTGCAAATGGTGGCACAGTGTGTGAAGCCCCAGGAGTGTCACAGAGGCTGAGAACTGGAAAGAGCCTAATGGAATGCTTCTGGTGCTCCTGGAATGTTTTGGTGTGTTTCATTAAAAATGCTCAGTTTGAGGTTGATTTTGCTGGGGTTTTTTTTCATAAATGCCAGCTAATTCTTGCCTGGAAGCACACAAGGCATTTCTGGGTGGACATTGTTGTGTGGATATTGCTGGGTGGGCATCACTGAATGGGCATTGCTGGCTGGGCATCTCTGGGTAGACATCTCTGAGTAGTTCCCCCACCCTATGGGGAGTAGAAGGAATGTGACTGGTGGAGGGTGCCCGTCCCCTCCCTGTAATGTTCCCTGTCTAGCAGGGTTGCTGTAGAGCATGGACTTTCCTGCTCCAATCTCCTGCTAAAAAGTCTGTCAAACCAGTGCTTCATTGATCCATCTTGCAGGAGTGAGGCCCCAGTGATGGCCAGTGAGATCCACCAAGAAACTTTCTCCGGGTGCATCTGATGGGGGCACCTTAGCCTGACCTCCTGGCTGGAAGGAGAGAGTCCTGGGAGACATGACAACAGTCAGGAGTACTGACACAATATCTCGTACAAATCTCTCTTGTTTCTCTTTGCTGGAACTGCTGGGGATCCTGAACTGGGCACCAATATGGGCTGTGTGTCTTTATTTACTGCCAGGAAGGTGAAGTGATGCCAGCATTCCGTAGGCAGTGTTCCATCTCTGTGGTCTCATACAGATATTTGTGGCGTGAATATGAAACGAGCCTTGCTTTGCTTTCTGCTGAGACTCCTCAGCCAAAGGATTGAATTCTGTGAGCTCTGAATAGCCAGGCTTTGTTCTCGAGCATGCATTGTGCAGGATACCAATTCCGGCACTAATGGAGATGTATTTGCTGATACAAAGCAATTTGCTCCTTGAATACTTTCCCTACAAATGGGCTCTGCATCACACTCAGAGCTGTGGGCTCCCTTGCCGTGCATGCAAGGAGATACTTTCCTTCCTCTGAAGACACCCAGTCCAGCTTCCTGGGATGGTCCGTGCCGTGGTACACTTTCCTACTCTGAATCATGGAATCACAGAATCATTAAGGTTGAAAAAGCCCTCAAAGACCACCAAGTCAAACAGTTCCCCACCACTGCCAAGCACACCACTAAAATACATCCACAAGTTCCACATCTACATATCTATTTAATCTCTCCTGGTCCTGCCACCAGAAATATCCATGAGAAAGTTCAATTTCAGCAAGTTTTGGGGATTTTTTTTTCCCTTTCTGATTTTTCCACCATTTTCTCTCACAAACCTGAGCAGTCTTTCAGGGAGGGAAGAAAACAGGAAAACAGAGAAAAGCTTTTCCATTTCCATTGACATTTATCCTGGGAACAGATAAAGAACAGAAAAAAAACCACAGAGGAACCTGGAGCCTTGTTTTTATTGCAACATTGGTACAAGATGTTCCCAATGAAAAAAAAAAGGAAGTAAATTCACAGCGATCCAGAAAATTATTCCCCATGTCCACAGGTCCAACAGCTCGCCCGTGATGGGAGCAGAACAGGAAGAAACACCCCATGTGTATTTTGGGATGGGGATGGGTGTCCCAGGGAGCTGTTTCGGGGCTGTTGGGGTGCAGCATTCCCACTATATCCCACAACCCACACTGGGGCAATGCTGTCACCATTGCCAGCCCATCCCATGCTGGAGCCATCCAGGCTTGGTGCTGCTGGCTGGAAAGATGCTGGAGCTGGGATGGAGCTTCTGAACACCACAGGAAGGGGCTCGGGTGGCCTAAGGAGGCAAGGGCTTTCCTTGGCTTTGGAAATGGGATTTGGAGAGGGGAGGGGAAAGAAGAGGAAAAGGAAGGATGGTGAAGGAGAAAGAAGGGAAAGGGGAAGGAAAAAGGGAAAGGGGAAGGGAGAAGGGGAAAAAAGGGCAAAGAAGGGGAAAGAAGGTGAAGGGAAGGGGGGAAGAGAAAAGGGAAGAGGTAAGAGGAAGAGGAAAGAAAAGAAAAGAGGAAGGGGAAGGGAAAAGGGAAGGGGAAAGGGAGGAGGGAGAGGAAAAGATCTGAGTGAGCCACCTTCTCCAGAGCTGTTTCACACTGTCACAAGCTGGTCTCAGCAGCCTCCCCAGCCTATAGTCCCCCCACCCACAGCCCCCTCAGCCTGCAGGCCCCTGGGATTGACTGGGCAGCAGGAGGGTGGCTGGTGCCAGCTCCTGCAGCCCCATCCAGCACTTGTCACTGAACCTGCCCTCTGGCCTCTCCCAGTGTCCCCTGCCTGGTCACATCTGTCAGCTGGGTGCGGGAGGGGACAGGGACCCGCTGGCTCGATCCTGCTCAGGACATCAGGCGGATGACCTTCCCCAGTGCTGAGCCAGTGGAACAAGGTGCTCATGGACAGTAAGGGGTGTGGGGAGACTCTCTGCCCCCACTTTTCAACCTCAGTTTTCATTTCTGCTCAAATGTTTCCTTCCTCCCATAATCTGATGTGTCCCCGAGACCAAAGTATGGGAAAATGTCCCTGCGGTGCCATTCTCCGGGTGGCAGCATCCGTACCTGGGCTGTACTGGGGAGTACACTCGGCACACAGGCAGTGGAAAACAGGGATTTAAGCAGGGCTGCAGGATCAGATCCTGGTACTGGGAACTGTCAGGAGTCATAAGGATGCTCCCAGAGTGCAGCCAGGGCTCTACCAGGTACCACAGTCCAGGTACCATCCCCGTAGTCCTCCCCCACACCAAGGACCCAGACCTGTCCCCCTCCACTGGTTCTTCATTCAAAAGATGTTTAAGGTTTTGGAGATCCTTGTTGCCACCCTTGAGCCCTTCCCAGCTCTCACATTGCTGCTTGTGGAAGAGGGCATGGGGGCACCAAGGAATCCAGTCCTGGGGTGGCACTGGGGTGCAGACTGAGCCCAGAAGTCCAAAATCCCCTCTTCCCCCTTCTCATCACCCAGAGGCAGAGGTCCACCCCTGCTTTGGAGATGATAGGAAGAGTAGAGGAGCTTTTCCTCTGCACCCAACACTCCCATGCCCCCAGGGTGGGTGGCAGATGAGGTGGGGGACGGGGGACAGGGCAGGAACCAGGCAGCCTTGGTGACATAGGAAGAGCAGGATGGAGTTCCATGTTCCTGGGAAGAGATGTCCCAGTGTTCTGCCTTCCAACAGTTCTGGGGCAGATGAGAAGAAGTTTCCCTGCACCTTCAGTAGGAGCCAGGGTCAATCAGTGTCCCCTTGTCATGGCCCATGGGTGCACCTAGAAGGGGAAATGGGGGTTCCATGGAGAGAGGCTGTCCTCAGGGTCATGGAAGGGATCTATGAGAGTGCCAACCTGGGAATGCTCCTGGGAATGCTCCTGGGAATGCTGCTGCACATTATCCCTCCAAACCCAGCAGCAGCATCCCCAAGGGATGGCACGAGGCTCTGAAAGACTCTTTCCAAAGGTTTCTCAACCATCTGCCTCAAACCACGGCTGGTGAGCAAGAAGGAGAGGGCTCAGCTCCTCCAGGGTGGTGATAGCATGTCCTCTGGATGACAGCCCCACTCCCCACCATGTTCCAGGGCTTCTTGGGGTGGGGAGAAGAAGTGATGAGGTTTCCAGGTTTAAAGGGGGAACTCAGTGCTCCTCTGGGCAGCAGAAGTGCCTTGAGGCATCCCTCCCTCCCAGGTGGGGGCTCAGTTCTGCTCCTGACCTGCACAGGGGGCTCTGCAAGGACACCCCATTCCCACCGTGCCTTCAGTGCCAGCCTCTAGTCCCTTGGGCATCTCCCCAAGTGGGTACCAATCCTCAGGATCTGGCCTTCAAGGGCAGCACCTCATGGTGGGGCTGAGGGCGATGGTGTTCGCTGAACACCAGCAGCATCAGGCGACGCCAGTGCGGCACAAAGGTTCGTGGCCGGGGGGACCACAGGGACATGCGGTGAGGCACATGGGGCTGGCATGCTGCCGCCCCGGCTGCTGGCTGCCAGGTAGCCATGGAAACCTCCCAGTGGGATGCTGCACCGATAAATAGCCAATTTGAAGTGATTCTCCTCAAAGAGCTTTTTTCCCCTGTATTTTTTATACATAAAGTCTCAGGGATTTTTTAAGTTTACCTTTACTTTTTATTATTTTCCCCTTATTTCATTGCTTCCCTTTATTTCATTATTTTTCTTTATTTTGTTATTTATTTCTTTATTTTGACATTTTTATTTTATTACTTTTCCTTTGATTCAAGGCCTGACCTCCATGAACACTCAAGATTGAGGTTTGCCATCTTCCTTGTCTTCAAGGAGCCAAAGCTCATTGCTATTTCAGTGGCAGCCCACATGGAAGTGGGGTGACATCGTTCAGGGGGTTCAGGGCCACATGTCCATGGAGCTGCTGCTCATCTGGATATGTATTCAAGTGGGATAAATACACGTGTGTGCACCTGAGCGTGTGTGCGTGTGTTTGGATGCATGGTCATACATGGAATTGCAGATCCAGGCACACCATGTCCGTGAAAGCATACGGGGTGCTCATACACACATATGGGAGTCACAGCCCAGCATGGGCTCCTCGGGAATCTCCCAGCAGGTGGAACAAGGGGATAGAGAGATTTTGGAGTCCTGGTGAACCGGAGACAGATGTCGTCCACGAGTGGCTGGGAAGAGCTGTGCCTGCTCCTCTGCAGCTGCACCCATGTCTGGTGCATCTGAGTGCATGGCTGGGTAGGGGATGGGTGCCCAGCCTGCACAACATGTGACACATCCATGTCACTGCTTGGAGCACTGTGGTCATTAATCCACATTAAGCAATTCCAAAAGATTGATTCCACAGGGATTTCACTGCCTTAACCTGCAGAAGAAATGGCTGGAGTCTTGTCTGTAGCTCAGGGAGCAGCACTGAGCCTCCACCTCGGGCAGGATGCTCCAGGGATGCTCCAGGCAGGCTCCAGAGATGCTTCAGATCCCTTCTATGACCCTTCTACAGTCCAGGGGGACACTGAGTCCCCCCACCATCACTGAAAAGCTCATCCGTGTTTCTCCCCACCACAAGAAGTCTTGGAGCACAGAGGGGAGCAGGGCTGTCACCCAGGGGACACCAGCAGCCAGGATGCTGACAACTCAGCAATTCTGTGTATCTGCTTGTCCCACATTGCACACATCTCCCTGGGGATCCTAGCCCCGGGGGAACCTAGCTGGGCTCCGTGCCCAGCCCCAGACAGGGAGGCATCAGGGATGTCTCTGGGCTGACAACCCTGGAGCGCTGCTGCTCCGATGTTAACAAAGAGATTGAAAGCTCTGTTATTTTTAAATAAATGCAAATTAACATGTACTTCATGGAGAAAGACAAACCCAGCTCCTCGCCAGAGCCAGTGACACGACAGTGATGCATAAACAGCCATCAGCCAGAGCATCCTTGTTCAGGTGCCGGACCCACATGCTTTGGGATGCAGTGACACCATTGGCCTCTGCTGGTCAGAGGGTTGGCAGATGTCTGTGCCTACTGGTCTTTGTGCCCACTGCGAAGGTCCCCTGACAGAGAAAATCCCAGTCTGGCTCTCACCTCTGCCACCCACCACCATCTTGCTTTAGTCATGTCTCCTTGCCCAGCTTTGGCCATGCAAAGCCAAGGGCAAACATCCCTTCCTAAACACCTTCTCCATTCCCCCAAGACACCGAGCTCCCAACACCCACCAGGCATTGAGTCCCTGGCCCTGCCAGCACCCCATTGGAGTTGGGACAGGCAAGATCCTCCATCCCATGGGACCCTCCTAGGCACAACCCACCTCTGCAGCCTTTCCTCCCCCCCCATACCAGCCCGACATATATCTAGCTATTTAAATTTCCTTTCTTTTTCTTATTAAGCCTAGTGGCGAGTGGGCGGCTGCCAGGGAGGAAGTTGAGAGTGTGCAGAGCAGGGGGAGGGGGAGAGAGCACTGGGAAGGATAAAAGGCTTCAAGCAGCTGGGCCTTTCCTCTGCCCCTTCACTTTCTGTTTTTAATACCTTCCCCTGGGCTCTTCTCTCTCTTCCCCAACATCCAGAGCCCCTTTCCATCACTGGGACAGGCTGAAAGTGGAATGGGGCAGGGGTAGGGGGATTCCTGTGTCAGTTTGGGGAGTGGTAGATTTCTTCAAATCCTTCTCCAGCCTGATCCCATCTTCTGGATGGGTAAACTGATAGCAGAGGGATGTGGTGAACCCCTTGGGAGCATCCTGAGTGTGTTGGCAGCCACATGCTCTGATAAAAAAAGCATAGATGGAGAAAAGGCAGGAGGCAAGGAAAAGAGAAAAATAATGGGAGAAAGGCTGGAAAAAGCCAGTGACAGTTTAATGGAGCTGTTGATGGAATAATGACCGGTTTAAAGTCTGCTAGACTGTGGCTGCTCTCTAATAACCCAGGACCTGATAATCTGCTGAGTTCATTACCGAGGGGGGAGGGGGAGTGCAGGGGTAGAAGCCACTCAGTGGGACACAAAGTGGTGGGCTGAGCTGCCGTGGGTGCGGGATGCAGGAGAGAACCTGTGGAGACAACTCGTACTGGTGCCATGGGGTGACTGTGGCATCATGCTGGGCTGTCCAGCCAGCACCTGGCTCCTCCTCAGGGTACCCGAGACGAGGATGGTGAATGTGAGGTGTCCCCACCACAAGACGCAATACCCAGGAATGGCAGCACTCGGGGCAGGCAGCACCTCAGGAATGGCAGCATTCAGGAATGGCAGCATTGTCCTTGGTGGCACCATGACCATGACGCAAGCCTGGCATTCAACTAATCCATATGTCTGGCACACAAGGTCACTGATGCTCCCACCACCACCAGACCATGGGCAAGGACAGGGAGAGTGACGGTTCTGCCATGTGCCGAGGGCTCTGGCACTCCAGGAAGAGGCTGTGGGTCTCAGCCAGGTCCCAGCTGAGTCCCAGCTTGTGGCTGTGGAGGAGCCAGAAGACACCCTCACATGCCCAACCCCCACCAATGCCAGTTTATTAAGTTGTTTGTAAATGTCTCTGCAATTAATCACTTGCCGATGTGGGGTGTCACATGGCACTCGCCTCCACAGCACTATGAATAGCAAGAGCTGGAGAGAAGCCCCATCCATCCCGCTCTGGAGTGACAGGCTCCTGGCTGGATCCATCCCTCCACAGGGCAATGCTGTACCAGCTCAGTGCAGCAGTGGTGCTGGTGCTGCAGAGTGTCCTGGCCCCTCCTGCCTTCACTGAGCTTGAGGACATCAGGGAAGGGGTCCCCAGTATCACCACTGCCTCCTGGCTACCCTCAGATGGGCTGTCAGCAGCTCATTGCCCATTTCTTCCCCCAGAAAACAGTATGAAGGTAAGGGGAACCCCAAACCTCATGCTTATGGGATCCAGGGGTTCCCAGCACCATTACATCCCTCCTGCCCACTTCCAGATTCCCTCAAGTGGGCCACCAGCAGCTCCCTATCAATCCCTTCCCCAAAGAACACGGTTAGAGATGAAGGGAACCCCAAATCTCATGTTCATGGAATCCAGAAGGGCCCCCAGCATCCCCTGCTGCACCCCCAGTCTGCTGGGGGGTGCAGGGAGGACAGACCTGACTCTGGCTGGAAGCTTGGCTGGCTGGGAGTCACAGAGTTTATTCGGAGCAGGGCAAGATGAAGCTGTTGGATGTCCTGGTGGTGAGTGGGAAGGAGGATAAGAGGGACAGTTGCATGGCAAGAGAGACAGGGAAGCTGCTGAAGGAAGGGGTGAATTGAGGGAATGGTGATGGGATGGGGGAGAGATAGAGGTGGGGAAGGAGGGAGGGTGGNAGTGAACGGATGAGTATCTAAAAAAGCTGAACACTAATGGTATTTCTTGGCACATCCCTGGGGTTTGGTGCCAGGCATCTGCTCCTGGCCCACAGAGTCCTAGGTACCAGAAGCCCCACACGGCAGCCTGGCACAGCAGAAGGGGAGAGGGGTCATGAAACCAGGGATGGTGATGGCTCTTCCCCTCTCCCAAACACCTGGGTCCTCATCCTGCCACAACGAGGGGCCTGAGCCACACACTGGTGTAGTTGAGGCTTGCAGGGTGCTGTTTTCAGGGGGCAGTGGGGACACAGGTGCTTCCCCTCTGTCTCCCTCTTGGTGGCTCCTCCATCCCTTCCAGTGCTGCAGGTGACACTGCCAGCACTGTTGCCACCATCCTGCACCCCAGCAGCGCCTGCAGGTGATTGACAGCCCTCCTGCTCCCACGCATGACTCACCGACAGCCCCTGTGGCAGCTCAGCGCAAGGAGGGGGCGATGGGACACCCCCACCCAGGGCTGCCGCAGACAACTCAGCAGGGAGTGATGCTCCCAGCCCTGCAGTTACACCCAGCCCCCTGCATCCCTGGGGACCAGCATCCCTGCTTCCCATCACCCCTGCACCACCACATCAGCAGGGGTTAGTATCCCCACGTCCCTGCAAACCAGGGAAAGCAGAGGCCCAGATACCTTCTGCCACTCAGGCTGAGCTCCAAGGATGTTCCCCACCACGGTGGCTGTGGGGAAGCTCAACGGGTTTCCATGGCAAGTTCCAAGGTCACAAGCACTGGCAGGCAGCAGCAGTGCACAGCATCGGCCATAGGCTGTGGGGGGGGGAGTTCCCATGGCTGCCACGATCCAAGGAGACAGCTCTCAACCTCTGGCTTTGAAATGCCCATTGTGCCTCACACTGTAGGGGCCCAGGCCCTGAAACACACCTGCACGTGTTTCTTGGTAGCTCCTACCCAGTCCTGGTGACCCACAGTGGCAGTCCAGCAGAGACCCCAACTCTGGCACTGGCACAGTGTCCCGGCTGCACTGGCAAGGCTCAGCAATCTTGGCAGAGGACTGCTGGACTGGGGTGCTACTGCTCTGTCCCCAAAAGGGCAGCTCACTGCCTTCTCCATGGCACCCATTCTCTGGCAACCACCCAGCAGGTGCATCCAGGACCATCACTCTGCTCTTCCAGGTTGCCACTCCCAGTGCCCCCTGCCCTGTGTGGCTGGCAGACACCTGAACACTCCCACTTTGTTTCTTAAGACCTTTAATATCGTCAGGAGGCAGCAGTGGGATGCAGGGGCTGCTCCTGCCATCTCCACCCTGACGAATGAAGCACAGAGACCAGGGGCACCCCCTTCCCAGTTCTGGGTGAATACTGAGGCTCTTGTCATCCTGCCCTACCCGGCATGGAGGGGACCCTTCCCCAGGAGTGATGGGAGTATGATGATGCCAGTGCCTGGGGCCAGGCATGCATCCCGTGGGAAGGGCTGGTCTGGCATCCCACAGGAAGGGCAGCTCCCACCTGCCTTATCATTTTAGAGGAGAAAGACTTTAAAACGGGATGGAAGAGGAAATGTAAAAGCCCTCGACTGCAGCTCCCAGCCAGGCTCTGCTTCTCCTCCCGGACCTGGGAAAAGAAGCAGTAGCCAAAGGCAGCTGGGGCACAGAGGCGGGGGGCTGACACCGCATGGGCTGTCCGGCAACGGCTCTCAAGTCCAGTTCTGCAGGGGCGGGGTGAGGGGGTGGCCTCGCTGCCATTTCCCTTCCTGGCTGCCCTTGGTCCCCTCAGTGGAAGGTGAGAGGGCCCAGTGGAGGCTCCAGAGGCAGCAGGACCCCTGGCAGGTGCTGGGATGTGGGGCTGGCACAGGACCCCGAGGGCTGCCCCACGTGGAGGTGAACCTGTAGCACAAGTGCAGAGCAAAGTGTCAGCAAAGGGGACAGACCAGGCACTTCCAACCCCTTTCCACCTTTGGGGACATATGTCATGTCCCCAGGCCAGGATGGCAATAGGACAGACAGAGCCATTGGCTCCCACTGCCACCAGATCAGGACAGGGGGTGCAGGCAGGGGGGAAACTCACTAGCATGTCAGTTCTCCAGTTCAGACGTTCCGCAGGAGCTGGGGACAAAGGGCAGAGAGATCACCTTTCATCCTCAGCCTCCTCCTCTGCTGTGTCTGGGCATCACTAGCAGCATGGCACCCAGGGGGACACAGGGAAAACCCCCAGCAAGAGAAACCATGGTTCCTCCAGGGTCACTGGGGTCCCGGCACCCCTTCCCATGCTGGCCCCATGGCAGGGGACACTCACCCACTGTATCCTGGGAGCCCTGGTGTGCTGGTCCCCTGTACCAGACCACACCACCACATGCATGCTGCAAAGCACAGCCCACAGCAAAGCCCCTGGCAGCTTCCCTGCTGCCCCCCGTTATAAACCTGAGCCTGTGCAGGGGTTCCAGGGCAGCAAAGATGCTGCTCTCTGCCCTTGGGGCATCCCTGGGCACCAACTGGGTGATGCCCAACCGATGCCAGTGGGGTATTCCCCTGGCACAAGCCTGTCCCCGTTTATAACAGCAACGAGGGCCCAAGTGACTGGCTTGGGGGCGGTGGGATCGTCTCTGTCCCACCGCCAGCCCCGTGGCTGGGCAAGACTCCAGCACCAGCACCCGCATGGCTGGGGGACACCTGATGGGTGACAGCCCTCAGGCAGGACAGTTGTTGCAGACAGACAGCAGGATGGGGAGCTGATCTGTGACCAGGACAGAAAATCCACCCGTTAGAGGAAAAATCAGGAGCATGGCAGCATGTCCTCTTCTTGCATCACATGGTTTGGGACCCCCCTGGACCCAGGAGACCCCACCAGCCCCCAAATGATCAGCTACTCCCCCCAGATCCATCACTGGAGATGATGCAGTACATAAGGAATGGAAGCAGGAATGGAAGCAGGAATGGGAGCCGGAATGGGAGCCAGGATATTCCCCACCCAGGTTTGGAGACCAGGACCCCCCCCACCATGTGATGCAAGGGGGATGCAGCCCTGCATGGAGGGCTACCCAGCGCCCCCGGATCACTCACAGTTAGGGGGTCAGTAGCAAAAGCAGCCACACTGTTCCTCATCTCACTCTCATTGCCCCGCAGCGGGATGAGGGAGATGTTACCCAACCTGGCATCCTGCTGTGGCCGTGCCGCCCGCATCTTGGGACGCTCCGAGGGCCACAGGGCACCCCCATTCTGCAGACAGAGGGGACAGTGATGGAGACCAGAGACTCACCCAACCCAGGACCTCTCTTTTGCTCTGGGATGCTGGTGTTTAGGGATGCTTGGATACCCCAAAGGGTTTCTGCTGGCCAAGCATCCCTCTGGGACTGTCCCCGATGGGGTGCCCCACTTTTACAGGGAGTGATCATCTGTCTCACTCCCTACCTGCACCTGGAGGAAGGTGGCGAACCACTCCCGCAGATCGGCCTGGGTGTCACAGCACAGGTACCTGTGGAAACAGTGTCAGCAGCCAGAGGAGGTGGTGGGGGCAAATAGGGTATCCCCTCTGCCCACTCCAGGGACACCCGCCTGCTTCAGAGACCTCAGCTGCTGCTATGCATGAGACCCCAGGGGACTGAAGGGGACAGCCACAGGCCCCAGGGAGAATCTGTATGGGACCGTGGGTGCTCAGCCAGTCTGTCCCCACACATACAATGTCCCTGCCAGTGTCAGGAGGGTGCAACTGGATGATCTTCAAGGTCACTTCCCATCCAATCCATTTCATGATTTCTATGATTCCCCATCTCCCGCTGCCATGGCAAAGGCTCCAGAGAGCTGCCACGTGTCCGTCTGTCCCAGGGATAAGTTTAGTATCCCATGTCGTCTTCCCTCACCATTGCTGCTTCTCGTGCTTCTCGTTTTCGTAGAATACTGTAAAGCCCCAGCTGGAAGAGGGAAGTAAAAACATGAAGCCAAACAGCCCATGCTGCCATTCTCTACTGGCCAAGTACCGCAGCAAACCCCTCTCATCCCGGCCAACTCCCATCCCTGCAAACCCCTCAATGTCCCTGCAACTGCCCCCTTCAGCCCCACAAACCCTCCCCCAGTTTTGCAAATCCCCCCAACCCCAAAAACACCCCCGGGGACGGTGCCAGGAACCGGGCTGGGGAGAAAGACAAGGCAGGGACAGCACCGACTACAGGGCCAGGGACAGGGCTGGGGACAATGCCAGGGACAGCCCAGTCCCTGCTGGTTGGACCGGGCTGCAGCAGCGTCCTACAGAGCTGCTCTGACACCTGGTGGCAGGAGGCCTGGCCAGCAGGGGACGGGTCCAGCAGCCAAAACTGTCCCTGTCCTTGTCCCTGTCCCCCTCTCCACTCCTATCCTCATCCTTCGGCCCCACAGACTGCTCACCAGGTCGGAGGTCGAAGTTTCTTTTTAACACCCAGGTAGACCTTCAGGTTTCGGACAGGCCACTCCTTCTCCGGCTTGTGACTCTGGGAAAACAGGGAACCGGCATTGGGTTGGTGGCGGCCAGACCTGTCCCCACCCACCACAGTCCCCACCGATGCTGGGATAGAGTCTGCCCCCTAGCAGGGAGGAAAAGCTGTAGTGATGTGGTGACCGGGAGGAGGGTGAAGCCCAGCATGGAGCAGAGCATGCGTCTTTCACCCATGGCAAGGGCCACAGGGAGCAGGAAAGGGACACAGGTGACCTGTCCCTGCTAGATGGTGCCAGTTGCCTTCAGAGATGGGACCAGCACAGGCACATTGTGACAGTCTCGAGAGCCTGGCACTAGACTTCCCCCATGGGGATCCCACCTCATACCCCTCCTCAGCATCATGGCCACAGCCACGGCAGTGGTGAACCCAGACCCACTCTGCCCAGAGCACATTCCAAAATGTCCCACCGCCATCATGGCACAGCATGAGGACCTTTCCGATGCCGGCTGTGCCTTGCCATGATCCACAAGCAGGTGCCACTCTGGGGACCCCAGGGACCCTCCATCCATGCTCACATGGCAAGGAGTGTTGACTTACAAGAGCCCAATCCAATGCCTGCGGGATGGGGTAGCAGCTCAGCCCATCCCCATCCTCTGTGGTCCCTTTCCCAGACCCAGCTTCGGCTGCCTGGAGTGAAGGACAGTGGGACCCCCAAGCCAGAGGGGCCAAATAATGCTGGGGGCTAATGGGGAGAGATGGTAGCACCAGGGACAGTTCCAGCGATTGCCACATGTGTGCTGCAGGATTGGATTTGGGACTGATCCTGGACTGGATCTGAGGTCAACCCTGGGCAGACTTGTAAGGGCAGAGGGCATGGGAGCCCCTGCACCCCAGCTAAGCCCCCCGTTCCCCTCCCTACTCACGCTCTCCAAGGGGGGGCTCCGCTGCCTCAGGCTCTGTTCAACAGAGGAGAGGGGTTAAAGCAGAGGTGGGGGACCCCTCCCTGCAGCCCCCCGTGCCCACAGGCAGGGCATAGAGATGGAGTGATGATGTGCCAGGGTGCAGTGTCAGATCAGGGCGAGCAGGAACAGGGGGGCAGGGAGTGGCTGTCCCTGCACAGCCAGCATGTCCCCCCTCAGCCCTGCCAGTGGCCAGGAGCTCTGGGATCTGCTCCAGCTCTGGGTGACAGCAGTTCTGGGGCCAGCTCTGGCACTCCCCACACTGCCCATGGCTGCCTGCACTGACTGTGCCATGGCAACCTCACTGCAGCCTGCACTGATTGAGTGATGCCAGCCCACATGGGTCCCATGTCCTCAGGGAATCCCCACAGAGTCATAGTGTGGCAGGGCAGGGCAGGGCAGGGCAGGGGAGGGAAGGGAAGGGCCAGGGGAAGGCCAGGGAAGGGAAAGGGAAAGGGCCAGGGTGGGAGGCAGGGCTCACCCGCACTTCTTTGTAGAGGCGCAGCCAGGAGTGGTTGAGGATGAAGTAGCGATCGTGGAAGCCAGTGCTCAGCCCAAGCCCCAGCAAGTTCCTCTCCTCCCGGAATTTCATCATGCCATGCTTGCAGTCACCCACTCTGCTGGCTGGAGGCACATGCCTGAGCGGCTCCAGCCCCCCAGGGGGGTCAGGCCCCCCAAGAAGGGTGCAGCCAGACCCTCACCCCTGTCATGGCAGCCCTCCAGCTGCTGCAGAGCCCTGGCACTGCCCCTCAACTCCCAGGCCAGGCAGGACCAGCTTCCCCACTGCACTGGGCACAGCATTTGGCCATGACACCATATCAGGGGGCTCCAAGTCACGTGCTAACTGAACTGGTGCCTAATTGCATGGATCCCACCCCATCCTATCCCATCCTCTTCCCCATTCCCAACCCCTTCTCCATCCCCTCCCCTCCACTCTGCATCCCCATCCATGTCCAATCCCTACCCCATCCCACCCCGTCGCACCCCGTCCCATCCTGTCCCGTCCCGTCCCGTCCCGTCCCATCCCATCCCATCCCTTCTCTCACTGCCCAGACCATGGCCCCTGCCTCTCACCAAGGTAGATGAGCATATTCTCCATGGACATCTGCTTCTTCACCACCAGGTAACTCTCTGTCCCCAGGCAGTGCAGGATGGGCAGAACTTTCTCCGAGTAATGCAAGGGTCGCTCTGTCAGTCAGGGGACAGGCAGGTCTCAGGCAGTGTCTCCTAGGCCAGCTCCCATCCAGAGAGTGTCACACTTGTGTCCTGAGGGTCTGCCATGGTCTTGCCACTAAACTATGTCCCCAAGTGCCACATCTACATGTCTTGTCAATCCCTCCAGGGACACTGACTCCACCACTGCCCTGGGCTGGACAACTCTTTCGTCAAAGGAATTTTCTCAAATATCCAACCTAAACCTCCCCTGGCGTAACTTGAGGCCATTTCCTTTTGCTCTGTCACTTGTTACCTAGAAGAGACTGACCCCCACCCACTGGCAGCAGGAGTTCAAGGCACCAGCAGGGAGGATCAGGGTCTCATCCTGCTCCTGTTGATCTCTCCCTTGCTGCTGCCTACGGGCAACATAGGGCTGCTCACTTTGGTGGCCAGAGAACCGGAACACCTCCCCCCACCAAGCTTCAAAGGCACTTGAATTCCTAAGGATACAGACAGACATCCTGGCCCAAACTCCAGCCCATCTGCAGTACTCGGCCATGTGCAAGCTGGATGTGGTGAGCAGCTGTCCTCCCTTGATCACCTGGAGCCCATCCCAGATTGCTCCATGGTGCAATCACAAGGGGAGATTTTTCATACCCATCTCTATATCCGTTCCCATCTCCATCTGCATCTCCATCCCCACACCCATCCTTACTCCATCTGCATCACCATGTCCATCACTTTTTCCATCCTCATCCCCACTTCATTCTCATCTCTAACATCATCCCCATCTCCATCTCCATCTCCATCTCTCTCCCCCTCGTCTCCACCCTCATGCCCCTGCACCAACCTGCCTCTTCCCTCTCATTCACTTCGAAGCAACTCCAATAGTCCTTCTCCTTCATAACAATTTTCCGCCGGTCCAGGATCTCGAAGGTGAGCTCCTCAGCTGTCATCGTGGCTGGGATCTGAGAGGGAGGGGGCAAGTCTCCATCAGTCAGTATCCAGGGCCCTTCCATCCTCACATCACAGAGGTGCCAGCTCAGCGTGAGTCCCCATGCCACTACAGAAGCTTGGACATACGATGAGGGGACCCCCGTCCCCTCTTCACCCACTGCACCCTCTGCCCAACCGCTCACCTTGACATGCTGCTCTGTCTCTGTCTTCTTCTCCTCCAGGTAGACAGTGCAGATGAAGTCCCCAGCTTGCTGGAGGGCAACAGTAAAGTGCTTCAACCCACAGCTTCCCATGTGTGGGTGAAATCCCCCCCACCAGTGTGGACATCCCCTGCCCAGGACATGTCCAGGAGATGCTACAGTAGACACTGGGGGCCCCAGGAGAAGAGGTCCCCATGTCCAGAACCCACCTGTGTTCCGCTGGATGATGCCTCCCGCATCTTCATAATGGCTGTGATTTCGTCCTGCTGCTTCTTCATCTCTTGGTCATTGACCTGCCAGGGAAGAGAAGCCATCAGGGCTGACCAGACCATCATGGCTCCAGGCTTCAGGTTTCCAGGGTTTGAAAAGACATGGTCCTCTCTCCCCTTGCCTCCAAAGCAAGATGTCTGCAGACAGAGCAGACCTGACTTCCTCTTCCTTCCACCTCTGCATTCCCTGTGATTGTCCACACGCTGCGACCCAGGGGTGAACCTACATTAAAGATCTCCACATAGTGGCTGATGAGGTCCTCCACCACACGTCCCGCCTTGTAGTCCTTCCCATCCGTCTGGAAGAGTGTGGGCCCAAAGACAATGGCCAGGTTGTGTGTGTTCATCTGGTTCTCCCCAGAGAAGCACTGGACCCTGTGGGGAACTCCGTCAAGATTCCTGCCCCAGAAGCCCCCTGGGCCCCCTCCCTTCAACCCCCATACAGGACACAAAGCTTGGCATCAGGCACAGCTTGACCCCAAACTCCTCTCCTTTCCTTGCTGGGGACATGAGCCAAAGGATGAGGGCTCTCCCACATCCCAGAGCCCCCCAGGCCCCCAAAATGGAGAGGTTGATGCCCAATGGGTCGATGCCATACCGGAAGAGGTGATTGATGAGTGCTTTCAGTGTGGCCCGGTTCACCGGAGGGAGGGCAGCCAGGAGCTGCCGGTACTTGCCAACCTTTGCCTCCTCATCCTCCAGTGCTGCCAGAGGGAGAGAACGAACATGGAGAAGCACAAAGCGGAGATTAGGGCTCAAGGCCACCCCATCCCCTCTGCAGACTCCACTTCCCCTCTCCTGTCCCACCATGGGGATGGAGCATCCCAAATCCATGAGGCCAGAGAACATCCCAGGTCTGCAGAGCCAGACCATGCCGGGGCTGAAGCACCCCAGAATCATGGGACCGGAGTAACCCAGCTCCATGGGGCTGGAGCATCCTAGCTCAATGGGAAAAGAGCATCTCAGTTCCATGGGGCTGGAACCTGCCAGCTCCAAGATGCCAGAGCATCCTAGGGCTGGAGAATTCCAGGTCCATGAGGCAAGAGCACACCTGCTTTATGGGGCTGGAGCATCCCAGACCTGTGAGGCCAAGGCACCCCAGCTCCATGGGGCCACAGCATCCTGGCTCTGCAGGGCTAGATCTCCCCAGATTCATGGGAACAGAGTATCTCAGCATAATGGGACTGGAGCATCCCAGCTCCACAGGGCTGGAGCATCACAAGGCTAGAGTATCCCAGCTCTCTGAAGCCAGATCATCCCAGCTCCATGGGGCCATAGTCTGTGTCTCTTTTTCTGCTGGGTGCATCTATCTCCAGTGTCCAGTGACCAGATCCAGAAGAGAAGGGCAGGGGGATCTGTCTGTCTCCCCTGGCTCAGCCCCACCCTTGCCAGAGCACAACTCTGCACAGGGGCAGCGTGAACACACTCCCCTCTCTACCCACTACTCCATTCTGTGCCACTTCAGACCCCAGCACAGGGGAACATGGGGAGCCCAGATGTTTCTCCAACCCACAAAGGGGACAAATAGGATGCACAGAACTGGGTAGCCCATGCCCCTCCTCCTGCCACCCCCAAGCAGACCCCAGGGCTCACCCGTGACCCACAGCCAGTCTGGGGCCCACCGCCGAGTGAAGAGCCCATCCCCAAGGTCACGGAAGAAGCGTTTGAGGGTGTTGGCCACATCGTCCACCTGGTGCTCGCCCTCTTTCAGGCAGACGCGGCGTGCATCCCGCTGCAGCACCTCCAGAAGGCTGGTGGTCTTGGAGTTCTGCCCGCTCTTGCGGTAGATTCCCTCAGACGTCAGCCCTGTGATGGAGCCAGTGGGGATGAGACCCCCTCTGCAGGAGACAGACCCCACTCCTGGCCCACCAGCTCCCCATCAAACACTGCCAGGTGCCAGAGAGTATCCCATCCCGAAGGTGTTCCTGTGACTGGAGCCAAAGCCCTGCTGCAGATGGAGCCCTCCCACAGAGCTGGAGCAGATACTCAGGGAGGGAGGAAAACATGTATCACAAGCACGTCAGGTTCTCAGCCTGCCATGCCACACCAGTGGGGTGACCCAAATGCCATGCTCCGGTCCCTGCCAGCAGCCCAGCACTTAACCCATACCGCATTGGGTGATGTAGTCAATACAGCGGTCCACCAGCAGTGGGACGTCCGACTCTGTCAGCTGCTGCTCCGACAAGGTGTCTCCCGAACTGCCTGCAGCCTTCTGGATGGCATGGACCCAGCCCAGGAAATCTAGCTTCCGCTCCCCTTGGATGTACAGTGTCCTGCCAGCATGCCTGGGCTCAGCAGGGGGTTAGGTGTTCCCCCACACCCCACTGCACATCTGCAACCCCCAGGAAGGCTGGTCCTGGGGGCCTGCAGGTGATCCCAACTCAATTTTGGGGGTCTAGAGTCATGGCAGGGAGGGTAAAGACACTCCAGAACAAGGAGGGGTTTTTGGCTGGGGGGGGCCACCCTCTCCCCCCCCTCTTACCTCCGCCTCTCCACCAGCACTAGAACCTCATGGTCCCCCTGGATGGCTGAAAAGGAAGGCAGGGAGCCCATCACCTATGGGAATACGGGATGCCCCAGCTCCCCTAGACCCACATGCTGTGGGAGGTTCTGCCAACAGATCCAGCTCCAGTCCAAATGGGACAAGCAGGGATGGAGAAGAGGATGGAGAGGAGGAAGAGGATGAAGAGGAAAAATAGCAGCTGCGTTCCCTCTCACTTCAAGGGACGCTGAGCTCCATAGGAGCAATACCCACCAGACTCCCACCAAAAGCTAGGTGCACCCTAGAGCAGGATTTGGGGGACACGCCCTCCCTCCCAGCCAGGGGGTCCTACCAGCAGGGCAGGGGCACTCACAGAGCTCTTGCAGCTTGCGCAGCTGGAGAGGCTCCTGACGACGACCATCCTCAGAGCAGACATGGAGCGTGGAGCCAACCAGGGCAAACCAGCCCTCCTGGGCACGCTCCAAGGTGAGACCCCCCTTGTAATGCAGTCGGCCAAGCCGCTCAAAGTCCAGTGCCAGCAGCTCCTCGGCATGGGGGTGGACAAATGACTGAGCCAGAGAGGAGAGGAATCCATCAGCACCACCACGTCCAGTTGCCACCAGCACCCAGGGCCACCCCAGGCCCCTGCATCCCACCTTGGCAATAGACTTGAGCCATTCTTGAGCAGAGTCAGGGCTCTCCAGCCCGAAGAGGTAGAGTCGATCTGCCTCGGTGTACACCTCAAATGTGCTCTCGATCCTTCAGGAGAGAGGAAAAGGGGAGCCTGGGTGCCCACAGGGGTGGGATAGAGCTGGGTGGGCAATAAGGGTGTTCCAGGGGTGGGAGCATCCAGCCGATGGCTCTGACAATGGCTGATCTAATGTGGGATTCCCCCCACCACGGCCCTGGGCACTCCAGCATCCCTGTACTGCAAGATGCATTCCAACAGGGGACAAAGGGACTCCACAGGGGCCACAAAATGATTACAAAGGAGTTGGACCAGAGTTCCAGAGGGATTACAAAGCACCTGCAAAGAGGTCGCAAAGGTCCTACAAAAGGATTGGAAAGATGCTCCAAAGGGGCTGCAAATGATTTACACAGAATCCTTGCAAAGACGTTGGTTCAGGGGCCATTGGTGGGGTTGGTGACTACAGTCCCATCCTGCCCCCCCTCGTGGGTGCCACTGCAGCTGTGCCAGGCCCTGCAGGAGCAGAGGGGCTGTTGGGGTGCTCGAGGGGAGTGTAGCCTTACCCATGGGCATGGAGTGGGTTGTTCACCAGGCAGACGATTTCCTCCACCCTGATCTCACCATTGGGCACAGCGTTGCGGTCGTTCTCATAGTAGCTAAGCACACCATCCTGCAGCATGCACCACCGCCGGCTGAACTCTGCACAGCACAGGAGAGCACTGACCAGCCCCCCCGAGCTCTGCCCGCCCCACAGCACCCACCAAACCAGCCTGAGCACTCCAGCAGCACCCACTGGGTGCCCATCTGAAGTGACCCCCCGCCCAAACCAGGCCACCAAGTGATGCTGCACTTCCCCGCCACCTTTTCAATGCCTGAGAGAATAGAGGAGGGTGCAATTTCCCCTCTCGGGGGAATTGCTCTGAATCTCCCAGGTCCCTTTTCCCTGTCTCACACAGGTACCTTCTGGGCCCTTCCGCTCACTGATGGGCTTGGTCATGGAGGGGGTCTTGTAAAGGAAGCCATTGTGGGTAATGGAGGGCAGGTGCACAGAGTAGGGCTTCTCCTCACTGGCCACCATCTCCAGGCGTGGCGGCTCTGTAAGCAAGGAGACCAGTCTGTCATGGGGAGCTGCCCTCCTCCCCCAGCCCCACGAGGCAGGTGGGTTTCCCCCATCTCAGCACAAGGAGCATCCCACAGGCTGCACCCTGAGCTCCCACCACAGCACAGCTGGGGTGCAAGGAGCAGTGCTGGTCCCCAAATCCAGGGCTGCCTGGGAGTCATCCCACATCCTGACTCCTCCCCAAAACCCCTCCCTAAGCACTGAGCTGGGACAGGATGGGAACAATGTGGGGAGGTGGGGGCCAAGCTCCCCCACCACTGAGGTCCCTCCCAGGCTGTCCCAGGTCCCTGCTGCTCTGCAGGAGGTACAGGGCAGAGCACCACAGTCCTGCAGCTGAAATAACAGCCCAGGGCTCTGTCACTGCCTCTTCATCTGATCACAGTCATGTCCCCTGCCTCAATTTCCCCACCTTGCCAGCAAGAGGCAACAGCCACTCCCTCTGGGATGAAGCAGAGATAGGATGCAGGGACATCACTAAATCACACCCAGGTCAGAGTGCAGGGTGCCTGGAGCTCTACAGATGGGGAATCCAGGATGAGGCAGATCCCTGCTCCCTCAGTCCAGCCCTGCTTCATGCAGTGCTGGGCTCATACACCCCAGCAATCCCAGGACACCGGAGATTGCTGGCACCGGCAGTACGAGCCCAAGCTTTGGATTTCCCTGGCTCAGTGGGGTGGCTGGGAGGCCTCACAGCTCTCTCCCAGACACCTTTAGTGCTGACATGTCAGGAAGAGCTGGGCCAGCCCCAGACCTGGGCAAATTCCAACTTCCACAGGACAGACTTGGCTGCTGAGGTGGGGAGGGAGCTCTGGCACGCACTGGCCAGCCCCCCCACACCTCCGTTCCACCTGCCCAAGTGCTCCTGCCCACCCGCCCGAGGCCAGAGGTTCACCCCGCATTAGGGTGCAGATCCCATGGGAGCCGTCAACCCTCCTGGAGTCGAGTTCAGGGGCAGGACGCTCAGGGGCAGGGGCGCAAATCCAGCAGAATGGGATGGGTCATTAGGGGGTCAGCCCTCCCACCACAGGGGCATGCTGGAGGTGGGAGCCGCCCATCTGACAGGAGAATGTCCCTTAAAGCTGCCTGGAATGCCCCCAGCATGCCAGAATGGTGTGGGAATACTCCCTCCTGTCCCTTCCGGTGCCTGCCAACACCAGCCTGCATCCCCAGCCTGCTCCAGATCTGTGCTCCCAGCTGAGATTGAGTCCCCAGGGGTGCAGGGGGCTCCCCAAAGCCTCTCTTCCCTCTCACGGGTTGCACAGACCCTCGACAGTGCCAGCAGATGGAGAGCCTCCTGTCAGGAAGCTGCTGGGCAGGACACAGAGCTGGGACCAGCTCAAAACGCAGCTGTGTCCCCCAGAACACCCCAGCGGCAACTCTGGGAATGTTGTTAGTGGGTGTGACCCCACGGTGGAGCTTCAAGGGGGTCAGCCCTTACCTGAGGTTTTGTTGTGGAGCAGGAACTCCATCTGCAGCCGCTGCCCACTTCGCTCAGCCAGGGCCAGAGGTGTTGGGCACTGGGGGTCCCCGGTGTCACAAGTCACCGATGCCCCACAGAAGAGCAGAGCCTGCGTCTCTGCCAGGTCACTGGTGGTGACGGCCGCACACAGAGCCTGCAGCAGAGCCAGGAAGCCAGCGGTAAGCTGAAAGCTCCCACGGAGGAGGAGGAGACCCCCAGCAAAAGGATCCGGGTGAGTGCAGTGAGCTGCCGGACCCCCGGCTGCCTCCCAGCCGCCTGGTCAGAACAAAGGAGGCTCAAAATGGGAAAAAAAAGTTTGGAGCCGGCAGCGAATCCCTCCCTTAAGGAGCCGGGGTGAAGTCATACGGCAGCGGGGCGGGCCGGCTGAGCCAGAGTAGGAAAACAAACAAGCCCACATGCGAATTCCCTTGGCCGGCTGGGCCCCCCGTGTATCCCCACCGCTTGTGCAAATACTGGAGAAGCCTTGGCAGAGACGAAGCCATGGCAGAGCGGGAGGCGAAAGTTGGCAGCCAGAGCGCCGGGACGGCATTCCCTGTGTGACGTTCTAGTCTGGCACTCTGCCAGCAGCCAGCACAGGGAATGGGTGCCATGGCTGGTGATTGGGGGTGCTGGCCAGGTACTCCCGGGAAGGGATTTCAAGCTGCCTCAACTGGGGTGTGCCCCCAGCACCAGCTCCCCTAAGCCCCATCCAGCCCAGAGTTCGACCCCAAAACAATTTCCAAGGCAGGGAGAGGTTGCCTGGCTGTGGTAGGCAGATCCCATCTTAGACAAGGCTCTTCAGCCTGGACATGAAGCTGGTTATGCCCCATTGCAGAGACGTTAGCCTGTCCCCATAGCTGGCTCATCCCTCCTGGAAACCCCAGGCTTTGGCTTGGGGTGCACAGTGAGGACATAGGGTGTGCAATGAGGGCTAGGGGGATACAGGCAGGGATACAGGCAGGGAGGGATGGTGGGCAGTCTACCTGGGCACAGACTTCACTCCCAAAAGAGCCTCAGAACCCCAGCTCAGCACCACTTTGCGCGCAGGCAGAATTCCCAAGTGGGTGCCCAACCCTGGGGGCCACTGACCCTGTCAAGCTCCTCCTGGTTGCCGAAGAGCGGGTGGTAGCGGCGGTACTTGCCCTCCCGGTATTTGGCAATGAGGAAGCGCCTCCTCTCCTGGCTGCCGCTGGCGGGGCCAATGGTCTCACTGGGAGGCACATTTGCAGCCCAAAACTGGTTGGCCATCATGTTCCCAAACTGCTGGAAGAGCTGTGGGGAGAAGGAAAAGGAGAGGCCAATGTGACAATACTGCTGGGGCATGGGGGNGGTGCTGCCCAGAAGAACAGTGGGGTGCAGGAAGAGCATGGGTGGTGTAGGGGGATTGGGGAGTGTGGGTGGGCAGGGTGCAGGTGCACCCACCCACTGCAGGCACGCAGCTTCTGACAGCCCCTGTAGCCACCAACTCCCCTTCCTGCCCCAGAAAATCACATCTGGAAAGCAGCACCTAGCTGTGGGAGGTGGGGTGGTGCTCAGCATCCGTGGGGAGATTCAAAATGCTTTTGGTGGCCTCCTGCCACCCCACTACCTATACTGAGCAATGCCATTAGGAGGTTTAGCCCTGTCTCAGGGAGACCCACATCATCTCAACACCCACAGGAGACTCTGCCAGCACCCCGACGTTCGTAGGGGTGGAATGGGTGCATATGAGGGTTGAGGAGGGGCAGTGCGAGCTGGGGCCCTGGGGATGCTGGGGTGGTTTCAGACAGCGTTCCCAGAGAGGGAAGGGGAAAGGGAGCAGCCGCAGGCAGCATCTGGAAGCGTTTGGGAGCTCGGGGAGCAGGCAATGCCGGAGGCGGGGGCTGCGCGGGTGGGACGCCAAGCAAGAATGCAGGATCTGAGCAGGATGGATGGGAAGAACAGAGCCAGCCAGGCTCTGCCGGCGGGAAATGGCTGCCAGGTTAGGTCTTGAAACGAATCCCAGCTCCCCCCGCCCACTCATTCCCGGCCCTGGCTGCGCCGACACATTCCTCCGCGCCGGCGGCCATACCGCTTCGGGGGACTGCTCTGCCCTCGGCCCCACGCCAATCCCACAGCCGTGGCCTCACAGCCACTCCGGCCAGACATGTCCCCATGGACAACGAGACACCATCTGTCTGTGGCGTGGGTACATAAGTGCTGCTTGTCCTCACCGGCATGCTGAACTGGGTGCCAGGGGTCCAGAGGGACAGAATGAAAGGCTGCTGGAGATCCTCTCCCCAGCCAAGCAACACCGTGGTGCCCCCCAAGGGGCTGGAATCAGCCTGGAAGAGCCCTGCCATGCTCCAGCACCCCCCAGCCCACAGCCAGCAGCTCCGCCATATAGAGGGAACAGGGTGTCACCCTCAAAAAGGGCTTTTTGGGGCTGGTCTGTGCCAATACCTCGATCAGCTCCTCAGTCCACACCTTCCTGTCCATCTTCAGGCTCCGGACTTTGGTGATGCCAGGGCCCAATCCCCGGTGTTCCCCTGCCAGCGAGATGAGCCATTAGGGACCCATTTTGGGGTGGGAAAGGTCTGGGAGGTCCCAGGGATCGCCATATGTGTCCCTCTGGATACGGGTACCTGCACATCTCTTGCAGATGACGACACAGAGGTTGATGGAGGCCCAGTCAGGTCTGGGGGAGCCGCAGTCGGCACAGAAGCGGTTGGACTCCACTGCCCAGATCCTCTTGGCCACCTCCGAGTTGGAGAGTGCCTCAGCGATGGACTGCTGCATGGCCTCCACCCATTCCTCCTTCTCCTGCTCTGAGTCAGCAGAGAAGCTGCCAGCAGGCGTGGGGGTGAGATACACCATGGCTCGGGGTGGGCAGCACCCTCAGCACCCCCTCCTCACCCTGGGCTCACCTGAAAATCTTGTATGGTGTGGTGAGGTCAAAGCCCCGGCGATCCACTTCCTTGACGTTCCCCACATTCATCTCAATGTAGGTGATGCCAATCCCCAGACGATAGTCCTGATGGGAGAGGGTGGGCAAGGGATGGGGGGGGGATGGATAATGGGATCCAGTGCCTGGGAGCTGGAGTAACTGTGTCCCTTCCCTGCCCGGCTCCCATCCTGGGGGTACCTAGGGCACCACAGACTCTGGAGCAGCTACAGTGATGCTCCAGAGAGCATGCTCTCTGGATGCTCCTGGGAGATCCCAAGGCTCAGACCCAGCAGAGAGGGAGGGCTGCACCTCAGAGGTCAGCACCCTGTGACTTCTGTGCTGTCCCCATTTGAGGGGTGGCAGGCCTGGGTGCCCTGGCTCACTGCTGCTCTGCTCAGGCTGGGAGTGCAAAGGGAAGGGGTCCCCCTTGAAACAGCATCAGGGTCCCCCGTAGTGCCACAGCCCCCCCAGCTACCAACCTCTGCATTCTTGTAAAGGAACACTTTGTCTCCAGCCACCACCACAAAGAGCTTGTGCTTAAAGCCCCGCAGCTCCAGGAAGCCACTCTTACTGGCTAGCTCAATGGCACTGTCAGTGGCTGAGGACATCAGTTTCCTCTCTGCAGCTTTGCTCTTCCGCTCCTCTGCAATCTGCTGCAGGGTCCATATCCACTCGTTGCGGTCCGCTGTGGGGCCAGAGGCAAGATGGGTTAGGATCAGCCTGGGCCCAGGAGCCAACGGGACTCATCCCGTGGGCTGGGAAGGGAGAGCAGCTGGGGAACAGGGACCCCTGTCACTCACCATCATTCTCGGCCCGGAACACAAAGTTGCGGTTGTTGGTAACAACCTCAAATTTCTGGTCCCCGATGCTGGCGACACGGGAGATGGAGGAGACAGGAATGAGCCGCTTGGAGTAGGTATCCTGCATCAGGGAGTGGGGAGACACGCTGCTCATGTCTGTGGCCTCGGGTTCCCAATGCTCAAACTCCTGTGTCCAGGAGGCTCTGAACCTCCCACGTCTCACCCCAGCACCCAGCCATGGCTGCTCCCTGGCACAGCCACATCTCTGAGTTGGGATGCCCAGAGGGAGGTGGCCCTACTGGGGCAGCTCTTCTGCCACCTTCTCATCCCAAACCCCCAGATCCATCTTTTCCACCCACCTTTTCACTGTCAAAATAGCGGAGGTAGTCAGCATCAAGTTTCACCCAGCGCTTCTGGTAGATGTAGGACCTGGGAGGGGATCAGAGGGACCCGTTGGAGGGGATGCCCTTGAACTCAGGATGATTGTGGTTTCGTGTTCACGCCCCAGTTGCCAAAAGCCTGGGGCTACCTCACCATTGATCCTGCCCTGTGTCCCCAGCCCTTGATGTCCCCAGCCCTCCATCCTGTGCTGTGTCCCCAGCCCTCCGTGTCCCCAGCCCTCCATGTCCCCAGCCCTCCATTCTGCCCTGTGGTCCCCAATCCTTGATCTGGTGCCATGTCCCCAGCCCTCCATTCTGCCCTGTGGTCCCCAATCCTTGATCTGGTGCCATGTCCCCAGCCCTCCATTCTGCCCTGTGGTCCCCAATCCTTGATCTGGTGCCATGTCCCCAGCCCTCCATTCTGCCCTGTGGTCCCCAATCCTTGATCTGGTGCCATGTCCCCAGCCCTCCATTCTGCCCTGTGGTCCCCAATCCTTGATCTGGTGCCATGTCCCCAGCCCTACTTCCTGTGCTGTGTCCCTAGTCCTCTATCCTGCACAGTGGCAAGACACCTGTCCTGGCCAGCCGTTGAAGTCCCCAGCTGTTGATCCTGTGCCCTCCCCCTGTGCCCTCATGTTGCTGTTGGGGACAGCAATGGGACTTCATGCTTTCCTCCAGGCACCAATTAAAACATGGAGCTGAGAACAAGGGCTGCCCCTAACAGCCAGGCAGGGTTCAAGCCAGGAGACACATTCCAGGAGGGGCCAATGGCACCTGAGCAGAGGGAGAAGCCATGCATCTCTATCAGAATGGGGATATGGATGAGAGGCAGGACCCTGGGACTAAAACAGAGCCCACCAGAGACCCCTTTGCCCTCCCCAGCTGAGCCTGCAGACCAACCATGCACCACAGGGAAAGGCAGGACACTCTTCGGCCCATCCCTTTAGCCTCAGGGCTGCGGAAGAAGCCAAGCCCTTTCTGACACATCTCCAGTAAGCCCTGCCATGCAGCCTCCTATCAGCACTGAACCCCCAGGTCCCCCCTGCTGGTGGGACTGGGGGCTGGTGTGGTGGCAGGGACACAGTGGCTGTTCAAGGACTTGTTTACTCAGGAAAGGCTTGCTGGAGCAGCTTCCCAGGGACCTTCCAGCTGCTCTCACTTCCCCAGCAGCACGGCTGCTCTGTTGTAAACAGCTGAGCTTCCTGCTCCTCCTCGGTGGAACTGCTGCCTCAGGGCTTCCTCGGAGCCCAGACTATGAAGCCCCCAAATATCCATCACATCTCCTGCTTGATCGTTGCCTCCCAGGTAGTGCAGGGGCTCTTTGAGTGGGCTCCCTGTGCATATTGTGCTGGTTGTGCTCACTGGGTTCACTGGACTCCCTGGGGATCACTGGGCTCTCTCTGACTCCCTATGACTCCCTGGCTCACTCACCCTGGAGCACACAGACACAAGCCCAGCACTTCCCCTGTTTTACTCCTGCACCACTCTGACTTTCCACCATGAGTCCAGGACTGGGGGCTGCCATCCCATAGGATAGGGGCCATCACCACCTCCTCCTGCAGCAAACCCAGCAATCCCAAAAGCATGGGCCAGCCCAGACACCCCGCCTCATCCCTGACAGCTTCTCTTGTGGTCACTGCTATTCCAGGGCTCCCCCAGAGGAAAGGCAGCTGTTTTCCCAGTGATGCAGGGTCTGGGAGGAAGCTTGAGCTGCAGCCTCCCCTCCTCCTCAGCCAAGTCAGTACAACCACTGGTGGCACCTGCTCTGAGAAAGGCTCTTTCATGAAAAATGGGTGGTTCTAACCTAAATCACAGGTTAGAAGGGAGTGGAAGGAACTCCTAGCGATGGATTTTCACCAAAGCAAAAATACACCCCCATGAGCAGGAATTACAGGTGGGAAAAGGAGGGGACAATCACCCTTCCACGTCACACAGGGACCCCCAGTACATCACTCACCCCTGTGGTGGGTTCTTGTCCAGCCACCCCGCTCTGATGGTGGGTGACAGAGGGGTAGTGGCACTGGTGCCCTCCATGCTGTCACTGAGTGGGCCGAGGCTGCTGCCAGGGAAGGCGTCGGGTGCAGGCGGGTGCAGGCTGGGGTCCCTGTCACTCCAGCTGCTGCCACCACTGGGGATGACGAGCCGAGGGAGGGGGTTAAGAGCTGGCGGGTCCCGGGAGGGGCTGAGGCTCCCCCGCATGCTTCAGCCTCCCTGTGACCTTCCCTGAGGCGCAGGCAATGCAGGCCAGTTGTATGCAAGCAGGGACACTGGGGACAGTTCCC
Source organism: Falcunculus frontatus (assembly GCA_013398115.1). Taxonomy (NCBI): domain Eukaryota; kingdom Metazoa; phylum Chordata; class Aves; order Passeriformes; genus Falcunculus; species Falcunculus frontatus. The sequence goes on from VZRV01005423.1 coordinate 108,228, forward strand.
TCAGTGGGGTCCCAGCATGTCCCCCAGCCCCAGGGACAGCCCAGGCCTGAGTCCCAGCTCTGGGAGGGGGGACAGGGGCACCCCCAAGACCACAGCCCCAACCCAGTGATGTGCAGAGCTGCTCTCTGCTCACGCACGCTCACATGTGCTCCCACACACGGGTCCTGCGTGTGCACACTGTGGAGCTGTGCACACACAAGAAGCCCTGACCTGTGCACTCACCCGCCCTGCCACGCACAAGAGCTCTCTGCCTGTGCTCACACCCCCCCCCAAAAACACCCCCTGGTACACGCACACATATCCCTTGCCTATACATGCACACAGCGTGTCACCAGCCGCACACACACATGTCCCCTGCACACAGCACGGCAGCCAAGCTCGTACTTGGCAGGGGGTGCATCAGGGTGGTCCTCGCCAAATTCATCTTCACTGAAGAGGCTGTTGAAACGCAGGGACCGTGGTCGCCCCATGCTAGGCTCAGCATCCCCCTGCAGAGATATACACGGGTGACATGTGGGGTCTCCTTGGTGCCCCCACTGCACCGTGAGGGTGCAGGGTGGCTGGAAGGAGAGGAGACACGATGCCGTGTCACCAGCCCATTCCCAGCTCAGCAGTGCCAGGGTGCCCAGGAAGAGGCACACTGAGGCTCACAGAGAGAGAGAAGTGCAGTCAAGGGAGGAGCTGAACACCAGGATGGTTATTTATAGCAGCTAAAACTGTCAGAACTTCATGAGAAATCTGGCATCACCTCCTTGGCCCTCGTGTTCCCAAGCAAAGGCAGATGGGGCCTCACGTGCTCGGGGGGCTCTGCAGCTGCTGAGACTCCTCAAATCCATCCATTCCCACCCCAGGGAGTGAGGGAGGCAGATAGAAATTCGCAATCCAGGAATTACATTCAAGATGCAGTGCTGGAGATGTCTACTAGCACACACTCTGGGCATGTGAGTGTGCTGGGGTGCTGCACGGCTGTGGGTGCTCCCTGGAGACCCCAGAGGACCTGGAGTGCTTCCTGGGGACACTGGGGTGACACTGGTGACCCTGGTGGGTGCTCCCCAGGGACCCTTGAGTTGCAGCACCACTGAAAGACCTGGTAGGTACTTCCCGAGAACACTGAAGGACCCAGTTCCAGCTCTGGGGTTCCAGCCCCCATGGGAGACCCAGGGGGTATTCCCTAGGGACCTATGGGAGACCCAGTGGGTGCTCAGTGAGGCAGAACCCCATCTCTAGCTACTGCCAACATGCTCCTCCAGCCCTAACCAGTATCTCTGGAGCATCCCAAGGCCGGTACCTGTCCTCAGGGCCAGTCACCCTGCTAGGTCCTGCCCACCTCCAGCCCCATGGTGGGACCAACCTTGGCCATCTCTCCCGTTGCGCTGGCTAATTCTTCCTCCCACGCCGAGTCCTCGTAGTCTGAGTCATCTGACAAAGGAGAGGGAAATGCTGGGAATCAGCTGGGGTGGAGCAAGGGGTCCCAATTCCCCCTGCTACCCTGGAGCCTGTGGGGAGGATGAGGATGCAGGCATGGCTGGCTTCCCCTTGCTTTGCCCTTGGCAAATAACCACCCCATCCCTGTGACAAAAAGGGTTTTATCAAGGAGTTTGGGGAAGAGCTGGGAAAGGGCAAAGTCCCGCTAGCGGCACCTCCCAGCACTGTTACTGTCACGACACTTGTCAGAAGGGGACTTGGGGACACCAGCCCCAGCACCATGGCTTCGTCCAGGCTCTCACATCTCTGCCTGGGAGCTCCTGCTGCTGAGGGTTCCCAGGGGCTTTTCCCACAGCTTGTTTTCCAGGTTGGATTCCCCTCCCTCCTCTTCCATTCCTTATCAGCTCCCAAGCTTGTGCACCATAGAAATGAGGTCCCAGAGGATGATGGGAGTGAGAGATGGTTCCTCCTCACCCAGCACCCACATCAGCAGGAATCCTGGTCGGGACTGTAACCCCACAGGGAACGAATGGCCCCAGACAGCCTGGCCCTGGCAGACACCCACTCCCAAATCCCACAGAGAATCCGGAGCAGATTCCTCCCAAAACCCCAATCCAGATGATGGTGTTTGGGCCCTGGAAGCAGGTGAGGATGCTCCCAGGCTGCAGGCGGTTGAGGGGTGCAGGTAGATGCTCACCTTGGCACCACAGAAACCCCCTGCAGACTCTGCATCCCAAACCCATCAGGGTGGGAGCAGCTTTCCTCCCTACACCCCCCAACAAACAGATAAGATTCCTGTCCATGGCTTCTCCCAGTTTCTGAAACACACTCCAGCTCCCAGTGCTGCTTCCTGCAGGTTTGCTGGCCTTGAGAGGTACCCAGCACCCCACACAGCTCAGCCCTTCCTCTTCCTTTCAGCAGAGCTATTCCACCTGAATTATAGTCCAGCAAGGGCTGCACCCTGAGACCAAACCTTCACCCCTCCATGAGCGTCTCCGACTCAGCATTGCTCCCTGCAGTTGGCTGAGCCCCAGGGACACCCTGAGGAAGGGGCTGGGGGATGCAAAGGTTCGGTCCTGGGACCCCGGAACCAGAGACATCTGCATTTCACCCCCCTGATAGGTTCACTTTTCCTCTGTGAGAGGGTGTGGGTGCTTCCAGCATCCACAGAAACCTTTGCTCTGCCCTAAGAGAGGCTGCACCCAAACCCCCCAGTCCACCCCTTGCATCCCTGAAACTCCCAAGCCAGGTCTTACACCCTTTCCCCGAAGCCCCCAGCTCAGACCTCACACACCCTAAATCCCCCAGCCCAGATCTTGCACCCCCAGCCCAGAAGGCAAGAAAAGGGATAGAGAAGAAAGGGATCCCAGCAAGGACAGAGGAACAAACAGACAGGAAGGAAGGCATAGCACCCGTGGGACAGATGCTGATGGATTGGCAGCCAAATATCCCAAGGGAAGATTTGTGACAGGGGAAGACTGGAGGGGCCCCCCTTGTACTCACCGAACTCTGGCACGAAGGGAAGGGTGGCTTTGGAGGGCAGCGCTGGTGGCGTTGGGGCTGGTGTCTTCGTGCGAGGCAGGGGACACAGGGGGGACGGGGTGACACCGGGTGCTCTTTCAGTGATGGGGACCTCCTCTTTGGCAGGGATGCTGTGGGAGAGAAGAGCAAGCACTGCCTTATGCCAGCCCCTGCCCCACTTCCCAACCCTAATACACCTGAAGGGGGGATCATAGAGGACCCCCAAAAGGGACCAAGCCCCAGCAGACCCAAACCCACAAACCAATTCCTAAGATTCCACAGCAAAGCCTTTCCTGTGCTTGGGTTATATGACTACTTTTCTAGCCTGGAAATGTTTTCCTGGCATCCAACCTCACTCTCCTGTGTGTGCGCTCCACGGCTTAGGATCCTTATCTGGCTCTGGGACACTCCAAGCCGCCCACAGCCTTGAAGCCACATCCCAGAGCAGGTTGTTTTCTTTCCTCCAGTCTAAACAATGGCAGAGCCACTTCCTTAGCTGGTTTTCAGGTGGCCACAGCATTCCCTGAGCAGGATGGGGGTCCTAGGGATGCTCTGTGTCATTCCTTATGGTGGGGTGGACACTGGAGATCCGGGGTGGCTGCTATGGTAGCAAGAACTCCTGGAAATGGAGCTTCTCCTGGGTCAGTGAGCCATGCCCCCAGCCCCAAAACCTTGACCAGTGGGGAGAGCGACCATGGGCACTGTTCTCCTCTACACAGAGCCCCTGAGCAGCTGGGCTCAGCCACTCCTACCTCCTGTTCCTTGCTTCCTGCCTTCCTGAGACTCAAAGGTGACGGGCAATCAATAGAAACCTCTGGGGTAATGGTGTTTTCAAGGGCAGGAAATTAAGAAGTTTCTCCAGGGTATAAAAATACAAGGCACTTTTGGAGCATGCCTGAATCCAGGGAGAGGGCAGAAGCAGTGGGCAGAATTTCCACCCCAAGCCCCAGGTAGGTGAGCCCCAGGGGACCTGCATGTTGGCACCATCCCCATCCTTGCCCCAGCTACCTCCCACCGCAGCCACAAGAAGGAACAGCTGGTTAGATTGGATATTGGGAAGAATATTGGGAAGACATCACTAAACCCACGGCACAGCTGGCACCAAACCAGCACAACAAGTACCAAACCCACGTCACGTCCAGCACCAAACCAGCACAGCTTGCACCAAACTGGCAGCCATTGCCTCATCATGCCCGGGTAAGCCTCCTGGACAGAGCAGGATAGAGAGTGGCTCCAGGAGGATTTGGGTGACTATCTCGGTGCAGAAATGCAGTGGTGGGAACAGTTCCTGGGGTGCCAGGATGGACACTGTTGATCCGGAGTCCAAGGAGCCCCAAGGACAGGTGCTGCCCACCCCATGGCATGCCAGACCCCCTTATCAGCTGCCTAAGCCCCCTCCCCAGCTTGGCATCCCTCTGACAGTGATGAGGCCCTGGCACAAGTTGTCAAGAGAAGCTGTGACTGCCCCATGCCTGGAAATGTTCAAGGCCAGGTGGGATGGGGCTTGGAGCAACCTGGTCTAGTGGGAAGTGACCCTGCCCTTGGCAGGGGGGTGCAACTAGATGAGCTTTAAGGTCCCATCCAATCCAAACCATGCTGTGATTCCATGACCAAGACTGCCATCAGTCTTGTGGTTTCTGGGAATGTGCCTCCCAGCACCACGGCTTGTGCACAAGAACTTTCCTTTAGCTTGGGGTGAGCTGGAGAGGAAACTTCTCCCTGGCTGGAGCAGGAAGCAGGGGAGGACAGGAGTGCTTGTTCTCCCTGGGTCAGCCTGACCTCATTTCTCAGCAGCTATTTCCATGGAAACGAGCCACAACCATACATTAGGGAAGGCTGGCAGGGAAGGAGGGGAGCATGGGCAGGGGAGTGTGGGCAGGGGTGCCCAGCAGAATTGATCCCAACACCACCAGGCAGGAGCTGCTAGGGCACCCAGGTGTGCAGGGACCCAGAGACATGGAGGTGACAGTGCACAAGCCACAGAGCCTCCAGAAAGAGCCTGGCTGGGGTCTGCATCTGTGCAGCCACCCAGGATGGTGTTTGCCCCCTGGGCTGCGGTTGGGGGGCTGCAGCACAAGCCCCATGGCCAGCAGTGAGATGACAAGCCTCAGGCCAGGACAACCCCCATCTCCTGGATGGGGACTTCTCAGGAGGGTTTCTAGCCCAGCCCCAGTCCTGTCCAGCCCCTAGCCCCACCATCCCAGGGACCAGCATGATGGGCACCCACAGAGTTGTGGCACAAATAACATGCCAGTTCCCCAAAACACCCTCCCCGCTGGTCTGCCTGCTCTGTGTGTCATCATCTGCTGCTGTAGCACCCCTGGGCTTCATGTCCCCCACATGGCTCCATGGGGTAGCATGGGTGCCCCGTGACCCCCTGCACCCCCTGGCCCCCCATGCAGCCATGCCCAAAGGATGCCAGTCCTGCTCCAGGCAAGGTCCGGCTGTGCCACCTCTGCCATTAGAGAAGTGGCAAACCAGTGCCTTATGTGCTGTCCCTTATCTGAGCAGCATCTTATCTGCTGTCCCTCATCTAAGCCTCTCTTCAAAGGGGGGCAGAAAGGGCTGCTCTTCCACAGGTGCCACCCCAAAGCCAAACCTCTGCCCAGGTCACCACCCCTGCCCAGCTCACCCAGCCCTCCAAAAAGGAGTCTTCTGTCATCACTTCCTTGGACATCACTTTCTACAACCCCCCTCCCCCCACCAGCTGCTCAGGGGCTGCTCTAATCCCTAGACCATCCCCTGGACATGGAGAGGGGGTGCCCCCCTCACTGACAGCTTCATCCCACAATCAGGGTGCAGACATGAGCATCCACTGCTCATGGGACCCTCTGTGGGGTGTCTAGGTCTGAGCCATCAGTGGCTCACAGCCCTGCTGCTGGCATTGGGAGGGGGGCATCAAGTCCAGAACTGGTGAGAGAGAGCTCTCGGTGTTGAACACGGCTGCTGCCATCAACCTGTGGAAGGTAGTATCTCAGACATCCCACACCCAGCAGGGCTGGGACCATCCTATCACCTCCTGGCACAGGGGTGCTTGGGGTGGCCCAGGGTTTGGGGGGATGGTGAGAACCCAGAGGTGAACATGGCCTGGAGGAAACCACAATATGGCTCTGCAAGCAGCTATGAGGAAGCGCTAGGGACCACGGCAGCACAGCCGGAAGCAAGGGGAGATGGGTGGGTGGCGTCACCCCAGAAATGCCCAGGTCACTTGCTCTGCTCCCGGGCTGTCTGCATGCACAGGGGTGCTCCAGCTCTTCCTCAGCCCTCGTGCTCAGAGGTCCCTCCCCTGTGGGCACTCCCACCTCCACAAGGGGTTATGGTGGGGGTTCATCCCCACCCAGAGACAGGGCCAGACCAATGCAGCTGCCTCACAGCCGCTGGCAAAGAGCCCCAGCCCCAGCCTCGGTGCAGCGAGCATCACCCTGATGTGGGCAAGTACCATTGAGACCTGGGCAAATGTCACCCTGATGTGGGCATCACCCCAGCATGGGCAAGGATCATCCAGACGTGAGGAACGATCCGCCCCAACACGGGCCAGCATCCCCCACTGTTGTTGGTCCTTGGGCAGCCCAACAGTATCCCCCCCACCCCCAGGCCTTTCGTGCTCACTTGGCTGCAGGCACCCAGGTCAGGTCCCCCCATGGGGGCAGGAGATGGGTTTGGGGCCAACAGCAGCACCCTGGGGCTGTGAACCTCCCTCCGACCCAGCGCATGGCACTTTAGCCAGTCACCCATCACTCCAGGGAGCCCCAGTGTGGGTAGCTTCCCAAGCTCCAAGCACATGCTGCCCCACACGTAGAGCCAGGACCCAACATCCGCCACAGGGTGACTCATACCCTCATCCCCCTGAATGCACCCCTTGTCGTGCCAGCTGTCCTGCACCACGGCACCTCCTCCCTCCACAGTCATGGCCAGGCACCAGCACTGCCCAAAGAGTCAGAATCATGGAATGGTTTGGTTGGGAAAGGACTTTAAAGCTTATCTCATGCCATGGGCAGGGACACCTACAACCTCAGGTTATTCTAAGCCCCATCCAACCCGGCTCTGAACACTTCCAGGGATGGGGCAGCCACAGCTTCTCTGCGCAGCCTGTGTCAGGGCTCACCACCTTCAGAGGGAAGAATTTCTTAGGAGATGACAGTTCTTTATTTTTAAAATGTTCTCAAAACAAGAACCCACCTATAGCCAATCTATTCCTGGTCATACAATTAAAGTGACTCTTGAGATGTGTTTTGGGGTTCAACTGGTTAGTCCTGAATTCCCCAATATATCCATATAATACATATATAACATATATATGGATGCACAGATATACTCCTGTATATATTCACTACAGCATCAAGATCCAGGTGAGAAATATTTATATGCTTATACACCCATCTATACACACATACGCCCATACATATTCCCTTCTGTGGCTGCCAAGCACCAACACATACGTGTAATCTATATGTTATGTGTGCATCATGGCACACCAGGTGCCAGGGCCCTACGGCCACCCACCTGTCCCACACTGGCACAGCCCTCAGGGCTCTGCCACGGTGACCCCAGAGTCCCCCAAGCCACTGGAGCACCCTTGTGTCCTGGGGATGCTGCTCAGCCACCGCCACCGGGCGAGGCCATAGGCCCATCCCCTCCTGAGTCCCACGGTCCTGCATGCAGCTCCCAAGGGTGGGACCAGTGTACCCCCAGATCCCCCGGGGCAGCCCCAGGGGGGAACCCCAGCCCCCGAGTTCTGGTGCACAGCCTTCGGGGTGTCGTGCCAGGGTGGGCAGCGCCTGTTCCGGGGCAGAGCGCCCGTCCCCAGGGCAGCAGGAACTGGGGGATCAACAATGCCCGTGGGCACACAAGTCAGGGCAGGAAGCACCCGCTGGAGCCAGCAGAGCGAGACTCGCACGCGGAAGCACCGCGGCAGCGCTAGATCCCATCCCAAAAATCCCTCCGCCCCGGCCCCCGCCGCCTGCCCCTGTGCGGCACGCCTGGCACTGTGCCAGCCGTGCCCCCCCTACCTGGGCAGGTGACAGAAACGCCGGTGGGACCGATCGGCAGCACGGGGAGGGCTGGGGGAGGCCGGCGGGGAGCGGAGCTTCTCACCCCGGCACTTCCTGCACTGCAGCAAAACTTCCTTGAGCTGGCCGGAGCAGCGGCATGGCCGGCAGCGAATCCCCAGCATGGCCAGTAAGAACCCACGGCACGGCCAGTACCAGAACTCTGGCACGGCTGGCACCAAACACCCAGCACGGACGGCACTAAGCCCACGGCACAGCTGGCACCAAACCAGCACAACAAGTACCAAACCCACGTCACGTCCAGCACCAAACCAGCACAGCTTGCACCAAACTGGCAGCCATTGCCTCATCATGCCCGGGTAAGCCTCCTGGACAGAGCAGGATGGAGAGTGGCTCCAGGAGGATTTGGGTGACTATCTCGGTGCAGAAATGCAGTGGTGGGAACAGTTCCTGGGGTGCCAGGATGGACACTGTTGATCCGGAGTCCAAGGAGCCCCAAGGACAGGTGCTGCCCACCCCATGGCATGCCAGACCCCCTTATCAGCTGCCTAAGCCCCCTCCCCAGCTTGGCATCCCAGCCCACTCCCTGCTGCATCAGCACGAGGTATGGGTCAGAGCACGGGGCAGAGGGATCACCTCCACTCACCTTACCACAAAAAGCCCACTGGGGCACAGGGATGGGAAGCTGGAGGGGGAGCCCCATCTCATCCTGACTACACACGGGGTCTCATCCAGCACCATCACTAAGGACAAACCCAACCTCACTTCCAGGACCCCCCTCAGGGGACCAGCTAGACACCGTAGCTCCAGGAATATATCCCTTAGAGTGCTGGCAAGTCTGTGGGTCCTGGGGAGGTTGTGGGGGAGGACTCCCTGGGGGGGGCCACACAGGCTTGCTGACATTCCCCCACCTCACCCCGGGAGGGTGTTGGCTCCCAGGTGCTCCTCTGACCCCTCCAAACTGCACTCCCAGTCCTCACTCCACACCTGTCTGCGCTCTGCAGGATTTGGGAGTGCACGGGGNGCTCCCATGTCATCTGGCCACAGCAGCTGGCAGCAGCTTTGCCCCACGCTCCCTCTGTGCTGGGTTTCACTGTGTTGCACCCACTGGTGGGAAGAGTTCCTCAGGCTTCAGCACTCCTTACATTGCAGGTGGGGGCAAGGCAGGGCTCTACATTGTTGCCGCCCCAGCCCACGCCAGGCAGGGGTGACCTGGGTGACCAGGTGGGGTGATCCGGGTGGATACATCCAGCCACAGCCAAAATAAATATCTCAGTCGCCCCCCGGTGCTGGTAGCCTTGGGAAATGTGCTGTGGCCTGGAGCAGGGGTACCCCCAGGGGTTGTGCTGGGGTTGGGGGAAGGGTTAGTACCCTCATGGGATGTGCTGGGGCTGGGGGTACGCCCACGACATGTGCTGAGCGCTGGGGTGGGGGTACTCCCAGGAGATGTGCTAAGGTCTGGGGAGGGTGTAGGTACCCCAGGCAACCCGTGTCGTGACCCCAAGGGTCCCACCCACATCACAGTAGCCCCCCACACAAATCCTGCCACCTTTGGGCATCCCCAAGCCCATGCCCCTGCCACCCCCTTACCTCCTCTGGGACACAGGCCTGGGGGGGAGCATGGGGGGGCGGTCGGGCAGTGGGGGGCCCTTCAGGCTCTGGAACTTGGTTTCCAGTTGGTGTCGCTTGGCTGGCAGTGGTGGCAGTGAGGGTCTCACCCGGCTGTCGGCAGGGGGCTTCTCCCCAAGGGCTGGTGGTGAGGGGTCCTCCAGGGCTGGGAGATGGCTGAAGGACAGAGGGCAGGGCTCGGGGCTGCCCCCTGATAGTGATGGCGAGAATTTGAGGGGGGGGCGGCAGCCCACCCTGGGTGGGATGGGTGGGGGCAGCTGGGCGAAGCTTGCACCCCGCTCCGGCTCCAGCAGTGGGGTCCCACCGGGCACTGGCAGGCACCAAGGCTCCAGCTGCTCTGGCCCTGTTGCAGTGCTCAGGCGGAAGATGTGGCGTTTCATGGGGACAGGTTTACTGGCAGGGGGCTGCTGAGTCCTGGCGGGCAGCGGGGCCTCAGCGAAGGCTTTCTGCAACCCCAGGAGGATGCGGCGGCGGTGGCCAGGCAGCAGCACCCCAAGGTGGGTGAGGCCCTCGTCCGTCAGAGCCCGGCAGTCCTCCACTGACCACAGCTCGCTTTGCTGGAAGCTCTCCACATACTGGTCGAGGTGGAGGGCAGATAGCCAGGCAGCCACCGGCAGAGACCCCTCCTCCTCCATGGCAGGGGGCTGGCCACAGAAACCTGCACCACTCAATGCATCTCCCGTTGCCAGCGAGGCTCAGGATGACATCAGGACCTGGGAATGGAGACAACAGGATCAGGATCAGTCCCAAAACACACACCAGTTGAAGCCTGGGGTCCCAAAACCAACATTCCAGTGAAGCCGCTTGGTTTTCCTATGGCCTCCAACCACGCTGTGTCCCCAGGATCACCCAGTCCTGAACTGGGGGGCTGCAGGGGTGTGGAAATGCTGGAAGGTCCCAGTTTAGGCATTGAAACAGAGGCCATCCCCTTAGAGGTAAAGGCATCATGGGGCCCCAGCATGGTCCCAGGGAGTGACATTTGGGCTGGGGGACAGAGCAGTGAGGGAAGGAGGTCCCACATTGTGGATAATCAGGGAATATGCCTGATTCAAGGGCAGGGGAGATGTTGGTTGCACCTCAGGGCTGTCACCCTCCAGGATGCAGCTCCCCACTTTACAGCAGCAAGCCAGGAGGGAGTGACATGGACAGCTGGATCCAGAAGGCTGTCCCCTCTTCTGGGCTGTCCCCATCACAGCAGAAACCGCACCAAACCCCTCCTCAGAGACCATATGCCCACCATGGCATTGCTCCCAGCTCCAGAGCCCTGTCTGTCCTTGGCATTGCTCCAGCATGGCACCCTGGGGTGCTGGCAGAACACCTGTGCAGCACCCTTGGTGCACACACCTAGCAGAGTGCCCTTGTGGCACCCAGAGCTTGGGACATGGGGGCTCGCTTGGTGTCCCAGCTCCTGCAGCAGAACACCCATCCCACACCATAGCTGTTGGCAGGGCAAATCCCTATTAGCCCAACAAGCAGCAGATGGAACACCCTGCCCTTCCCACCCACCACCATCACAGCCTCAGCAGGCTCCGGGCAGGAGGCAGATCCCATCATGCCGGCACACACAGCACTGCTAGTGACCCCAGCACCATCTTATTTTGGGTTTGCTGGAGGTTTTTTTAGACCTGCTAAGAAGGAGCCCGAGGATTTCCTGAAGCCATAAATAGGCCGGTCCGATCTGCCATCAGAGTCACATTTCTGTGACTCAGGCAGGTCCCAGCCCTCAGCAGCACTTGCGGTTTCAGTGCAAAGTGCACAGCTGAGCAAGGCTCATCCTCGACCCAGCACTAACTAGACACTGCCAAGCCTGAGGCACCATGGGGTCCCCACAGCCAGTGACCCCTACACCTCCAGACACCAGCATCCCAGTGATGCTGCTGGGACCTGGCCACAGTGCCACTTCCCTGGCACTTCCTGGCACAGTTTGGCTTTGCTTCAGGCTCCAAGGACCAAGTGTCCAAGGAAGGAGCAAGGAGACCCAGGGCTGGTTGACCCCTGTGGCTCCTTGCTAGTAGCACCAGAGAAATCAGCGGCACCAGAGAAACCAGCAGTACCCAGGACCTTCCCACTGGTCCCAGCAATCCCAACCAGCAGCACAAAAATCCCTGCATCAGAATAGAATTCCCTCTCCCACCTCCATACCTATAAAGTCCTCATCTATTATTGAAAATGGATAAGTGATGGTGCTGGGTGACATTGCTGTCACCAGATCCCAGTGACACCAACTCAGGCAGGCTCAACCCCAGCTGGGTGCTGCCTGCAGAGGCAAAACACCATGGAGGAGCAGAGGGAAACACAGTGACACCAGTATGGGGCTCCCACAAACGTCCTCCCTCCTGGCTAGAGCCGAGGAGTCACCACCAGTGTCACCCATTGACACCAGTGCCAACATTCCCAGTGCTGTGCCGGGACATTGACACAGTGGTGGGACAGACCTATCAGGAAGGGACAGCTGCACCAGCACTCACCACTGGCACTGTCCCAGCACTACCTGGGATGGCTGAAAGCCCTCTTTGCCGCTCACTGGGGACAGGGATGGGGACAAAACTCCAACAAAGGAAGAGCAGGGTCCCCAGTGTGCCAGTCTGGCAGCTCCCCAGAACTGTTGGGCCCTTTGCCCTCACCAAGTAAATCATTCATCAGGCCCTCGCTAGGTTCCCTCCTTCAGTCATTAATCATTTAACCTCAGTGCTAAACAAGATGAGGCTATTCCAGAAGCAAAATCAACACAGGGAGATGCTGCAACCCAGATGGCTGCTGGGGATCAGGGGGTAACCCTGGCTGTGCCTCTGCCAAGCCCAAATCCTCCCAGTGCTGACCCACCGCATTCCTCCCTGGGATTAGGCAACACCACAGGGGCTGTTTTGTAAGAGACTTAAAGGCTGGACAAGTGGTGTGAGGAGGGAATGGCGAGGGCTGCCAGCACCCCGGCACCGTGGTGCTGGTGCTCTGGGGGATAAGCCAGGATGCCAAAATATATGAGCACCAGACCCCTCAGCCCTATCCCAAACCCACACAGCCCTCACACTCCAAGTGCTGGGGATGAAGGATCTGGGGGTGCCTGGTGCTGGTCCCCTTTGTCTGAACCAAGGGGCTCAGCAGGCCCCTCTACCTGCAAACTTGGGTGCTGGCTGCTTTTTTGGGGGCTCCCACAGCCGCCCCAGCCCACCTCGGATGCTCTCAAGGGTTTAGGATGCACCTCTTCCCCCAGCAGAGCTGAGCATCCTGGCACAGGGAGGAGCCCCCCATGCTGTAGGGGTGTGCCCACCTTTCGCCCACTGCATCCCACCACTGCTCTCAGGGCCCTAAGTTTCCCAACCCTCAGGTGGGGCACTAGTGAGGGCTGTTTGATTAAGGAGTCATGTATGCCATGGGGAGGCTCTGACTGCAAGTGACAGGCAAGCATGCTCCCTTCACTGGCTCCGGCTTCCCCCAGGTAAGTAACATTACCCCTAACAAGGTGCCAGGGATCGAGTAGTGTGACCAGGGCCATCAGTATGTCAATGACAGAGCTGCACTCAGCACCCAAACACCAGGTAGTAAAGTGGTGGCCATCCCACAGCTCTTCCCTGCCTGTCCCTTTGATGGCACCCAGGATAGTGGCCAGGAGCCAGGAAAATCCAGCATAGGAGCCCTGTCGGGTGTCTGGCACCTACCTGATGGATCTAGTTCCCACTGCAATTCCTCCTCCAATGTAGGCAAACCCTGCCGGCACCCCATGTTCCCCTTCCCCAGGTCTGTGGGCTCATTAATCAAGGAGAGCTAATTACCGGCACACTGTCCCTCGGCTCAGCAGAAGGTGGCCGGCCTGCCTGTGGTCCAGCTGGCGCAGTGAAGGTTTGCCAAGGGGTCTCTGCCTGCCCCAGGACTTCCTCAAACGCCACCTCAGCAATGGGAACTTTCCAGAAGGCCAAGCAGAGTTCTGAGCTGGGATATGGTGCAATAGCCACCCCAGGCCCCAGCAGAACTGTGAGGCCTCAGTGCGGTGATGCACTGACCACAGCCGCCATGGGGGACGAGAAGGCCGGATCCTGAGGCTGTTTGAGCTCTGGGTGACAGAAGGACGGGGCAGGGCTTTCAGCAGGAGAGGAAGGAAGAGCCAAGCAGGGTGACCTCGGGGAAGTGAGAGCTCACCAGTACTGCGGCAGGAACCAGGCACCAAGGACGGGGCGTTGTGGGGCAGCAGGACAAGCCAAGCTCTGGCCACTGGACAGAAAGGGACAAGCAGGCAGGTGGCTGCCATGTCCCACCACCCCAGGACCCCTGTGGATCCCCAGGGAGGGCAGTAAGCTGCTACCCACCAGGGTTCCCTTGGGCACAGGGAACAAAGCCAGGTGGCGGAAAGACCTGTGGGAACAGGGCTGGCCACCAGTGGGAAGGGGGTTCCTCAGCTGGCATGCTCCAGCAGCACTGGGCAACCAGTCTCGCGCTGGTTGCCCACAGCGATTTTTACCCTTCCCTGCCGAAAGTAAGGAAAGATCCTCAGCCGCAGGCCATGGCCAGCCCGAATGAAGTCAACGTCCCCGAGGTCCCTGCTGGATCCAGGGGTTGAACCTGATGTCCCCAACAGACCTGCCAGGGCTCCCGCAGATCCCCAGCCCTGCTGGGAATCGAAAGCACTACATCCTCACCCTGAAACTGCCCAAGCAGAATCCTCAGCAAGCAGCAAATACCCCAAAGAAAACAAAGGGTCCTGGGACAGCACCCAGCACTCCACAGACCCCCTCCCACCCAAACCCTCCACACTCCACCTTAGTGGGTGTCCATCTGCACAGCAGCGCCCAAGGTCTTTCCTGGGAGGATGAAGCTTTTTCATTTTCAAGATCTTCTCCACCAAAAAAACTGAAAATGATATTCAAACCTCCCAGGTGCTGTTCAGGGATCGAGTTCAGGCTTGCAGAGTCACAATCCAGGGGTGGAATTGCTTCTCTGGAGACTCCTCCCTCTGCCATGAGTTGCCATTTCCAGGTGGTTCACGTGGAGCAGCCAGAGGGTGCCCAGCCCCTTGCTCAGGGGCCTCTGGGCTCACACGCACACCAGGGTGTGCCCCGACGTGGGTATTGCCCCGAGCCGGCTCTGTGTGGAGATGGGGGTGTGCATAGAGGTGGAAGGTGGGCAGTGATGAGGTGAGTGAGAAGTCTGGGACAAGGGGGCCGGAAAACTGGAGGTTCCTCATTTCCTCGAGGTCCCACCTGCATTCCCCTTCCCCCCTGGAAGTAAAACCTGGGAAGGTGAAACACGACCCAGGCTGTGGCACCAACAAATAGACGAGTTTCCCCGCATTCCCTTCCAGAGCATTGCTGCCTGCCTCCCAAATCTAGCCAGAAACACGACCAGAAAAGGGGCAAATACAGCCAGAAATGAGCAAGTCCAGTCAAGAAAGGGGTAAATTGGACCAGAAATGGGCAAATCCAGGCAGAAAAGGGGTAAATACATCTGGCAATGCTGTCACTACCCACTGAGTTCCACTGGAATGCTCTCAGCTCCTGACACACTTTATAGAAGCTGCCAGAAAACTAGGTCAGGAAGCCAAATCCCATGTGCACAGCCACCCCAGAGGAGCCCCAGTGTCCCAGGGTCTGGCAGCACTGGGGGGGGCTGTGCAAACAGCTGCAGAGGATGGGTCCCTAATGGGTCCCCCTGCGAAGCACGGCACCTCCTTCCTCCATGGGAAATCAGCCCCATCACCCAACACCCAGCACTGAAACCATGTGGGCCCCTGTTTCACTTTCCCATAAGTGGGAAGTGAAAGTCTCATGGGGAAGGGGTGACCCATCCAGCTGTGGATGGGGTGTCCCCTTTTCCAGCCCTGATGCCCTCCCACCTCCTCTTCATGCTCATTGGGGTGTAACACTACCCTATGCACAGGCCCTGTCCCCAACAGCAGGGTCACGCCACACCAGAGCCACCCCCTGGATCCCCCTGACCACCACAGCACTGCAGACAAGCCAAGCTGAGCCAGGGGATGCTGCAGCAAGGACAGAAGTATAGGGACCGCCAACCGCATGCACCTACCCCCACTTTGCAAAAGCCTTTCTACACAGCCAGCTCCCCGCCCTCCTGTAGATTTGGGGGGCCCATCTGCAAAGCTTCCCCAAGCATCAACCCGCCCACGGCCACAGAGTCCTGCCACAGGAGCTGCATCACTCCCTGCATGGGGGATCATCACTCCGTGCCTCCCCTGAGAAACCCCCAAAATCCCAAGGGCTCACCCTATTCTGGGGCTTTCTAAGTTCTGGCAGCAAACATATCCTCAGTATTGCTCTAAATATCCCTACCCCTGCTGTCCTGGCTGTGGCCCGTAACAACTCATCCCCAGTAGCTGCTGGAGCACCCCCAGAAAACTACCAGCAGCTCTTGGAGGAGCTTTCCTTGCCACCTTCCTCCCAGCACCCCAGAACAGCCACCCACCTCCAGCACTCAGCTCTATGCCTCCAAAAAGTGGCCTTTTGGGCTGAATCCACAAATTAAAATTGCCGCCCCTGCAATGGTGCTAGACCTAGGAACCCCCGATGCAGGTGGAAGCCCTGGGCACCCCAAACACCAACCCAATGGCCCCAGCAGTGTGAAGGTGTGCCATGGAACCAGCTTGCCATTACTGGAGGACAAAGCAACCACCAGCCCAGTTCCAGCTGCACAGCACTGGTAAAGCTCCAGGCCTTGCCAGACAGACTGGGAAGCAGCAAGGAAGAGGAGGAGAGCAAGGGAAGCCCACTACTAGCATCACCCAGCATCTGGGTGCTATTGGTGGTGGTTGGTGTGGCTCAGGCACTGCTGGCAGGGGCCCTGGCACAGCCACAGCTGACACCATTGTTTGGCCATGAACGGGGGGACGTGCCGGGGCCAAACAAATCTGCCAGCTGGGCCCTCAGGGTCCCCTTTTCCCAGCTTCACCCCTGGCATCAGCAGCACCACCATGTCCCCAGTATCCCCCAACATGTCCCACCCAGGCAGTAGGACCCCCGCAGTGGCACAGGAATGAGGGCTATCAGCAATACCAGGGCCCCCTGGGGACTGGGACTGAGCTGGGTTATACTGGGGCAGAGCTGGGTTATACTGGGGCAGAGCTGGGATCTGCTTAGGGAAGCTGGGATATACTGGAAGTGAACTGGGAAGGCTGGGGTTAAACTGAGATGTGCTGGTTTTGAGCTGGGATGTGTTGGGGTGATTTAGAATGTACTGGGGAGGAGCTGGGATGTGCTGAGGTGAACTGGGGTATACTGAGGTTCAGTGGGACTGTGCTGGGAATGAGTTGGGGTCTGCTTGGGGCAGCTGGGGGGCTGCTAGGGAATACCAGGGTTCAACTGGAGCGTACTGGGGTTGAGCTGGGATTGAACTCGGGTGTGCTGGGGGTGAGCTGGGGTCTGCTGGGAGTGAACTGAGATCTGCTGGGGGGAAGCTGGAGCATAGTGGAATTGAACCAGAGTTGAGCTGGGATTGCAGTGGGGTGCTCTGGGGGCGAACTGCAGCATATTGCAGTTGAGCTAAGGTGTGCTGAGAGCGAGCTGGGGCATACTGGAATTTGGCTGGGGAGTACTGGGGCTGAGCTGGGGTATACTGGGGTTAATCCAGGGCATGAGTACCCCAACGAGGGGGGGCACAGCGCAGTTGCAGCTGAGCAGGGGAACAATCCATACTCCCCCCACCACCCCTGAAGCTCCCAGTGCCCCCAATGCCTCCCCAGCACTGTGTGCCCTGGGACCCACAGAAGCATGTGGAAAGAAATACGACCTCCCCCAGGAGAGAAACAGCGGCTGAGGAGGTGGAGTGCCCCCCCCCGCGCCCCCCCAAGCTGGCGTTTCCCCTCCAGCCCCCCTGGAGCACCCAGTACCTCTGTCTGGTGGCAGCGGCAGCTCCCAGAGGATGCTGGGGCGCTTCCCGGGGCGGGGGCACTCAGGGCCCCCCTTGCCAGGCCCAGGCTTGTTCCCGGCACGGAGCTTTGGCTGGCTCATGGAAACAGGATTCAAGGGGAAGACTGCCAGGACTTTCCCCCAAAAAATAATAAATGGGTTGTGTAGGGGGTTCTTGCCTCCCCACACAATTCCCAAGGTCTTGGTGGGGGGTAAGAAGGAGAGTGGGAGGGTTTAGGGACACAGAGGGGACGTGGGGTGTCCATGGCCAGCCCTCACGGCTGCCCAGCCCGGGACAATGGTCCTTTCATCCCGGCGCTCAGGGACCGGGACACGCTGGCTGCCGGCTCCGGGGGAGGGAAGGCCCCCCCGCTCGGCCCCTCGCCCACGCGAGGCCACGGGCAGGAGAGGCCATGGCTCAGCCCCACAATTAGGGTATGGTGCTCGGTGGGGCTCAGCCAGGGGACAGTGTGAAATATCCCAAAAAGCTCCTCTACTGCCTGCATCCCCCCTACTCCCAGAATTCCCATTCCCCCAGTACATCACATCACGCTGCTCCCCTATCCCACTCCCCAGAGCCACCACATTCCCCACATTATCCCATCCTGCTCCCCAGAACCATCACATCCCCCTTCTCTCCTATCCTTGGACCCTCGGATCCCCTCCCAGCGGGATACCCTCCCAGAGCCTTCAGCAGAGAATAAGGGTGCCATGGCCTTACCCAGTTTTGGGGGTGTCACACAACCAAGTGCCGTCCGAGACCCCAGGGGCCAGCGGCAGTGCCCAAGCCTCAACCCTGAAGGGCTGAAGCCTTTGTAGTCCTTCCCAGCAGCATTTCAGGGATCACCCATGTCAGCACCTGAGGACGTCCCCAGCACAGCCCCAAGATCACTGCCCCCTCCACATATCCTACCTGAGCCCCAGCTCTGCTCCAATCCCCCGGCACCAAACGTGCGCCAGAGCATATTCCACTTCCCTTTGGAGCCATCTTCTCTCTTCAGTACCACAACTCTGGGTTCCTGGCTGTACCTCCCAGAGCTGACCTAAATATTCCCCATAAGGGGCTTTATCCCATCACCTGCCGCCCCCCTTGTGTCCCCCTGGCTCCGGAGCCACTGCAGTATGTCCTGTCTCCAGTTCGGCTCCATTTTCACCCTGCCAAGGGGGTGGTGGCCAGGTTCCTTTTTAATTGGGTTCTATTTTTAATTGGGATCAGTTGGGGGGG